>JAGFML010000030.1:5263-395289 GCA_021030945.1 Pyrenula aspistea
CAACAACAACAACAACAACAACAACAACAACAACAACAACAACAACAACAACAACAACAACAACAACAACAACAACAACAGCAGTGGCATTTCCACGCTCCTGACGAGAGAGAAAGAGCGGCCGGTGTGAGCCCTCAAACTTTTGTGTACGACGACCGGACGGACGGCTGGGTCAAACAGCAACTCCAGCAAGATCACTACCATCAGGGGCCCGTTGATGAAAGCACGATCGGGGTGGCGAGGAGCTCAACGGACGGTGAAGCCGTTGACGCCAAGTACCAAGGCATGTTTTAAAACTCACCGCAGTAGGTATTGCATATTTTTAGCCCGGCGTTCAGGGCGGATATTAGTCTCAGTATAGCAGGGGCAGGCAGATTGGGAGGTGGGGGGAGGGGGAGGAAGGAGGGAGGAAATGGGTTGTGAGGCCGTGGACTGGAAGGTGAAATCAAGTGCTGAGCCGCTTCCGGGTCCTACGTCGTTCCGATATATACCCCCTTGTTCTTTTGATGTTGTGAATGAAACCAAACCCTCTCTGTACATTACATTAAAAACAGACACGAGAAAAAAGATGTATGCGAACAGATTAATGAGGTGCTCTGCGAGAGGTGTCGACTGTCGTGTTATTTTCGCTTCTTAACATAATTGTAGAATGTCAGTTGCACCAAATCGATGGGCTTCGCCTTTGAATAAGATTTCCTGAATTTAAATCAATTTAATTAGATAAAGACATTAAAGCTGCCTAGCCTGTGAGAGGCACCCATGGTTAAACCGTGACGTCACCCATAGACGCGAGAACGCGTCCCCCGACCAAACGGCTCAGGTCTTTTGAACCCTGCTTTCTACTACTACAATGGTTTCGATACTTTAACAACATAACAATATTCCAACTTTTCACACAATTTCAGCCCGACTCTACGATAAATCTTGACTGCTATTGCAAAGCGTTCGACAGGCTCTCGGTTTTGCCTTTTTTCTGAGATGGTAATTGAGGCGATCGATGGGGAACCTGCAGCATTCTGCAACTTCGTATCAACCATTCGATTGCTCCTAGAGAACAGGAGTTGATCCCACAGAGCTGCCTCTCACTTCACCATGACGTCCCTAGAAGCCCAACGCTTGGAGAACATCCGCCAACAGCAGGCTCTTTTGGCCAATCTCAACATCAAACCTCTATCTCCTTCAAAACCCAAACCTCCAAAGAATCCGACAACAGCCACCTCCAAAAAGCGCAAAGTCGTCGACAACATCGCACCAACTCGCTCATCCGCCCGTCTCTCCGCTCGCCAATCCTCTCCGGACCCGTTACAGAAATTCGAGCAACTATCGGACAATTACGTCGATGTTGAATTGCGCCGTCCTCGACCGCGCCGTTCTAAACCCCGACCCGCGGTGAGACACGGATATCCGACGCCGTCTCCAGAGTCACTAATTCCGAAGAAGAACGCAGAGGAGCTACGCGCTGGTTGGTCGGCGTGGAAAGCCGTAGCGCCGCCACCTAAGAGAGATGCAGATGGAACGCTACATTTTAAATCGCACCAAGATTTTACGCCGAATCAGACGCCGGAGGAAATTATGAGGGCAGGGGCGTTTGGAGGCTCATATTTCAGACCTTATGTGTCCAAAAGGTTGGGCACATTAGTTGAAAATGACTGGAAAGAGCTGCCTGATGATTGGCTGAGAGGTTTGGATGTGAAGAGATGTGTTGCAAGCAAGACGTATGACCCGGCAGTGAATCGCTATGGAGTGCCATGTGGCCAGAGTATTGAGGAGTGGGAAGCTCAAGGGTGGATAGACCATGAATTTGATGTTAGGGGTTGGTTTCAGTGGTATTATCGGTTCTACAGAGGGAGAAGGTGCGACGACGACGAGAGGCAGGTGGGAAGATGGAGGAAGTGTGTGGGAGGGACTGGGAGATGGCGGAGGATGCTTTTGAAGAGGTATGGTATGGAAGGGAAGAGGGTTGTGTGTGACCCTGATGCAGTGGAAGGAGGGAAGGAAGGTGAGCGTGCTCTGGTCGACGTTAGTCCGGTCATGCATCAGACGTGTCTACATTGGGCTTGGGCTTTAACGCAGAAGGTGTTGGATGAGTATTGGCAGGAGCAAGGTGGTTGAAGGTCGTCTGGAAACGGTGATATGAAATAGTGAACACTTAAAGTACGCAATGGAAACCAAGATGCTTTCCTTGTCAGTCGATTGGATACGTGCAGGAGATAACGACAACTTCTCTGACGGTGTATTTACGAATGAGTTCACTATCTTCTATAACGTATAGACGCTTTTAGACCCCCGGCTTTCGATATTCTGAGACACCAAACTCGGCAAGGTAGCAGCCAATTCCAAACGTTAAGGATTATTGACGCGCTCGAGCGTTTTGTTCGTGTCGGCAGAAAACGCGCTGGCAGACGACAAGTTCACTTCTCACCAAGGTTGGAAAGGTATCAATGTTTCTTGGCGAGAGGTCTGGGGATTTCCCAGTCTTGAAATCTTATCTAACTTCCTTTCTCCACTTCCCCCTCTTCCACCGTCCTCTCCCTGGCTCAAATTCCTCGTCTGCCCTGATCTCCTCAAGCATCTTGACCCTGTGCAAAATGTTCACACTTGATCAAAATGTGCAGGGAGTCAGGGACATGTTCCCGTGCTCCTTTGGGACACCTGCCAGATCGAGAGAGCTAGCAGTATGAAGAACAAGGATAGCGACCCCTATCCACAGCTTGTCATCATACCGAACACCGAACCCACGCTCTGGGTTTCCCCACACACTACCCTCAGCCATTAAAAAATTTCTCCGTCTCCCAGGGTTTAAGGCTCTGCCTGCATTCAATTTTCTAAGATCTGATGAATGATCTTGCCCACGAGGTTCTCATTCGGCTCTGGAACCCGTTTGACCAGGGTTTGAACGTTAAGATATTCAGGTCTTCTCTAGTCCGTAAGTGCAAATAAATACCAGCATAAAGGACACGATGGACGTGTTTTTGGTAGGTCTGAAGGCTCTGTTTTCGTTGTCCAGGACTTCAAGATGGTCTCGTTCACTTCTTTCTTCGTGTCTCTCGTTGCGTTAACGTCCTTTGCTCAAGCAAGGCGTGGTTTACTCCTGCCTCGTCAGAATAATGCTTCTCTTGATGGCGCAATCTATCGAGACCCAACAGCGAGCGTGGAAGCGCGTGTGGCAGACCTGTTACCCAGGATGACGTTGCAGGAAAAGATCGGACAACTCATGCAAGGTCTGATTTTACACACATTCTGAGAGAAATCCTAACAACTGCAGGCGATGTCTCGAACTGGCTGAATACGACCGATGGATCCCTCAACTATACTGGCGTGGTCGCAAACATGCAATACAAGGCTGGCTCATTCTACGTCGGATATCCCATTTCCTGGGACTGGCTAGCGCGAGGCATCAAATACGGACAGGACTACTTGTTGAACAGCACTCGTCTTGGAATTCCTGCATTTGTGCAGACCGAAGGTATACACGGATTCCTGATTGGCAATGCAACCATCTTCAATTCCCCTATCGCATATGGGTGCTCCTTTAATCCGGACCTAATCGAGAAAATGGGCAAGGTTATTGGGACAGAGGCTGCGGCTCTTGGTGTCAGTCAACTATTTGCACCACTTTCGGATTTGGCTCGAGAACTTCGATACGGTCGTGTGGAAGAGACGAATTCGGAAGATCCCTATCTCGCGGGCGAAATATCCTACTCTTATATCAAAGGTCTTCAGAGCACGAATGTCTCCGCAACGGTGAAACACTTTGTAGGATTCAGCGCGCCTGAGGGAGGATTGAACACGGCACCTGTGCATGGTGGGGAGCGTGAATTAAGAACCACATGGATGCCTTCTTTTAAACGGGCAATCGTTGACGCTGGCGCATGGTCAATCATGTCCGCTTACCATTCGTACGACGGAGTGCCTGCAATCATTGACCATCACACCTTGACCGACATCTTGCGTGGTGAATGGGGCTACAAATCTTGGGTCACTTCTGATGCTGGAGCTACAGACCGCGTGGCAGATGCTTTCCACGTTTGCGCACACGGCGACATGGCCTGCATAACGCAGAAGTCCATCACTGCTGGCAATGACGTCGAAATGGGCGGTGGCTCCTTCAACTACAGATCCATCGCGAACCTTACGGCGTCTGGCGAGCTTGACATGGATGTTGTCGATACTGCTGTGGGCCGTCTTCTATGGGCTAAATTTACTTCCGGTCTCTTCGACAACCCATACCCGGCGGTGCCTTCATATCAGAGGAACAGTACGATCCATACACCTGCCAATGTGGACCTCGCGAGACAGATCGATCGTGAATCAATCGTGTTACTGGAAAATCACAAGCAGACGCTTCCAATCTCGAAGGACAAGAATGTAGCTGTCATTGGGCCTATGGCCTACGGATTCATGAATGTAAGAAGCAAATCTTTTCTAGAATCCTCATATAACTAACGATATTCTCCAAGTACGGCGACTACGTGGTCAAGGACTCCTATAAGAACGGCATTACACCGCTCGATGGGATCCGTTCCGCAATCGGCAATGGAAGCGTCGTCTACGCACAAGGTTGCCAGCCCTGGTCCAACGACCAATCTGGTTTCGGAGAGGCAGTCGCGGCCGCCCAGTCCGCAGACGTCGCAGTAGTGGTCGTCGGCACCTGGTCACGAGACCAATACTACCTCTGGGCCGGCCTGAACGCAACGACCGGGGAGCACGTCGACGTGGCCTCCCTCAACCTGGTCGGCGCCCAAGCGCCGCTCGTCAAGGCCATCGCCGACACCGGCAAGCCCACCGTCGTCGTCTTCAGCAGCGGCAAACCCATCACGGAAACCTGGATCGCAAACTATACCTCCGCCCTGGTGCAGCAATTCTACCCGTCCGAACAGGGCGGCAACGCGCTCGCCGACGTCCTCTTCGGCGACCACAACCCCAGCGGCAAGCTCTCCGTCAGCTTCCCCCGCGACGTCGGCACCATGCCCAGCTACTACGACTACCTGAACTCGGGCCGCCCCGTCGACCCGGGCAGCATGACCTCCAACGGCTCCCTCATCTTCGGCCACCAGTACGTCCTCAACAGCCCGGTCCCCTGGTACGAGTTCGGCTACGGCAAATCCTACACCACCTTCAGTTACTCCAACGTCTCCCTCTCCGCGCGGAACGTCAGCTCGTCGAGCACCGTGACCGCCAGCGTGACCGTCACCAACACGGGCGCCTACGACGGCCAGGAGGTCGTGCAGCTCTACGTCCAGGACCTGGTCGCGAGCGTCGCCGTACCGAACCGTCAACTCAAAGGGTTCAAGAAGGTCGCGGTGAGCAAGGGCGCGAGCCAGACGGTGCAGATCCCTATCAACGTAGCAGATCTAGGCTTGTGGAACATGGACATGCAGTATGTCGTTGAGCCGGGCGATTTTGCGGTGTGGGTGGGGAGCAGCTCGACGGATCTGAGGGGGAATGCGACGTTTACTGTGAGTTGAGTCGAGGAAGGTAGGGGTAGTTTTCTGAAATGGAAGGGGTTGGGGGGGCTATATTGTTAGAAGGCGGGGCCTAGACCCCGGAGGGAGCGGCTTAGAAATGTTTTCTTTTGACTTTGAATGAAGACCGACCTGAACATATCAAAAATTTCAGATTTAAAAATATAGCAAACCTTGGCACCTGCATACTGTAGTCAAGAAATCGAGTGTATCGAACGCCTCCTCCTGTCGACGATGGAACAAGCGTATCGTCTTCGCCTCCTGCGAGTGCAGACTATATCTCTCTGTGTATATACATATGTATATGTGGTAGGAAGATTTCAAACGGGTTGGGCTCTAGGATACCGAGAGAAAGGCCTCGTCTGTGTGGTGGAGTAGGGCGGGCCCCCGGGGGGGGTAAGGAGTTGATGGCGAAGAGAAACGAAAGTAAAAAGGACAATGGAATGACCGAGAGAGAGGCGTTGCTTCGAGATAGAAGCGCGCCGAGGGATGCTGGCTAAGCAACGCACTTAGACTTAGTTTGGATGGTGTGTTGGAGTATGGCTGGATAGGTACGGTGGGGAAAGGTGAGGAGAGTAAAAGAGAAGAGAAGGGAGCGGGATGGAAGTGGGAGTGTTGGTCATGGTAGTTGTGGGATGGGACAGGGACAGAGAGAGAGAGAGAGAGAGAGAGGCGAGTGTCTGCTGGGGTTATTAAGGCAACAGGGGTGGAAGGGCGAGATTGTGTTCATGGCAAATCCGGACAGGATGTCAGAAGTGTATCTCTGATTGTCGACGGGATGGAAAGGTTTCTTGGGTTGTTGATTTGGGAAGAGGTTTTGCTGCATCCCCACAGTTGAGGCACCACTGAAGACAGGCGTCCGATGAGCCCGTCGAGGCTAAGAGACATGTAGTGAGGCGTAATTTTGTTACAATACCCGTGTAGTACTCCTCGCAATGCTTGCTCATGCCCAGTATGCTTGTGCTTTGAAAGACCTTTTCGCATCCGAGACATGTAAGTTGCCTTCCTGATCTCATGCTTTCTCGCTATTCTCCCCAAGAGGCAAGACTCGTGTATCCCCATCAAGAGACGAAAGCTCCTCCCTGAGACAATCCCTCCCTGATCCCCTTCACCCAATCTTCGCCTGACTGAAATCCATCTCCGGATGCTGCTCCATGAACTTCTTTAGCTGGTCCTGCTTGACCTGCTCGTCGCTCGTCGGCTTCCCCTGCCTCTTCATCTCCTGGTCGTACATCATCTTTTCCACCATGCCCCTCGTCTCGCCGTCCAGATCACTCAATTTGGAATTCTCGGGCTGGATTTTCGAGACGTCGATTTCCGGAGCGGAAGTCACGACGTGGGCCCACCAGGATGACTTGTCGGTCTTGTCGAGGTGGATAGAGATCTCTTTTTGGGAGGTGGAGGTGCTAGTAAGGGTCCAGGTGGATTCGTCGACGTGAATGGGGTGGGGGAAGGGGCCCTAGGGGTTTGGAAATGTCAGTGAGAACATGTCTTGGATAGGGACAGACTTAGTGCAGTAGCCTCTGGCACTGCACGCCCGTAGCCCTAAGGGTTTTCGGGTGGCTCACCTCCAATATTGGCTCCTTTCCTTTGACTCCTACGTAGATGCTCTGCTTGTTCAAATCAACCTTCAGATCCCGCCCCTTCAGATTCCCTTCCACCGGGATGGTGATGTCGAGGTCGCCGATCGTCTGTGTCCATTTGTAGGGTAGCTTGGACTGTTCTTCGTCCTCTCGCTTTTTAGCCTCCGCGTCTTGGCGTTCGCGCTCGGAGGGTGTGGGCGAGGGTGGTCTATCGGTGGAGGTCTCTGGCATGGTTGTGGGAAGGCGGGAGATGAGCGAGGAGCGGAGGAAGTGGAGGAGGGCGGAGAAGATGGCTTTTGGTGGCTCGGTCTATGAAGGATTTTGTCTAAACAGGACGGACAGGTATTGGATCATATAATCTGCTAGAAACTAGGAGTCTTGAATTCTGTCGTGAAGTAACCAATGAACTCTGAGCCAGCGTAACAAGCTTGGAGATAATAATCTGATGTAGGCCTTGGCTTCACTACACCAGCGAAGTCCGCTTACAAACAACACGACGCTACGCTCTTTGCCTCCGCCAGGAATCTATCATCGAAGATGAAGTAAGATCAATCAACTGATACTGATTCACTCTCATTGACGACTAATACACGAGAAACTAGGACTTTGGCAATTGTTGGGCCCGCCGGGGCTGGAAAAAAGACTTGCTAGGCAACTACTATACCAAGTATCTAACTTTGATAACCTCTTTCTATCCTTCTCGCCCAAATTTTCCTTGTATCTCTGTGTTTATGCTTACACTAAAATTAAGTTAAACAGCGTCGACCTTGATTCGCTCGAGGTTTTAGAAAGAAAAGGTAAAGCAAAGTACGATCAGATCTTGCCTACGTTGCTAGAACTTCATAAAACGCCATCGTTCCATACTCCTTCATTCGAGGTAGCCATCCGTATGTTTTCGACGATTTCAAGAGTTTGACAATGATCGTAATCATTCTTAGTCGATTCGCCCGAAGACAAACCCACAGACAGCGTTGCGCTAGTTTTGTCTCCCGACACGATCAATGACGATATTGGTGTCCCAGCTGGAAAGTTCACCAAACATCCAACTGTATGTATTCTAAATAAGATGTGCGGCAAGAGCTCTCTATCAGAATTGGTGCCCTGACTGTTATCGCAGGGATTCTATCCACTGGTCAGAAGAAGCATTCCGGGATTTCAAGCAGGCAGCACTTGAGAAGCTCAAGTCACTTGGTATTAATACGGACCAGTATGTACATCAAATGTAGTAGAAGCCATCTAATGTCGTTGAACAGAACCCAGCTTATCCCTGTTAGTGGCTTGACTGGCGAGAATGTGGTCATAACCCCAGAAAAGCCGTCTTGGACAAGCCTGGGGGGAGAAAATCTGACCTTGATCCAATGCTTGGATCGCACTCTAGCATTACAGATCAAGTAAGAATGAATAGATGCTATAAGGAAGGCATCTTCATGGCGACCGTTTGACTGCGCCAAATATCTCATCCAGGTTCCTAGAGAGAATCCCGTACAGTAAACCCTCAATATAAGCAACCGATCGCGTGGACGGATCAAAGTCTCAGGGAGTCTTGAATATCGCTCTTAAATTTTATCGACCTTTTTCCTCACTAAAATATCACCCTGGAGGTCGTCAAGTCATTTTGGCTAAATTATATACCTATGAGACAGAAAACTCTCCTCTGGAAGCTATTGCTTATATCGAGGGTTTACTGTACCATATTTTATTAGAACGCAGTACGACGAGGTTCCATTTCGGAAGTGATCGATAGATGCCATACCGTCTTTGCAGCTACATAGCAGTGAATGGAAACACTTCTCTGAGACATTTATTCATCCGAGACTTCAGCCTAACATTGTTACGGTACACGAGGATCGTTGCGCTCTTGCCTTATGCATGTACCTAGAGTCAGATGCTTCTTACCCCAAATCCGCGGCCTTTGAATTAGAGGAACCGACTCCTTGCAGAAGATCATTCACCCGAGAATTCCGGTGAATGCTTGAAGCAATGCAATCCCTCCACCATATCTTCCAGTTGATTGCGATGCAACGTATCGAGTCTCCATGCTCAGGAAAAGATCTCCTATCAAGAGAGACACCGTAGATCGGGCCCTAACCAGAACGGTCCATAAGGAGCGAGAGATCCGATTATTTTGTGTTCCCTAACACCTCCCGAAATCTCATATTATGTATGCTGGTATAACCATCGTAAAACTCTTGCTACTTACGGATTTGATACAAAGCAACCAATATGCTATTCCAAACCATGTTTAGATAATAGGGACACAATTGCATCGTGATGATTCATTCGTGCCCAATCTATCGGGGTCCTTCCTTTCGAGTCCCGCAAGTCCGCTCTAACCTCACTATCGCGCAAAAGCAATTCTAGAGTCTCTATCATACCGTTTGCCGCAGCATACGACAAAGGTGATCGGCCACCATCATCCGTTGCGTTTTTGTCCAAGTGCGGTAGACCCAGCAGATACTCGACGATCTGCGCACAGCCCTCGCTTGCTGCCCAAGCTAACATGGAGCGACCAGAAGTTTGATCTCTTTGATTAACGTCTGCTTTACCCTTTTCAATCAGGATTCGGGCAGCCTCGGGATATCCTGGTCGGTCCAAAGTCCAGGCTAGAGGCGACCAACCATCTTCGTCATGGGAGTCAACGCCATCGGAGCATTTCTCGATAAGGTACTCAAGTACACATTGTCCATAATGATCAGGGTCCTTCGTCGCTCCGGAGCTGCTAGCTGCCCATGAGATAGCGTTTCGACCCTTTGCATCCTGTTTTGCTATAGAAACTTGCACGTGGAACAACCGCCTAACAGTTAGGAGGGTGGCTTTCTCAGCAGCGTAGGACATAGCATTTCGGCCATACTTATCGCACAAATGCACATCGAGCAACGGTTCCCGAAGTAACTGCTGCGCTGCGAATGCATGGCTTGTCATGCAAGCATGAATCAGAGCGTTACGGCCGTCACTGTCACATGAGTTGATGTTGGTACGGTCATCTCGCAAAAGTCTTTTCAGACATTGGTCAGAGCCAGAACGGCACGCTTGTGTAAGGGCGGTACGTCCTGATCCATCGGTCTGATTCATGTCAATAGACCCATGCTCAAGCAGTCTGACTAATATTTCCACATGGTTAAAAGCCGCGGCGAGGACAAGTGGTGGTGGAGTTCTAAGAGTAGAATAATTTGGATCAGCACTGCCCGCACCAAGTAACAACTCGCAAGCCTCAGTAAACCCTCCTTGAATAGCAACAGCAAGTGCCGATCTGTAACGACCTGTATCGAGTAAAGGTGATTTGTGCTCGAGTAAGACGCTGATGGATTTGAGGTGACCACGGGATGATGCCCAATACAGTGCCGATTTAAGCTCAGTGCTGCCATTAGTAAGTTCACGGTTCGACAACAGGCTAAGTAAGATTATCGGGTAATCGAATAATGCCGCAAGAACCAGAGCGCTGACTTCAGAATGATCAGGCATCGCTGCAGGTGAACGATTAGCTTTGTATATGTACCATCTGGAAAGTCGTGGTGACCCGCAGGACAGCAACTTGATCACATCTTGTTGTGTAGAAGCATCAGCAAGATACTCAGCCTGAGTGTAGTGACGGTCCCAGTACCACGTAGCATAATCGTAAGCTAGGTGGCGACTGCGAAGATGTGACAAGACGTCCTCTGAAATGATGTTTTCATCTCGCAGAAAGGTAACATCCTCTATGTCGAATAATCCAGCGTAAAGTGCGTCTTGATCAGGCTCGCCTTTTGAAGAACGAGTAGAGATCGAATTGGAGGAGGGCATCTCGGAGGAAAGTCTCTCTTCGTCAGGAGCATCGGGGCCATCTGCTTCTTGCAAGAGATTCTGTATGCAAGCTTTTGCGAGGAGCAGATGCGCCGTGTCGAGATCCACACCATGGGTCTTGTGAAGTGGATGATCAGGTTCTTCTGATTGGAGGGCTAAGAAATATTCCTTTACCGTAGAGTGTATGAGTTGAACTTTTCCATTGGGAAACTTTACCAGTGGTCCTAGAGCGCGACGAAGGCTATTAAGCACCAACGCCCCATCAGCAGGAGAGATGCACTCCGTCGACTGTCGATCATGAAGCGTCGTAAATATGTCGACTTCAGATAGTGTTAGTGGTCTTGCACAAGCTACCAGCAGTTGCAAGTAGCACCTCAATCGCGGCAACTGACTTTCCGATACTGGTGGAAGGTGCTTCGCATAGGAGTCTTTCAGGTCGCCAGGAATGGTCGTCAACACCCTTTGTACATCGGTATCACGATAGTTTAACCCATGCTTAAGGTTCTCCAGCACGACGCTCAGCCATAGAAAAGAGTTCTCGCCTAGAGTATAAAGTTTCGCCTTCAACTGCTCGCCGGACGGTTCTGAAAAAACAGCGTTGTAAACAAGATCTTCCACTTTGTAATCTACGAAGCGTTGGAGGTCCCCCAACAAACCTTCCGGACGCCGCTCCAAATCAATGTAGAATTGGGAGAGGCTCTCATCCCGAACTTTCCACGCCCGGCTAATGAGCGGCTGCCCGCTTATGATGAGTTTGATTCTTTTCCGCCACATCTTACCATCCAGGCTCCAAGGCCGTAGCATGTGGAGAAACTTGGCTAGAAACAATGATCGTGACTTCTCCTCACACTCGTCTAAGGCGTCAATTACGATGTAAAGACAACTGCACGAAGTGATTCCCACAGCCATTTCGAATATGTGCCACAGAGTCTCAAAAGACGGCTCATATTCATGCCTTATTGAGCTGTATGCAGCCTTGATCTGACGGACAACGTCTTTCTTGACCGACATAATTTGCAATATCAGCGCCCTCAGAAGAGACCGTGCATCTTTTTGTGATTCAATGTCCCTCGCGCAGAAGAAGCAACAAACTAGCTCGTCTTTTTTTGAGCTCGGTGTCACGCTGTCTCTCAGCTCTCGAACGAGAAAGTTAGTGAGTACAGTTTTCCCACAACCCGCATCCCCCGTCAACCATAGTATTGCTGGCCTACGCTCGGCCTGCCAATCGCGATATTCTCGTGTCGAGATCGACCAGATGCAAGTTCCTTGCAAGGGTTCGTCGATAGGAACATCAGGTCGTCGACCGAACGTCGCGATGTATTTGCTTTCTGATTGTGTGAATGCTTTAGTGGAACACTTTTAGCCTCTTCCTAAGCATTACCTAGGATTGTGACGTACAGCGATGCGAAGTATCCGGCATGATCTGCTTTACAGCTTGTCGTATAGCCCGAGTAAGTGGTTCGTAACCAGGGTCATTCCTTGACGAAAAGCGACACATGGCCATGTGATCTGCTTGAATAGGAATTTCGATCTCTTCGGGTAGTCCAAGAATAGCAGATTGTTTTTCAACGACCTGAGGATCTTAGCTAGTGGTCTAAAGGCTTCAGCAGCTTGATAGCCTCACCAGGGAAGAAGAAGCAGGGGGCTTCACTCTTTCGTAGCAGGAAATAATCGTCATCCCTTTGGCACGCCGTTTGAACGATTGGTTGATCTCATCGAGCTTTGGCGAATCTCGCGATAACATGTGGATCAGATCGGTCCTCATTGAACCAGCAAAAATCGAGGTGATGGAGATATCCAACCAAAAGTTAGCTAATGTTGCGAGAGGTCCCAACGCTGCCGCAATCTGGCTCCCCCTATGTGGTGTACCCATAAACACGATCAGCCGGGTAGCAGGCAAAACATCAGCAAAGTAGTCAAACTCGTGTGCCAGTATCATCGCCTGAGATAAACTTTATCAGTTGAACTTATCTAAGCTCCAACCAAGAAATGGTACCTGTTTCACTACTATTCCTCCAAGACTGTGACAAATGAAAATGATTGGTTGGTTTGGCCACTACGGGTTAGTTAATATATGAGCTCGTTAAGCTTGTGACTTTTCGCTCACCTGCTCAGTGATAGACTTCAAGTGATGGAGCAAAACGTTTGCGGAATCATTGATTCCTGTTACGGAGCGGCTAAAGGTTGGTGCAGATTCATATCCAAACGAAAAAATACGTGCGCCAGGCAATTCTTTCGGAAGAAGTTGTGAAAGCCATAATGTCTGTTTCTGAGACTCGTTGCTCGCCCACGTCCTATAGAAATCGCCTCCGAGACCGTGCACGGCAACAATGCTTAGTTCGTAAGAGTGGTCAGGCAAAGGTTCTTCTGGTAGTGAAGGAAGTTTCCGAAGCCCATAGCGGAGAGGGTCGTCCGCCAAAACTTGCAGTTCCTGCGGCAGGCGCTCCTGTTCAACACTGGATGCTCGGTCCTGGTACAATAATCAGTATCCCACGCGTATCAATTGTTGTAGCAACAGAGTTACTGCATCTGAAGTATCCTTCTGCCTGGGTGCATGTCTGCTTCGGGAGCGCTGCTTCCCTATTTGTCGAATGAGCTTCCTCATTGCGTTACAAGGTCGTTGAAAGGCAACAGAAAACCATAGAATACAACCAATGTTACTTTGGCCCAAGCATATAATTTTCTTTGGTAATCATGCGGTTTAAACTGTCACGTGGAATTAGTTACTTGGCTCAACTTAGGCATTGAGTGGCGGGGTACTGTATCCCCACGGAAACTTTGACGATCCAGTCAACGAGCGTCTGGAACCGCCATGTTTGCATGGCTGACCACAGATCTTCCAGCGATTTCCAATGACGTTAGAAGAGTAACCCTCGAGTTCGGGCCGGATTGCGGCTCAGAAAGTTCCCTGGTTCGTGCATTGCCTTAGTGCGTGCATAGACGCACTCAAACCAGCAAATTTCAGTAATTTTCAACCTTTTATAAATCTTAACTTATAAAGAAAATTTCCATGTGATCTCGCGTTAAATCGGCCCCCCCCCCCCACACCCAGGGATGGGCTAGCGATTCTCCGGACGAAAACAGAAGAGCCAGATGCAAATTTCTATCTGCTTGGCTCATCTTTAGGCAATTTGCATAGTGATCTTACCACTCAATGGCTTTGGAAGTATTTGTACCATATGCGAAGCTGTGGGACTTTTTTCTTGAGCTCATCCCTCCCGCTCTTAGTCGAGGGTGACGCCGCCTAGGGCCGCCTTTGCAGCGCGGGCTTTGCGCGAGCTGGGGTGAGCGCTCATCCAACGCCCAGGCCAGCGTACCCGGTAGAACCCAGCAGGCATAATCTAGGCATCAATGATAGCTAGGTAGCTACCTGGCATAAGTTAAGGCAACTGTGCCAAGGCCTAGGGCCCTTCACCTTCTGCTCAGACATGACCAAGAAATTCTCTGTAGGAGAGAACGGCTGCAACAAGAATGAAATTGAATAGCCTCAAGCTATCATTGGCTGCGAACAGCGTACATCAAGCTGGAGAAAGGAAAGTAGACGCCTTGACGCGTCTAGAGAATATTTCAAGAAATTCACCGTTCCAAATATCACGTGGTTCTGTCACGTGATAGTTGCTTATGTGAGGTCTCGACATCACCACCCTCCTCCATAGAAGAAGCCCATCGTACCCCCGTTAGTGTTCTATGTACCTATATTAGATAACCTTCGCCAAGTCGTGACCTCTGCGTCTACGTCGATAGCCCGTTCTGCCGATTCCGTCCCCATTCTGTACCCCATCATCCTCCGTTTGAGGTTCTAAGATATTACAAGTTTGGAATGCTTCTAGCCATTGTCGAAGCCTTCTACAGGGTCTTGATTACTCTGTATAAGCGTTGTGGAAAGTGTTAAGTTTGCCTGGGGCTCCGATAAGTTTCCGGTCGGATGCCAAGCTTAATCAGAATCCTAGCCTGCATTTTTCTATGTGGAAAGCCAGTGTTCAGGGTGATGAGAACGTGTCGCGGTGGTGGATGCGGTACTTGAAGTTGGATTACGTTATTAGAGTATTAAAGCTATTATAAGAACATTCTAAAACGTCTTTCCCTATGACGGACTCACTTTGACTCGTCGATAACTCCTACCGTCATCCCACTCCATTGGCTCTCGGAGCTCTCGAGGTCGCTAGCAATAAAGTCTGCGTTCTGTTCAAGTGTAGTCTCATAGCGACTAGAATTCATGGCACACACAAGCGTCTTTCCAATCAAAGGAATGTACTTTATCCAGGAATCGTGCCATACTGGTGGGGTGGTGGCATTTGCGATCAGTTTCCCATGCAAAGCTTTCGTAGGTACAGTGATGTCTGAGAACTCCGGAATCATGGTCATTGGGCAAAGCATAGACCAGTCGAGCGTGTTTGGTGGGAGCGACTTAAGAAGGCGGAGGTTTTCGCGGTGTTCGCGGTAAATGGGAACGCTGCAGGCTCTCAACAATCCAAAGTTAATGAATCTCCGAGCTACCCATTTCAAAGAAGGTATAAATGCCGTTGTATGAGGTGAAAATGCTGTTATGACGGTACTTACTAGTTTGAGAGCATCGACTCTGATCCTGGGTAGTACAGTATGCCCAGGCCAGCTAAGAACCAAGTTCTCAGTGGTTTCTTTCTTTCCAGTCCCGCTTCCCGTACGCCGTCCAGGACTGCGTGAAATATTGTAGGTAGTTCACTTTTTCCCCACGGAGGTAAGGCCGCTAAACCGGCGGTACTGACAACAGCATCACAGCTGGCATCCAAGATGGCCCTCTTGATTGAAACTGGGTCCGTGGCATCGCCCTGAACAACGGCAATTTGGCGGTATACTGACGTTGGAAGAAGAGACTCGAGTTTGTTCGAAGAGCGGACGTACGCAACAACGCTATGGCCATGTGTCAGGAGCGCCGCGACGAGGCGAATACCTAAATTACCGCTTGCTCCAATAAGAAGGACCTTCATAGTTGCTGTTTAGATGCACAGGTTGAAAATAAAGATACAGGGGTTCCTGATTCGGAGTAAGAACATACTGAGTATATCTATGGCTGCGGTGTCACGCCAATTGCTACTACGTGCGTTGGAAGTCGGACTAGAATTGCGCCGCTGCGCCATTTGGCCGCGCCAATTGCCAAGCCGGAGTGGAATTGCACCATTGCGCTGTGCCAATTACTCAGCCGGTTTGTAAGGGTGGGGGCGGAATGAGTTTGTATTAGTCTAAGTCTACGGAGAGGGCCCTGGGGGCTAGAAGGTGCGCATCTTGTTTGCGCTAGACGTTAGTGAGGAAGGAGACGCTAACGCGGAAGTCGAATAGTGCCGCGACCAGGAAACTCTCCTTTTCCAGTATATCTATCGCTAACTTCCTGCTACTTGTAAGGGTGAAGTCTGTTTGTGTTATTACTGGACTAGCCATTATGTCTTCTCAGTGGGCAGATAAACCGTATTCTCTTATTTCTACCGATCCATTCTCAAAAGATGTACGTTTGTTATTTCTCTGCTGAAGTCTTCCATCGCTTAATGTATCTTCATAGTCCTCCCATGCGGCATACTATGTTGCAACGCAAATGGCGCTTGCTCACAATGGTATTCTTCGAGGGTTGAACTCTATCTACCTTCAAGCGACGCACGTACCGCGCGAAGACCTGGACGCGATTCGAGACTTCCTAACATATTGCCAATGCTGGTGTGAATCCATGCACCACCACCACGATGCCGAAGAACAAAATTTCTTTCCGAGCATAGAGCTGATATCAGATGTCCCGGGAATCATGGAACACAACGTAGAGCAACACCAAGCATTCACGCCAGGATTTGATCTGTTCCAGGAGTACTGTCGGACTTGTCTTCCCCAAAACTATGAGGGAGGGAAGATCAAGAGCCTCATAGAAGGCTTTGCGGAGCCATTAACTCGACATCTGCACGACGAGATTGAGACTCTGCGAGCTCTCGACGTGTATCCCAGCGGGCGTATACGGCAAGCTTACAAGCGATTCGAGAAAATCCTAATGGCTACAGACAATGTGAGACCTACGTTGATGTATAAGCGAGCTCCTTAATGTCACTGACTCCGTCTTAGTATCGAATCGCGCCCCTCGTGTTTGGAACCGCAGACAGAAGCTTCGAAGGCGGCATGCATGACTTCCCGTCTGTACCATTCTTTGTGCCTTACATCATTCACTACTGGTTTGGTAGGCGACACCGTGGTGCTTGGCGATTCAATCCGTGCACTGCTTGGAGGGATCGCAAAGAATTGGCCTTCAAAAGTGGAAGTACAACGTCTTCCTAATCCTCTTCCACTACGTGTGACCGGATGATTCCAGGAGCTCCTCAACGTTATCTTACTGGGCGACTAAACTACGGCTGTCTTCGATACAGTTTATCTGAGGAAGCGCCTGAACACGAGAGGAAACAATGCGAATCCATCGGCTTAGGATTGGCTGGATAAGAAAAGAAGAGCCTTAACTTTTCTAGATCACTTTGCTGCTTATGGATCTATGGTTGACATTAATCCTACCTTCAAGCATCTAGCTTAGCCCACAAAACTCTACCTTTTTTCACTCATTGCCGCCTGAACATTGAACATTGATATGCCTGCTTCGCCCAAAAAGCTGCACCGAGGCTCCGCCCTCAGATGACGAGCGCCAGCCAGTGAATATTGCCTCGGACTCCGATCGACAGAGGACAGACTTGGAGATCGAAAAGGACTGGACCTCTGCTGTTGAAAGTCAAAACTTGAACGATACACGCAATTAGCCATGGAAGCAGGTTGTAAACCTAACAAAGCCTAAAATCGGGGAGGACGTTGTAGTACTGGGGGTTAAACGTCACAGATATCAGGTTCATGGGAAAACTTGGGGTACTTAAGGTCGACAATATACTTGCCGTAGATGTGATGCTTAATGCTAACAATTACAACCCAGGTCCAAAGTGAATTAAGAGTCATGGTAGCGGACCAGGAACCATTGGGAAGAGACGAGAAGGAGAGGCGAACCCGAACCCAAGATGGAGAGGCGAATCCGAAGAATAGACCGAGACCGAGAAAGAGAGACGAACTAGTGTACATTACATGACAAGGAATTTAGTATCGTTTGGTTTGATAGATTTTGAATGACATTAGAGACTCTTAGACTACTTTAATTATCTTGCAATCACACATTTCATCAACACCTTACAGATTACCACGTAGTCGTCCGCAGAGCCAGTTACATTCCCCATCACGTGACCTTTATCGTAAATTTGTAGCTTTCGCAGCTATACTCTTGTCTTCAGCGCGGCTCGCGCTATTCGAGGTGAGTTCAGGGCGGCATCATTAACGAGCTACGTACACGATTTTACTGTCTTAGCAACAGTAACATATGACAGTCTTTCACAATTGTGGGTTTAATGCATCGGATTGTAAAGTTTCTCATCATAGTTCCCATGTCTTGATTAACATTGTGAATATTGTAGTAGATACACGGTAAGAAGACTGTAAAGACAGCGGCACGCTTAAATGTAGGCACGTGACATTACGATTCGTCGTCATCCGCCTCTCCTCCTCAGCAATGAGCCAATTCGGGTCCTCAACCCGGTCTTCGGTTCCATCTCCGCAGGTCTCCCTTTCTCCAGCTCTTCAAGCGGAATGCTCTGCAACGCAAATCTTGGGCCCATTCTTTGTCTCTCGAGATCCGTCTGCGTTCCCGCTGTCGGCCCTGGGTTTGGGCCGCCAGAGTCGGTTCTCACGGGACCGATGCGCTGGACATCCGGGATCCAGATCCAAGAGAAGAATGCGCCGAGTGGCATGAAGGCACCAAAAATGATAACAACCTCGCCAAAGCAGCGCGAGTTGGCGTCCTCGAGACATCCGCCGCGGTAAGTGCGGAAGAGGACCTGTACAAAGACAGAAGCGAGCTTGCCGCTAGCGGCAGCAATGCCATAGAGTGTGCAACGATACTTCGTTGGGAAGATCTCGGCAGGGATCTACGACAGAGGATGCGTTAGGGTGAGGTCTTGGTATCACATAGAGAGCTAAGGGGGAAACGGGGGGACCTTACGATGAAAGTTAGAGTGTTAGGGCCGAAGCTAAAGAAAGCTTGGCAAATTGCGCTGAAAAAGATCGTAATGCCGTGGTTAGGGCGGTGAAAGGTGGTAAAGAAGCTAACGGCAGTAGCGAACAATAGGCAGGACAGGAGGAGGAACGTGTAGGTAAGAAGGTGCTGCCTCTTCAGTCGATTGATGAATATTATAACAAGGATTGACCCGACAATTGAAGGAATGGAGATGGTCAGCAGGGATTGCTTTGCATTCGTCAAGAGCACATCATAGATCTTCGGGTTTTGATCCGAGAGCGAAGAGTCTTTCTGCCATATCGGCTTCAGGGGACTGTCTGGCATCTCATGATCGGCGAACAATTTTCCGAGTGTCCCAGGTTTATTAAAGCCAAGGCCGTAGAAAGCAAAATCGAGAATGAACCAGCATAGAGAGGTTCCAGCCAAGTATCGCCAATTACCCTCCTCAAAGAGGTACCTCCGGAGTTCTTTCTTGTTGAATTGCTTCAGGTCGCAGTATTTCCAGAACATGACGAGCTTCCAAAGTTCCCACATTCTCAAGGCGCGAGGAGGTGGGGGACTTATATCTTCTTCGGAATATTCATCATCAAGGTACTCGTTATCTTCCTCTTTGTTGGCAAGATGACGCTGCGAAACTCCGTTTTGAGCGCTTGCAGTATTTGCACCAGGCTCTGCAAGTTCATGAGCTGTGGACCGCTGCTCTGTGAGACCCTCATTGGAGTATCGAGATGAAGAGGCGGAAAAGAAATTTTGGCTATCGGCTAATGCCTTCAACCGTTTCTTTTTCACATCATATGTAAACCTGGGGGACTCAGGTATCACAAGACGGAACAGTATAGCGATCAATGCTGGTATGGCGCCTACTCCTATCACACATCTCCAAATCTTGTCAACGATGAGCTGTGCCGGTCCAGTCTGGGTGCGATCGTCCAGATTTTTTATCACAATATCCTTAAGTGGGTGACCAAATCCGAGAAGCGTGAATAGACCCACAAGGTAAGCTGTAAGTTGGCCAAGAGGCTGCATTAGGAACACAGCGCTCATCATGCGTGCTCTCGACTGCCGTGAGGCCCATCTGCAAGTCATTAGTAAGAGATGGACAGCGAGACTAAACATTATGCTTCCTCTATCGTGATGCATGCAGAAAGCGGATACTCTGCTCCAATCCCTAATATACCAGGTAGTCAGTGAATGGCGGAAACACCCTCACAGCCGATTTCACGTACCGATTCCCATCACGAATCTCCACCAACATATCCAGTCAATTGTGGACATCGCACTTTCGTTGTTCGTCGTAGTGAACCCCATTGCGCTCTGGGCAATTCCTAGAGTGCTGAAGATGACGATGACTAATTCCACGCCATATAGAGTCTTGCGACCTTTCAAATCCGCAAGAAATCCGAATAAGAGCTGCCCGACGATAGATCCACCAAGGGTGACTGCATTGATGGTGATATTGTGGCTGCTACTAGGATCATTGATCTTGTAGACAAAATCGAGCATAGGCAATATGACATTCGAAGCAAATAAATTGTACGAGTCTGTGAAGAACCCAGAGGCCGCGACTAAGAAAACCACGACGTTGAAGCCCGACCTATCAATGATATGCAGAAGCTCTTCACGCTGCTCGTCAGGCTGCAGTCATTCATCAAGTCAAAATTTTAGATTTCAAATGCTCGCCAAAGAACTCACTGGACGATGCTCTACCTGCCGAACAGGATCATGCCATATCTCGGGGAGAGTTTCTCGTCGCTGCAAACCGTCGCTGGCGTTAGTTATCTCTTCTGACATGGTTGAGCAGCTTACGCTTTGCCAGGACCAGCGCTCTCGAGGTTTGAACGATCAAGGAAGCATGGTCATAAAAGTAAGGCGTTCGTGGTGAGCCACACAAGGCTGAAAGCGTGGCGACCGGCTGTCTGCCACGAAATAAGTTCAAACATTAGCTGAAGCATTAGAGACTCCTCCTAGCTGAACAGGTGACGACTTCCACGTTCTGTGGCTGCGAGAGGCACGAATCATGCTGATTCCCAACGTAAATATTGAGCAGATCAAGCCACTTCACAAGCACGATCTTGTGCTCGGTCTCGAATCTAGAATCCAGGGAACGTGAATCGCGAATCAGCCTGCCTTGCCATCCCAGCCGCTTTGGGCATGGATAGCATTGGTGGCTGCATGGTCACCCCCGGCTAACCATGATGGACGACCGCGGATCGATGGGCTGGACACAGCCTAAGCTCCGGTTTATCATCAATAAACATGTCTTGTATACCTTCAAGGTAGCTAGGTAGCATCTTCGACGCGATCGCTACGTAGTAAGCTTCCGGTCCGAGCGCCGTCTTTTTTCCGAGCTAAAAAAGGTACTTGTGGCCTTAGTCAAGATGATTCCACCTCCAGGATACTCCGTCACCGAGCTCGTCCATGCTGCCTCCGCCGTCCGAAAAATCTTCATTGCTTTCTGCGACGAATACGAAAATGCTCCAGACAAACTTCGCGCGCTTCGCGAGGAGATCAGAGCCTGCGAAGAGGACCTCAAAGTACAGCACCAAATCCAGCAATTTACCCAACAAGCGTACCCAGGCGAACAAGAATACCTAAAGAGCCTGGAGAAGTGTCAGCGCTTTATCGACCGCCGAAGAAAGGTCCTATGGCGCCGGAATGGCAAAGAAACGCAAGAAACACTGGAAGGGTGGTTGAGGACTGGCGTGTTCCCATTCGAACAGAAGGAGATGGAGAGCTTGCAAGGGGAGCTTGCCCGGAGGAGAGATGCTTTGAACAGTTTCAATATTGCCCATATGATGTAAGTCTGCTATCAAAGACAAAATCGGATACGATGTAGTTCTGGTCGTGGGATGTTTCATTAACAGGTGACTCCACCCCACTCAGCCGTCTAGTAGTCACTGGAAAAGCGGAGATTCTAAAGGCCATCTCGAGCATCGGCAAGCAATCCTTATCACTGTCGGCAGAATCAGGTCTTTCTCCAGAGAAGTCGGTCGAAATCGCAGACGTCCTGAGCGAATTGAAGCAGATATCATATCAATTCAGACGCTCCGATGATGCTATTCTGCCACCGGGTACCCATGGTGATGATCGTCGTGTTCTTCTGATACAGAAGTTCCAGAGCAACATCGAGAAGCTATGCGCGTTGACGGGAAATCGTGTAACAAACCTGGACAATCTGTCGAAGGAAAATCTTCAACGAATTGCAGCCCAGCATACCTACGAGGCTGCTATTGAATCTACATCATCCCCCTGGCGTTATGTGCGCAGAACACCATCGCCCCCGATAATGTTACCACTAGGATCCAGAGGTATGGGCGCACTTTCAAGCATCTCGTCAAAACTGACTGTTGAAAGAAGAACAGCCAACGGCGCCAATCATGACACCTTGCAATGCTAGCATGTAAGTGCGCCTCTATTTCTTCTTCTTTCGACAACCCTTCGAAGTCGAGCTCTCTTTCGCGATCATTCACCAAATCGACCAAAGTCATCTCCACAGCCGTCGTCTCCTGAGGCGACCCACATTGATTACTGACAATATCTCATGCAAATCTGTAAAAAATTGCTCGCCTCTAGCGCAGGCATTACAATCTCAGCGCCTCCTTTCCGACCTACTATCAGCGTTTCTTGTGAAGACACTGACTTCGATACAGCTCAGATATGGAAGGCGAAGCGGACAGCGCAGCGCACCTGGATGTTATTGGCTACTGGATCAATAGAAGTGTCGACGGTTGTCACATTGAGTGGTTCGACATTAATCACAAGAAAGTCCTTGAACACAACTGTAAGTGAATCATCTTTCTCAGAACGACCGTCGGTGTCAGAAATT
Source organism: Pyrenula aspistea (assembly GCA_021030945.1). NCBI lineage: Eukaryota > Fungi > Ascomycota > Eurotiomycetes > Pyrenulales > Pyrenulaceae > Pyrenula > Pyrenula aspistea. The sequence continues at coordinate 27,968 of JAGFML010000030.1, forward strand.
GTCATGTTCACTCTCAGCATCACGGACTAACGCTGCTTCTGAGCAGTACCTCACAAGTGTTACCCACGAACCTCGCGCAAACAGTCGAATCGGCCTTTTCGTATTCATTTTCCGACTGATCAAAATTTGAGACATTTTGCATCTACAGTTAACAACATAAAGAAACCGCTCTACAGTTTTACCCTAAGAGACGAATACGAGCGCTTTCAAAGTGTTGTTCGCAATAAAAAGCTTATCGGAGAGTTCGAGGTGTCCACAATCACATTGAAAACCCAAAGTCATCCTGTTGCATACAACGAGTACGTGAAGCTTTGGTGTTCTCGCAACGATCTATATGACCAAACGATATCCTTCCCTGCGCGCTCCAAATCTGACTTCAGAGACTACGAACCCTCAGTACGATGGTTCAAGATAACTACAGTACCAAAAAGGCAGTCATCATGCGCCAGGCTTGAATTCGAACGTGAGATTCAGCAGAAAGAATCCAAGTCGCCTTTAATGTCCCGACGTAAGTGCAATCAGCAAGCTTAGCTCGGTTCCGAGAAATTGACTATGGTCTCAGTCAGCTTCTCTTCATCCCGAAATCCGGAGCGTCTCCGTACTAACTCCACTAGCTCTATTTCGTCCTCCGGAACTGTAAACTCAGTGACTTCAACAGTTAGGCAGCGACAACGATATGCTCCTAATGCCTGGGTCGATAACCTTGGACATGTTGACTTGAACTTCACATCTTCCAGCAGTACACCACATGGCCAAGGTATGCTTCGGTCTCTTTGAATTCAGTTTCCATATTGATCCTCCAATCAGCTTGCGAGGCATTCGTCGACGCTTTCGACAAAGCGAAGATTGCCGCGCTACAGGCTCCCGATTCTCCTATTTCAGCAACAACAACACTGTCTCCAACAATCACCAGACCAAACAGCATCTTTTCGAGTGTATCATATTCGGACGATGCCAACTCGGTCACTAGCCCTCTCACAACAGCTGACAGCTCCTATGGGCCGAGCCCCGCGTTCCCTGGGTCTGAAAAAAGCCGTCCGTCGGCACAAAACACGTACAGATCCATTCCACCTTTCACAGATCTTGGAGAACCAGCCCTCTCCGTGGATTTTGTTGGACCCTGGGACAAGGATAAAGACTTGGGATAAATTGATGCAAACGACACAGTGAAACGTGAGACGACTGCAGCCCCTTGACTCACGCGTTGACTGGGTTATATAAACTTCAACTTTCAGTGACGGCCGACCTGCAGACACATTTGGTGCTTTCCCAAGAGTTAGAACGCAGCTATGCGCCATCTTTGTGGGTTCCAGGAGCGCAATGTGCTTTCGCGTCCCTGGAGCGCTCGTTTGGCTGCTTTTGCCTAGAAAGCGGCACGCTTTAGGACACTCCCACTGTCTTTGACCGACTGCTAATCCTTCTTAGGCATATGAAACTCGTCTGCATTCTCTTTATCCTTGCAGAGGTGTTAAAGCTGGAAGCAGATTCCTTGTTATTCCGCCCAAAGTGAACTTGGCGAGGCACCTTTGGCCTTCAAAGTGAGAGAGTGTGAGGCTTGGAACGTCCTCCCATCCTCTACTGCAACTCTAATCGCAAGGTTATATCTCGTTTCTATGTGGAATCCCTTACAATTTGGAGTCTCTGTTGCAACGACCAAATTGCTCAGTTTGTTTTGCAGGCATGTCAGAGGGGAACCATTTGACCTCTTCCAGTTATTCTTTCAGAAGGCTACTCTAATGTCTATGATTAGAAAGTTAATGTTTAATCAGCGCAGGAATTTTTAAGAACACATGTGTCGGTTGACTACGTACGGCTTCAAGTATGCATACCTACACGAGATCCTTATCCCACCGAGTGTTAGGCTCCCAGTAGAGTATTTTTCAGGCGATAAAACTTGGTCCTAAGGCGAAGTAACCCGGATACTAAGACGATGCGATGCCTGGGACGGGTTAGATGTGTCAAGCCCAACCACCTTGTCTAGAGGCCGCCGGCGGTGCTTAGATGCCTGTGGCTATGCATGAGTGGCGCGCATACACGGGGGCGGAGTGCCGCCTGACCACGCGCGCACACCAGCACGACCAGCTCCTCCATTTCTCAAGCGCGTCCCGATACCATGACTTCTTGAAAATGACGGAAAATATTGTAAAGCACATAACATCTTTCCAGCAACATTGTATCTCAAAGATAGCCCGCCACTCTACCGTGCCATCAAGATATAAATGCTACAGTGTAGACTATCAACACCCGCGGAGTAATAGGTAAATGTCATATTGCGGATTATCACGAATAGGGAGACAGTACGTGAACTTGAGGATTGCGTAGGTGTAATAGTGATACGAGTGGCAAGCACCTCGTAGATAGTGGTACAGGATCCTAAATGAGCTCTTATCAGATCTCAAAAACCCTGCAGGGGGGCTAATGATCAATAGTTTGTCGCTCAGTCCCACTTCGCGCACGATTCTACACTGCTCATCAGCATCTGGTCATTCATGTGTAAGTATCCTTCAGTGATACTCATCGACAAAACGAATGTGAATCATGTTTTGGCCCGCTAGGATAAACGGCTTCAAACATCCAATCTGACTTTGATTTCAGCATTGTAACCGCATCCACTTGGTCGTTGTGGCCGTCCGAAACCACCCAAATGACTTCTTGTCCTCTCGCAGCCATATTGTTTTAATACCAATGCTACGAGAAAATCACGTGCATGGGTGGAAACTTCTCTTCTGTTGGTCTCTTTTTAGCTCCCACGTTCGGACTTATTTGGAGTGTCAAGGGGGTAAAATCGAAGCCGCCGGGTGATGTACGCCCGGGCGTAGTTTCTTCTCCCCAATGATTTACCATCACAACAGTTAACTATCTCTGCAGGAAATCGATTATTAAATAAGAATTTATAACACCAAGACTTTTAATTAATTGTATAAGAATAGGGCATTTATAAAAGCTTTATTTCTAAAGATGATTAAATATTACGATGGTAAACCATTGTCAGTTTCCTTTCCTCGCCCAATTTGGTAAGGGGAAAGAAACCAGGCCCGGGCGTATGTTACCCGGCGGCTTCAATTTTACCCCCTTGGTGTCTGTGTGCAGAGTTCCTTTTGCCTGTTTGCCCCTCCATGGGGCCGGCCAGCCTCGCAAGGCAGACCTGCACATACAAAGAGTGTACTATCGGTTGCCTTTTTTTCAGATCTTACCTCTACACCTTCTACTTAGCCTTTGTGGTGATAGCAATGTATCTTTCAACAGTCCCGGGACACAACGCACAATGCATTGAAATACCGTTAGCGCAGAGGTAGCAATCCACGCCTAACCAGAGCTTGCGCGGATTCGCAATCATGTCTGCTATGCTGGACGAGGTCCTCTCATCTCGGGATTCAATCAGCAGCGCTGAGACAGGAATTGTGCTGTACATGTCAGCGTTGCTGAAACTCGACATCGTGACAGATCTATCACCTCATTTGTGCGTAAATGCCTCACTCATACTTGATGCAGCTCAAGAGAGCATTGATGAGATGCAAGTCTTTGTTACATCCTGGCTGAAGCTGCATCATGTCTGCCAGAGCACAGTGTCGGCCCATTCAGGCCGCATAGACCCGACGGCAACGCAGATGTCCGCTGCAAAGATAGAGCGGCAACTGCGAGCTTCATTCAACGATCTCAGCAACTTATTAGCAACTCATGCTTCCCATTCTACTCTGGATGCCACCTGCGTGTCGGCGGAACAGAATGATAAGAGAAGGGTACAGCAACAAAAACAGATCGACATACTGCAATCGCTAGCGATAATGCTCGATGAGATGCAAGCGGAGAGGCGCTCTATTAGACCCCAAGCTCCCCTTACGCACCCAAGGCCGCGTACAGAACATTCAGGTGAATGTGGCCAGCTCGCTCTGCTTCCATCGTGGAGAGATAATCAACAAGTCCACTGCCCCAGCGGGCCATCTCCACAGGACCCTTCAAATTTCAGCGAAGTCATGCGATCCTCTACACACCGAAATTCTTCGCCAGCGGTGCGCGGCTCTCCGATCGTCCACGTGATTCGAACGTGTAAGGACGGATGTAGGTGCTGCTGTCACAGAATTTATAACTACGGGACTCCTAAAGCCTTCAGAATGCTCGTCGGAGCAATGTTTTTTCATCTTGAGGGACGACCATTCCTCAGAAAGCTTTGCGACGATTATAGATGCCTAGGACGTTGTACGAAACGGGTCGCTCTTGATTATTATTTCCCCAAGTGGTTATTTTCAAGGGCACTAGCTGTACAATTCGCATACACTCTGAATTGCCCGACATTATCGATCTCTACGCGAAGAATTGTCGCAAATGACTCCGCGAGCCTATGGTATTGCGAGACCAACCAACATGACAAGATGAAGCGTCTTCTTATGCAAAGATTGGCTTATTCTCATGATGAGAACGAGGATGGTGATCCGCTGCTCCATATTGCAATTCGCCATAACGCAGATAAGGTAGTAAAACTTCTTCTGTTTGCTGGCGCCGACATTTACCAGGAGAGTGCTACCGGTTTGAATGCACAACATACAATTTTGCACAATGAATTGACCCAGCAACCTGAATATGAGAGTGATAGCTCTCTAGCTCGGATTTTACCCGACCTTGAGAGCGCAATTGGAATTTGCCAGTTCAGCTCGACCCATCACTGCGTCCTGACTTCCCAACTACAACAGCTGGAACGACAGCTAGAGAATGAGGTTGTTATACATATAACAACCCTCGGTTGCAGCACACAACAATTACAACAGCATCTCGACATTAGCATTGAAGGAATAAACGACACAGATCGGTGGGGACGAACGCCACTGCACTGGGCAGCATTTCGTGGGGACTGCTCCGCAGCGTCTACTTTATTGAGCTATGGAGCAGATCCAAATATTGCTGATGTAGATGGATGGTGTCCACTGCACGCAGCTGCGTGGTCTGGGTGCAGAGATACGCTCAATCTCCTTTCCTGGGGTGGTGGCAGCATTAGCAAATCCAATCGTTTTGGCCAAACCCCTCTCCACATAGCCTCATCATCCCGAGATAGCAATCCATGCATTCTGATGCTGTTATCATCAGGCGCCGACGTGGATGCACGATGCGAGAAGGACAGAACACCACTCATGGATGCCACTAGATATCATCGGCAAGCGAATGTTCGAGAGCTTCTCGCAGCTGGGGCGTGTGTCGACTGTAGAAATTGGTTTGGAGAAACCGCGTTCTTGCTCAGCATTCGCTGGAACTCAATACCCTGCATTTCCATACTCCTCGATAACGGAGCAGATCATCTCTTGTTTGACTGTCAGTTCAATACCCTACTTCATGTTGCAGCATTGCGTTCGGGAACAGAGACCCTCAAGACCCTCGAGGCAATGTCCTTCCCAGGTCTAAAGACTGAAGCAAAAAACATAAAGGGTGAAATAGCTTTGGATATAGTATGCGCTCATCGATACCAGGGAGAGTGGGAAGAGTCGGATGGATGGCACGATGCTTTCTTGAAGCTAATGAACAAAGTCAAATCCGAAAACAATACAGTTATCAGCCTCCTTGACTCTCCCGAGCAAGATTGCAAAAGCCAAATTGATGGGAATGACAAAACGAGGCTATGGCGCCGCACCACGGAAAGTATATTAGCTTGCACCAACGCTATCCTCCGTCCTTGCTCGGCCTTCCTCGTTGCTACAGTATTGTTCATTTCCATCAGCTTGTCTATAGCATTGTGGCTATCCTATGCTCGCAATGACATATCAGGCGGTTTCACGGTCGGCGGATATATCCTTGCTCTGACGCTAACACCAACCGGCTGTATATATTCGCGACATGTTGCGAACTGTGCATGTTACGGAATCCAAAATGACGAAGATGTCGTAGACGGGACTACCCATGAAGAAGAAGTCTACCAGTCAGCCGAAGAAACTATTAATAACGATCGACCTGCTTCAGGACCAGAACCTCCACTACTAAGGCGTGCTAGAAATCTTGTGAGGCCCGCTAAGACTGCGAGAGAAGATAGAGTAGAAAACTGTGCAGGTTTGAGGGCTGACGATGAGGCGTACGAAATGAGCGGGATTGCCGGAAGTGGTTTTGCTAATCTAAGGGAGGAAAATGACATTTTCTTTGATGCTGAGGAATTTCTACTACAATCCTGAGATGGGATATAACACATCCTTGTGCTGAAAGGTTCCTATCGATGAGTATAACTGTATACATAAACACAAGCCGTCCGTTTTTCAGAGAAGAATTTCTTTGTCCTAAGGCTCAGAGGAGACTAGCAGGAACATAGAGTTGGCCGAGACCCGGGGTCTACTATGGGCTCGATGTGTGGGTCTCGCTCGTTGTGACCGAATCATTGTTTATTGATCAGGGCAATATTGAGGAGAGAAATGAGCAAGTCCAGCGCATGTGTCGTATGTTTACTGAGGCAACCATGGTTCTGATACGGGTAGGAGGGCCGAATCCTGGAGTCGAATTTGCTATGGACTAAATACGTGAGCGAAACAGGGCCCTGAAAATGGCGGATTAGAATGGCTAGAAGCAGAAGATGAGCCCCAGTACGTCCATATACTTCCCGGATTGTAGGAGCTCTTTACCAATACGTGGTGGTACCGTATCTGGACAGCGACTTTCTTTTGAACCTACCAAATCAACACTGCCCTCGGAGCATATATTTTTGGATTATGAAAAGATGTACAAGAAATGAAATTAGAATATTTCAGCAGTCAACGCTCAAAATGCACCCTAACACGTGAAACCTCCTGTCGGCTGGAAGTTGCAGCTGTCACCACTCCCACCCGTAATGCTAACGTCATTAAAGACAAAATCGGAGCAGCTGCCATCTCCACAGAGGATATAATAGTCCTTCCCCTTTGACACAGTGCCGGTGACGTTTGACATGGTCACGCCCGCGATAGTCACACCGTTGGTTGGCGTTCCAGTTGGGCCGCCCTAAGATTTGAACGGACAATTAGCTTTCTTCTTTTCGGGTAATCTATCTCCGGGGTTCCTTACATTGAGGTAGTCCTGCTGTATATCGATACCATAGACTGTAATGCCTGAGAGAGCAATGTTGGAATAGGTTATGTTAGTGACTGAGCCCGTAGTGCCACTGTTGGTCTTGATACGGGCACCGTTCTCCGAATTCGAGATGGCTGAGTTCTGAAACAGCACGTTTGATACGTTGTTATTTGACTTGCCACCAATAGAGCCGATAGAGAGGCCGTGTCCACCGATGCAGTTCATGTTCTGGACCGTTACTCCATTACCAGAAGTCACGGCGACACAGTCATCTTGATTGCGGACATAGGTGTCGGTAAGGAGGATATTGTTCGAGCTTGAAAAGTCGAAGCCATCCGAGTTGTGGGCGGCGGCCTTCCCGCCGGAGGCCGAGTTCGGGGCATCGCCGGCAGAGTTGTCCAGTGTGAGGTCGGAGATGGTCAGATCAGCGCAGTTGGTTACTTGGAAGCAGTGAACGGGCCAATTCTTGATGTTAAGGTTCGACACGACGGAGTTTCCGATAACTTTGCTCAAGGTGAAGAAGTGATCTGGCTTATCCACTATGATCAAATTAGCTACTCTTCTTCCCGGGGGATTTGGACGTTTGTTTCTTACCACCCCCGTTGCTTCCTTGGCCGTCCCACCATGCGCCGCCATTGCCATCAATCACGTGCCCTTCAGCTCCCGTGATTTTAATTCCAGTGCCGGTGGCTTTGATAAGGTCGGCAGTCATGGAGCTGGAGAAAGTGAAGCTGGTAGTGCCCTCGAAGACGACGGTGGCGCCCTTTTGCAGTTTGGTGAGATCAAGGGTAGTGTCCGCTGGGACCGTCAAAGAATTCAGTGAGAGAGCTGTACAAGAGGACACCGCGGCGCTGAGAGCAGAGAATTCAGACACCTGGCACGAGGTTGGAATATCTGGAATTGTAGTGCTGCCAGGAGCAGATGGAGCAGAGGTGGTTGAGTTGCCGAAGGTGCCACTCCCGCTTCCAGTGGAAGAAGGAAGTACGCCTGTTGAAGCAGCGGTGCCACTGGGAATAACCACGCTGGAGGATGTTGGGTCCGCAGAAGCGAACGTAGAGGATGCTGCCGCGGTGGAGGCTGCAAGTCCATTGTCGCTCACACTAGATAGATTATCGCCAGTGCATTCATCATCAGAGATGGGGGCTGCCAAAGCATTGCGGAAGAGGAGGGCGGTGGCTAGCACCGAGGGAAAAAATGTATGCCGCATAGGAATAGTAGGGAGTGACTGAAAAATAGAAGACTTCCTCTTTTGGAAGGTCCAGGAGAAAAGAAAAAACGATGAGAAAGTCTTGGAAGCCCTGGGAAAGTGAACTTTAGCCTGGACGTAGCTTGACTTTATGAACTTTCCGCGAGAACAAGGTATTTCTAGAGCAGCTCCTGCAGTCTCGCGAGGACATAGCCTCCCCGTGGCATGAGATTCACAGAATCATTCATATAAAAAGTTTTGACATTGATTGCCCGACATGGAGGTGACAGGGTTCTAAGAGATTATCCACCAATCAAAAAGCTCTTTAGATGGTGGGCAATATGAGAAACACATCTTTCCAGGGCAGAGCGGAGCAGCCACTGATCCGTGCAAAATCTCGGTTCGCGGCAGTTATCATCCTTGTGGAACTACCTACGAAGTAGCCTACCTAACTCGAAACGAAGGCAATCTGATGGTGGCCGACCGAGTTGCACTCGGTTTCTGCGATGCCATCGTTGCGAACGGGCAATGATGCTTTTCTTCCTGTCCGAGAAACGTACTTATATTGATCAAGGAGTCATAGAACATCAGAAGATATTAGTAGAGTTTGTGTGATGTGCTCAGGTTACTGGTACGCGACGAAGCTTTGTGATCTCGTTTTGCAAAACCTAATCTCATGCCCGGGGGAAACATGGTCCACTTGAGGTTCGGGAGGAGGGGTAGCCTTGTTTCAAAACACGTATCCCAGTGTCGATCTTTTTTGGCTTCCGCGGCTTTCATAATCGCTGGTGCTCCGCTGTTAAGGCTCCCATTCCGTGTCCCTGCGGCGATCAAGACGACGAGAATTGGAAAGATTCAAGAGAAGCGTCCGTCAAAAGCTTGTCAAGCCAAGACTCAGCCTGTTGCAGAATATTTGATGAGGAGGCCATCTTTGAAGGTGGAAGCACTCCTGGATTTCGGTATGGAATGACCAGCGGATCTTTTGGAAGTCTCACGACGAGAGGCCAGCACAGCGACAAGCGTAGATATTCCTAATGTTCTCTAATCTTCAATAGCAGAGCACCCACAAATGTACGCCATTAAGTTCAAGCTGTAAGCATGTCCATCATCCAGTCAAAAAGATTGTTGATCTTCACTCGCAGTTTGATCCAGAAGCAGACTCGGGCAAACAGAATGGGTGTTCAGAAAATGCGAGGCAACACTTGTAATAGAGTGTTTGACGGGATGACTCTTCCTAAATAGACCTTGCTCACGATCGAGACACACAGCTGTGCCTAACCTCTAGACGATTGACATCCTACACTTTAACACTCTTCCTAACTCCCCAGCCTGCTCTGTTGATGCGAGCGTCGATGACAGGACCTTTCTAGAGTAATACATTCTATCTTGAGCGGGGTTATTCAACATGAGATTTGTGATCTTGTTTTCCCCAATCAAATTCTGGCTGTACAACGTCTAAGCACTGACCTTGGGATGGTGCTGCTTCTTCTTAAATTTCAAATTGACCAGCCCATGCTCTTCTTGGGACGCCCAGAAAAGTTAACGACGGTCTCACCGAGCCTCGCGCCTTCCGTAATCCTCCCTCAAGTCGCACAGAATCGGAGGTCAATAATCCGACGCCAGACGATGCGCTGAACGATTGTCTCCCCTGGCCAGGAAGATACCAAGATCTTCACAGCAAGTACAGGAAAGACATACCGAGGGTCGACTTTGAATTAGGCACCTAGGCGGCTGTCTGACCGACCAAATATGATGGTGACGGAGATGAGAGGTGATTTCTCATGTAGACTGGTCGGCTTTCAGGGTTTTTCTAAATGGCCGAGTAAGGTTGATATCCATCAAACTCGTCCTGTCAGACGTATGATCTTGAAAAGACTGAGTCAGCGCTGGATCTTGAGGGTAAATATCTTCTTCCCAAAATCCATCCCAGACGCCTGTCTTACAGACCAAAGCGCCGATCAAGACCAATGGTAACTGCCATACGCTTGCCCAAAATAATCCTCTCGCGCTTCCACCGCTACCTTGATTTCTCCAGAAACGGAAAGCTTCTCTCGTCATCCAAGCATTGCATATAGTGCTCATGGCTAGAAACCCAGAGTTCACGTAGCCAGCCCACCACAAGCCACCACAAATCGGGAACATAAGGATCGAATATCTTAGTGCAACCCTGCCGTTTCTGGCAGGATTCATCCAGCAAAGCATCTTGTGTCCTGCTCTTTTGTAGTCTTCTCGTATGCCATGTGATAGGCTATTAAAATGTGGAAACTGCCATGCGAACAGCAACGCCGCAAGTAGCCAGCCTCCGATAGCGTCCTCAGAGAGAAGTAAATCTTGCCAAAAATGATGCTCGACAGTGGCAGTCTGACCCATAGCTGCTGCCCACCCCATGAGTGGTGGAATAGCTCCAACAACAGCACCTACCCAAGTGTTCCAGCCTGAAAGCCTTTTCATTGGTGTGTAAACGCCCGCGTATAGGAATATATTTAGGGCAGAGAGTGCTGCAACTGTAGGGTTGGTACCAAAATGAAGAAGCGTGAGACCGGTGAGCCCTGTGGCCGCAGCGAAGACGAAGGCAGAAGTGGGTCGGACCAGCTTCCGCACAAGTGGACGGTTGCGAGTGCGGGTCATTTGCGCATCGTGTTTAGGCTCGAAGAGCATGTTAAGCGTATTGGCACTAGCACATGACAAAAATGTTCCAGTCGTGAGGTACAGGAGAGTAAGAGTGGACGTCGAAAGTGCGGAATTGATTGCATCAGCAGTAGCTTGAGAGGAGAGCACGTCAGGGATTGGATAAAGGGAGTACGCCGAGGTCGTTGTCAAGATGATAAGGAAAGAGAGACGTGGTTTTGCCAGCGATAGATAGGTCGCGAGGCGGCGACGTAGCACCGCAGATGCTGGTAAGTTTGTTGCAGCTGTTGTCAATTGAGACGAAGCATCGAGCGGGAGAGGTCGATCTTGAGCGTTCGCAGCCGTGTCTTTCAATCGCTTTCTCCGCCGATGTGGAAGTTCTTCTTGGTTGTCATGAGATTTGAGGGAAATTGTCCCTATTTGGCTAGCTGTGCTATGCTTGTTCCCATCTAGGTCCCCGTTCTGCGCTTGAAATTCAACCTGCGGCTGTTTTGATTTCGCTTCAATTGCAGCCAAGGAAGATGCAGTGGCAATTAGCGAATTCGTGAGCCACCCTCGATCTATTACATTATTTGCCGAAAAAAAGTCATGAATGAAGGTCTGCGGTGTGATTGGATTATCTCGCGGTGCTGTGACATGGAGCTTTCTTCTTGTGTAGATCGATGATCTCTTGAGCAGGGTTGGAGACGGGGAGAAGAATTTCGAACAACATGATAAACTTGGAGCCTGCAAGTTGACGGAGTTTCGAGGCCATAGAAATGACCTCGGTACCTTCATTACGAGCGCTGAAGGCTCCGAGGCGACAGTGCTGTAAGCATGTCTATCGTGAGCAAAGTTGGTGGATTGATTTTGGCAGATCGAGCTTCGAAGCCCTCGAAGGTGCTCCCCCGCAGTCGGATCTGGCCATCTGCGGAGCTTGATCCGTGTACCAGAGCTCTGAAAAACGGCCGTCTTCCAGCAAACTAGCATTGTCTCTCCCAACCACGATCAAATTCAAACTCTGTTGCCAACCATCTTTGAGCTCGGGCTTGAGACCTGCCAGGAAAGGCGCCATGTCCTCTCTTGGTCTGGACGAAATACGTGCCTTGGAGCAAACTCGAGCACGGCTGCAGCAACTTTACACCTCAGTCAACGTGCTCCACTCTAATATCTATCATGGGAATCCATTGCCTCAGTGGTACGATGCCGCGCCTACAATGCAGAAAGCTTAGATTCTCATGTCTTCGATAGGGTCTCACTCCAGACGCAGATAGCTATCATCCTGCAAGCGCTCCAAAGCGTTTCCAAGGAACTCACCGAGAATGAAAAGCTTCTGGCCAACATGGTCGCCTATCCTACGCCTCAGTTCCCAGGGCGAAGTCAGGAATTCATGCTACACATGATGCTTCGCACCAGGCTTGAACCGAGTGTCGAAGATTGGATCGAGCATGGTAAACAGATCGAAGACGCTTCCTTAAAACCCACTTCTGAAGCTCTGAGGCAAGCGGACCTCAGGGCCATATGGAACTGGGCGCCCGCTGAAGCAAATCGGATTGCCAGAGAGCAACGGTGGGGTAAAAGCTACACACTTGCCGAGAAAGAGGCAGGTCTAGAGAATGTTGTTACTGGTCTCCAGAGAGAGCTCGTTCTAGATTCGGACGAAGACGAAGATGAAGATGAGGACGAAGAAGACGAGGATGAGGATGAGGAGGGATCCGAGAACGAAGACAACGCTAACAATACGACTCAAGCCCAAAAACCCGCTGCTCAGCAAATGCAAAAGACAAATGACCAGCAGCCAGTCACAGGCCCGCGGACAGAATCTATGCCGTTAGATAAGACTCTCAGATTTATGATGACCGGAACCATGCCCGCAGTGTGACACATTCTTCTGCGACGACTTTATAGATTGACCTTGCTGTCGCATTGCCGAGCATCTTCCGAGATTTCCGTATTCTAACTGTTCCAAAAATGAACCGATCTTCCAGGCATTGGCCAAGGCTGGAAACAAATGATAACCAGCTCGGAGAGAATTTATGTCAGCCTTATGCGCGTCCGGCCCGTGTTGAGGCGTCGCGTTTCTAAGAACCCCATTTTAGCGACTCAGCCCCCACCAAGGCCACAAGACCCTCACATCAGCTGAGGCTGATGCGCCTCATTGGACTAGAGGTGAATGGATTCAGATAATTGATCCATAGGACCCCTTAAAGTTCCTTAGCTGTCAGAGTCAGTGACTCGCAATAATATTAAGATGGAGTGCTATTCCGCCATTTGGCGGTCCAAACAACTTTCTGAGTCTTGTGGACCCAAGATCAAGCAAGTCCACGATCATCGATCACGAAAGCAGAAGACCTCTTTTTTCAACGTGTCGAATTCTTCGAGAAAACAGTCATTAGAATTGAGAATTAGATGAAGATGGAAGCTAAAATTAGCGCGCGAAACGACACCAAGCCGGATACAGAATCAGGAGCTCCAATCGATGGAAACAATAGCTTTCCCTTGTTACAACTCCCGCCCGAAATCCGTTCCATCATCTTTGACGAGGTCGTCCAATCTCTTGCTTCTCCATCTCTGGATCTACTTTTGGTCAACAAGCAAACCTACCATGAAGCTCGGGCTGTCATCTTCCAGAGGCGCACGTTCACGTTTCCTACCTACTACTCATCCTCCCTATTCTCATGCCGCCCATTTCTACGGAGGCTAGCAGGATGGCAGCTCCAATCCATCCGCAAGGTGCATCTCCAAGTCACGGAGAGCGATCTCGGGGGCTTTGGCTTCTCAAAGAGCTGGTGGGACATATGTGACTTACTTGGGACGGCTACCAGTAGCGGAAATGGCGGGCTAAGGGAGCTGAGACTGGACATCTCCTTGAGTTTCATGGCTGCATTTGAAGCTGCCCACGGACTTTTCGATACTGATGCCAAGTGGATCTCGGAAGGGCTGGTCAAACTCACGAGCCTACGCGACCTCAAAATCGTCATCAGCCGGGTCCTGTCCGTTTTGAATATGCCCAATGTAGAAAAGTCAGGGCTTCTCGAAGAGCAGATACGAGCCGCGATGCCTTGGTTGACACGTTTGGAGGTCGAGCATCCGCGGGAAGACAAGAAGGAGAACTGCAGGCGTTGCGGGGAGATAGGGAAGATCCGGAGCGCAGAGCATGAGGAAGTCTCGAGTCAGGTGCGGAAAGTCCAAGAGCTGAGAGACTGTGAGAAGTTGGCCGCGCAGTATCTTCCTCTGATGGTGCGTAAGGGCTCTGTGTTAAAGGAAGGTTTGCTGACTCTGTAGTTAGAGGCTCGGAGGCTGGGGGGACTATGAATGACCGGGAGAGGGTTTTAAAATTTGCATCTTCTTTACACAAATGAGACTGCTCTTCAGCTGCTCGTTGCATTATTCAGTAACATTAGACGGTATCTGGATATAATGGAGCTATCGCAGGGGAGAACCGAGGGATGGCTACCTTACCTTTGGATCTAGTCAGACTGCAGGCTATCCATAGCCGATTAAGGAAAAGAAATAACGCCCGAAGCCACCCAAAAATGGCAAAATCCTCGACATTAGACAACAAGAAAAATCCGACCGTAGGATGAGGGTAATGTTGCCAACCCTGCCCCTTCTAACGACCCTCTCGGTAAAGATCCTGGGTATCCTAACAAGACCAAACACCATCTCCGTCTGCACCCCCATCCAATCTTTCAACCTCCTCTTCAAGCCTTCCTCCTCGCTGCTCCAATCTTCTGCGCCGCGCCTGTAGCAACTGCCTCTGCCTTCTCTGCCGCCTTGTCCGCTGCGACCCTGGCCTCCTCCCCATGCTTTGCCGTCGGCTTCGCGTTCCAGTAATACGCCATCTGGCCTGCCAGCACGGCGTTCAGCACAAAGCCCGCCGCAAACCCGCCGAGGATCAGATTGTCATCCACCTCCCGCAGGCTCGTGAGGATGCGCATCAGGCTCCCAACTAGGTAATTAAACACCGCGAACGCGGACAACTGGCCGGTGCCGCCTTCTTGGTACACGGCGAGGATCTGCGGGAGCTTCGAGGCGATCGTGAGCAAGCCAGCGAAACCTTGGAACGTCGTGAGCAGCGAGTCCGGGACAATGTCCGCGGAGAACAGCGCGATGGCAAACGACAGCGCCAGCACGGGGAAGGCGGATGCGTAATTGTAGTGTTTGCCGCCGAAGAGGAGGACAAAGTATCCGATCGCGATGTTCTGGACGAGGATGAAGGCCGTCTCGCCGTAGGTGCTGAAGGGGAATTCCCTGCGGACGTTGTAGGCAAGGGTGATGGCGAAGGCGGCGGTCTCGAGGGCGAGGGAGGAGAGGGACAGGCCGGCGGAGGACTGGGAGGTGAGGAGCTTGAGGAGTTGGGGGACTTTGACGACGGCGGAGGCGCTTATGATGGCCGTGCCCATGAGTTTGGAGAGGGCCAGGGTGGTGCATTCTGGGTGCGACGCGATGTTAAGGTCGAGGAGGAGAGCGGAATAGCAGGGGGCGCCGAGGAGGGAGGTAAGGCCATCGTTGATGGGTTTGGGGAGGTTTGAAGTGACAGGTGCAAGGTAAGGTTGGAGAGGGGTGAGCAGGTATGTCTGGACGGTCTCCAGCACTGTCTCCATGGCAGAAGGATGTGAGCTCGATTCGCGAACGGGTAATGAGTGTAAGATTTGGACACTTTCAAGCTAATATGAGCTTACGAAATGTTTCGGGCATATAAGAAAGTTGGGCGAGAGTTCTAGGAGTGGAAGAGAGCCCGCGGTCTCTCACAAGTGCTCTCTCCTCATTGGCTAGGTGCTTAGTTCTTGGTAAACCATGCCGTGCGTGGAATACTATGAACGCCAAGTAATATAAACAGCGATTTAAAATAAGGTAATTGGGTATCTGCATTGCTGCGCCATCTGAAACTCTTATTTCCTGGATCAACCTGATCTGCTCTCCACGAAATCTCCCATCGCCAGCCTCATATGGTACGGGGCCAATTCCTCATTACTTATCTCCGCCGGGCTATTCGCCATCTTATCCTCGCCTTTCCCAGTCTTAGGGAAGGCCATGACGTCCTTGACGCTCTTCTTCCCGAGCAAAACGGTCAGAAGGCGGTCAAATCCTAGCGCGATACCAGCGTGAGGCGGACATCCCGCTTTCAAGGCATTCAACAACGGCTCGAAGTTTTGGATTGCTGACTCGGGCATTTTCAAAATTTTCCTGAAAAGGATCTCTTGCCTTTTAGCGATATGGATACGTGCACTTCCGCCGCCAACTTCCACTCCGTTAATGACCAGATCCCAGGAGTCAGCAAGGAATTGCAGAGGATTCCATCCCTCTTCGTTGAGCCATGGCTGCCGTACACTCCACACGCGCTTGTTTCGGAAATCGGTAAAGGGATGGTGCCGTGCTTTGAGGCCTGCCCTCCCTGCTTGTCCTGGCTGCTTATCATCTGATTGCTCGAACATGGGAAACTCAACAACCCAGACAAAATCATCTCTAATCGGCCTTTGGCGAAGACCCTGAGAAACTGCGGCTTCGAAAAGTGCGATGCGAAGGGCACCAAGTGTGGTTGTTGACTGCCCACCGAACTGCGAGCTTTTACTTCTTGCGGATAGAATGACAAGGTCGCCAGATTGTGGCCGGAGCTGGCTGTGGACTTTCTCCGCTGCTTCGAATCCAAAAGCCGAGAAGCCCCCCATGGGTTTGGAGAAGTCTGTAATAAAGATGCCGGGTGCACCGGTTGGGTTAGGTTGGAAAGGCATGCCGGCCTCGGATTTGAGGAATTGCGCTATGAATGATCGAGATACTGCAGGATCACTTGAAACTTCGAACTTCATGATGTCGACATTAGGATCCGCAAGTGTCGTTATTTTTCTTATCAATTCCTGAGGTACATACTCTACTGCGTGCAAATGAGAGTCAAATCTGCGATCAGGCTTATCAGTCCCAAATTTCATCATTGCCTTTTTCCAGGTAAGCACCTCAAAAGGCAGAGGATCAATGGGTGTCTTCATAGTTGACCAAAGCCTTCTGATAACGTTCTCAACGATCTGTAATATTTCCTCCCGTCCGGCAAAAGCCATTTCTAGATCAACCTATGCAAGTAAATCAGCCAAGCAAGTTTATGACTTGTCTTGGGAAACACGTACTTGAGTAAATTCTGGTTGTCTATCCGCCCTCAAATCTTCATCACGGAAACATCGTGCAAACTGAAAATATTTAGCAATACCGCTGGCCATCAGTATTTGTTTGTGTTGTTGGGGGCTCTGTGGTAGGGCATAAGCCTTTCCGGGTTGTCGCGTTGGAACAATGAATTCTCGTGCGCCTTCAGGAGAGGACCGGAAAAGCAATGGAGTCTCAATCTCATCAAAGCCTACACCAAACAATTCTTTCCTGATTTCCGCCATCGCCCGGGAACGGTTTCGCAATGTATTTCTTAAGTCGCTGCTTGTTCGTATCTGTAGATGTCTTTGGTCTGGTGGGAAGACCGTGTTTTCCTGTGCGACTAAATGTCTGGGCATCACATTATGTACTTGTAAATCTTTTACGTCGAGTTCGAGGTTATTGAGAAGAAGCACTTTTCCGAAAACTGGATCACGGATAAACTTTTCTGGAAGAATAGACATTCCGGTACTGCCAAAAGCAAGCTTTTTCCGCAATAGTGCCCAAACAGTGACTGGCGAATTGTAGTTGCTTTTGAGTAACCCAATCAGCCTGTTTCTTTCCTTGTCAGAAATGATTCTAGGAGAGCTTGAGGAAGGATCTGACGGCTTGTTGGGGTCGGGAGTCAAACTATCAGAGCCTACCCAAGATTGGTCTGATTGTGGAGACACGCCTTGGCCGTCTTGGAGTGAATCTTCAGTGTTGTGGTTTAAATCGCCAGAACTGGAGCTTTGTTCGTCCACATTGGTCGCAAAGTTTCTCAGAGCAGCTCCAGAAGATTGAGAGGCCCCTCCACTGATTGTGTCTTCCTCTATTTTATTAGAGAAATCAGACACATGATACTGCTCGGGCAGTAATGTAGATGCCGTAGCACTTAGACAAGTTTCGGCGTCTTCTAGCGCATCGATGGGATCTTGTGAAGGAAGAAGTCTGTCTTTACCTTCATCTGGAGCCAACTGTTTGGCAGTAGGAGACGATATTTCAGGTACCTCCTTATTTTCTTGAAGATCGCCGTCGATGAAGGCTTCGTGAGACGCCAAGACATCTGCAGCTTCTTTTCCCTCAGTCTGGTTCTGTTCTTGGTGTTCTGCTTCGGTCACGGCGGTGTCAGACGCTAGCGATGCGGTGGATATGTCTGGCCGAGACTGTGAGCTTGCCGCTTCGTGGTCAGCAGAAAGGATGATGTCGATAGCAATTCTCATATGAGGATCCACTAGGCGTGTAAAGAAGACTCCTTTTCCGCCCCTTTTGGGAAGTCCAAGGTAGCCATGTACATGAACCTCTTGGTGATCGTCTGTGCCTTGTAGTCGTTGACCAAGGGCTTGGAGCTCTTGGTGAGACTTTGCTGAGAAAGGAGAAGGTCTCCAGCCAGACGATTGACTGGACCCATTGTGAATGCTATCTCGAACTTCTGCAGAGGTTTTCTGCAAGCGGATCGATCGTGAAAAGCATCTTAACGAGGTAGGCGGCCTAAGAACGCGCTGGCAAGGGGTGCGGCCAAAGCGCTGGGTATGGTGAGACTGAAGGAGGAACTTTGCTTTGGAAGGGAGCTGGCAAGAGCAACGAAAGAGCATTCTCCGCTCGTCGTGGGCGGCTGTCGAAGCTCAACGGACACTCTGCCGACTGCCGTTCAAGAAGCACTGGAGAGCTCCAGGTTCCGAAAAACTTTCAACGGCCCAATTCCGCGCTAATTAGCGGCCTAGAATAATGAGCGTGCTGCCCACGGACATTTCTCTTCTTCCCATCCTTCCAAGTTTTGAACAAGTGAGTCGTTCCCCATCACTGCCACTGCTCAACTGTCCAAAAGCTAAATGATCCCGTTCTTAGATGATGAAAGCCTAGCGTGTAATATTTGATTCTGGTCTTTGTCCACAGCTCTCAGGCGCTCTCCTTTCGGAGCTCAAGTTGCCTGCCAGCTTGTGGACGAAAGATCCTGAAAACTGCGTCCGGCACAACCATCCTTGTTACTTCGACGGACGTGAAGAAGGCATCTCTGACTACAAAGCTTGAAGGTGTCCTGTTGGTTGGTGAAACTACATGTACTTGACATGGTATGTTTGCACTAGCCAGAGCTCCTATATCTAGAGGAATTACAATTTCAACGAGCGTCTCAAGAAGACTCATAAATATTTCTCGACTTGCCTTTCAGGTTGCCGGAAATCTACTTCATCCGGTTTTTATAGAAGGAACAAAATCCCAGGCAGTCAATTCGCAGCAACCACACTCCTGTACACTCCTGATAGTTACAAGCTATAGGTGTTCTACATTGTTGACGAGAGCATCAGGCCAATGCTTTGCATCCAGATCTATTCTATTCTCTTCTTCCCTTCTTCCATAACGCCCATCCGATTAAGGCTGATATTTCTGGCCCTCTTTCTGGAGCCTCTTGCTAATAGTGGCCCAATTACGGGGTCTTTGTATGCATGGTTCAGCGCTTCTTGCAAGCCTTCTTGACCTGCAGCTGGTGTGTTTAGCTTTGGCCAATTTACCTTCGTTTTCATTAGCTTCTTTTGGTCGCGGAAATGAACTTGGTAAGTAGGAAACTTACATATAACATTCCATGCTTGTAGATGAAATTCAAACACCAAAGACCAACGAAGAACCAGACGATTACGAACATCCGCATTGGCCAGAGCCTCGATCCCGGTGTTGGTCGAGTCAGTAGCCACAAAAAGATCATTAGTCCGCTTGCGGCCAAGATATAAGGTATTGCCTGTAACGCAATCGGTCTCCTGTCTGTGAAAAGCAGAGCAGTGCCTGCGCCACTGTTGCTAGGTAAATAAGCGCCAAGAAAAAGATCGAAACCGTCTTGCCTGGGGCCGTCTGTGAAGTTATTTCGGATATATCGAGTGACGCTATTCGAAAGATCTTGCGCCATGCCTTGTCTTGTGCGGTTACCTGTGCGAGTGAAATCTGTCTTCAAGGCGCCAGTGCCAGAATATGATTTCGACACAACGTCAGCGTTATCCGCCCAGATGTTCCGGTATAAGATTTCAAAGTCTCGGTCATCGTCGCAATTTTCGCCGGGGCCTAGAATACGAGCATCTCGAAGTTGTTGAGTCAGAGCCCAGCGACCGAGCATGCTCTGCACAACATTGGTGCGGTCAAGGCAATCCATGCAATTCGTTCTGACAACAGCGGTCTGTTTCAGGCGAGGCTCGAGAGCGGAGCCAGTGGAATCGCCAGGAAGCTCGATGCCACGGAAGTAGCCACCTCGACTGAGACCGTCACGAAGTTGGTCGAGCAGCAGCTGTGCCCTGTGCCATTTTAGGCCTTTAGTCTCATTGTGGAAGTCGAAGTATATGTAATGGAGACGATCCATTTGTTGATTGGTCGAAGAAGCATCAATCGTGCGGCCCTTCTCTGCGCTACGTTGGTCGGCTTCAACAGCCTCGGATGGAGACGAGACAAGCACACGAACGACTTGCTCGTACGCCTTCTTGACACGTTCTTCTCGACCCCTCTGGTTGACCAAATTTACCAGATAATTCTCACCGTATATTCGGATTTGTTCGTTGAAATGCTTTCTAGCAGCATCCACCGCAGACTCGACTCCTCGAATTTGAAGTTTTGGCGTATACTGTAGGGTATTCACCTCAGCCCAATAAACGGGAACGCTTCCTCGAGTTTGTATGTAGGAAAATATCTGCAACTCTTGCCCAGCCGTGCTTCCTATGCGACCATTTTCCACGCTGTGTCCGCCAGCAAAACCGGCGGGACCACCCATCGTGTCATTCAAGAGAACAACCTGCTCTGTTTCGTTGAAATTTGAGACATGGCCCTGCTCGTCGATCCCTCGAGAAAAGTAACGTGTTCCACCTCGATACCGAGACCTTCTCGTTATCAGTGCGAATGTGAAAGGCGTGGACTTGATATTCGTCGTTACAATCCGCATCATTCCAAACATGACTGGTAGAATGTATGGGTCTATCCCTGGCTGAGCTCCCAGCCTGATACCAGTACCGCTGAATGCGCCAGTCCGGAAATCAATTAAATCTGTTTGCACAAATCTGTTCCAAAAGAAACGTTCGTCTGCTCTTTGCCATAACGGACGATTGAGGTCAGATTCTGACTGTCGCTGGAAGCTGCTTGTGATATCGATAGAATATGAGAAGTACATAGGTCCGGTGTTGAGGAGCGCTTTGAGGTACGCAAGATAGGTGTCTTCATCCGGATCATGCAGCCGGCGTTCTCTAAGGGGCATGAACTCAGTCGCGGCGACCTTGTAGACCATATGGCCACGTAGGCGCCCCATAGGCTGAGCTTTGGTAATTGTAATCACATATTTGTCTTCAAATGCATGTCAATGACAACTCTCAAGAAAATGCGATCGCAACCAACCAAGTTTGAGTTTTATGACACCAAGTATGCCTGCGATGCTGGACACACGTTTTGAGCCAAGTAGAGAACCGTCACTGAGTCTGATATCGCCCGAGGGTCTCTCAATGACTAGGGTTGGCTTGTTAGGAGAAGATGGCGAGGTGAAGGCATAGTGATTTGTTGATGCATGGACGTTGATGTCCCGAAACGGGAGATTTGCCATGGGAAAAATAGCTGTAGGAAGAATCCTAGCTTTATCTCAATCCTGTCGGTATCATCACGGAGGTGGAAATATCCTGTGCAGACGTGACGGGCTCGTGGCCGTAGGACAAATTTATTGCCTGCGTCAATGTTGGCCGCAGCTCTCTATTTGGTCAAGTGGCTGAAGCGGCGCCCAGCGTCATCCGGTCAACTTTCCACTGACCCAACTCTCAAAGGCATCAACCGACCACCACCAAACCTTCGAGCAGATCCTCTTTCTATATTGTATCCTCTTTACCTTCAAATTCGAACCCCTCATTCCTGCTGTTACGCATCTCCGACCTGTCTTCCTACTCCAAGAACCATGGCGTCCCGAGCTCCGGCGGGACGGCCAGCAGGCAGATTTGCCCAGTTTAAGCTTGTACTTCTAGGTAAGTTCCCCACGCTACGTTTTGAGCATGTTGGACTACTTTAACATATGAGTAGGCGAGTCGGCTGTTGGCAAGGTCAGCGTGGCTCATCAGGTATTTGAGCCCGAACGCTAAAATACGATTCAGAGTTCTTTAGTCCTGCGCTTCGTGAAAGACCAATTTGACGATTACCGAGAATCAACGATCGGAGCCGCTTTCCTTACCCAAACCATCTCCCTAGACGAGAATACCACCGTCAAATTCGAGATATGGGACACTGCTGGGCAAGAGAGATATAAGTCGCTAGCGCCTATGTATTATCGAAACGCAAATTGCGCAGTTGTGGTTTACGATGTCACCCAGGCGGTATGAGAATCTTTAAGACAATGAGGGTAGATTGAAACTGACAGTTACTAGTCATCCCTGGACAAAGCCAAAAGCTGGATCAAAGAGCTACAGCGGCAGGCCAATGAAAACATTGTCATTGCTTTGGCCGGTAACAAGGTGGACATGGTCAACGACAACCCTGAAAGACGAGCAATCCAGACCGCAGATGCTGAGGGTTATGCACGGGAGGCTGGACTACTATTCTTCGAGACTTCGGCAAAAACCGCCACTAATGTCCGGGAATTGTTTACTGCAATCGCGAAGAAGTTGCCACTCGATCAGGCTGGCCCTCGCAATCTGAGATCAAATCCACGACAGGGAGTCGACCTTGGACCAAGAGAAGGCCCAGGCACACAAGGAGGCGGTCCCTGCAACTGCTGAAGGCGCACAAATGACCTTTCCCAAGCAGGCTGTTTATCCTACCTGACACACTAGCTTGTTCTCAATTTCTAGCAGTCAGGACATGACTATTACCTGCCTCTCCTTTTCTGTGTGTCTTTCTCATAGATAGCAAATGGAGTCTGGTTTCAATAGCAGTCTTCAAGTGGGGTGTGCAATATCCGGCGCCGTGATGGGAGGAGCTTAGCAGTATTTAATACTATTTCTTGACGCAATCAATGTTCTAAGAGTCCTGTAACGCTCCAAAAGCTATTTCATCTTGCTACTTCCCAGAACACCCTCCTGGGACCCCTCAAAAGTGATAACGGTTTTGTCGAGGCTCTGGAGGTCAAGGCTAGTTTGAGCTCGAGAGAGGTTGGGAAAGTTCGCCGAGGAAGCCGGGGTTTTCAGGCTTAACAGCTTTTTCTCTCCTTGGGAAATAAAGCTCCAGGGCGGGTTGCACAGCATAGCCCACGCAGTTTTTACTCGAACTCTTGGACATTGCAGCTCGCTATGCTGCGTGTCTCGGTCGTATCTGGTCAGCGATTTGTCGTTGGCCCAATTGGCGCGAGCGTGCGGGCTCAATGGGTCGCGAGATCTCGGGGGCAGCGGAAGCTCCTCTTCAAGGGAAGTAAATTTTCAGAAGACAAAATTGGATGATAGTACAGTGCTAACGATCCTCTAGAGATGTTTTGCAGATGCTTCCAGCCGCGATTCCAACACCAAAAGCTCAATCCTAAGCTCAGATCCTGCCTTTTTACCCGGATCACAGAGCCGCGAAGCTTCTAAAAAGGCAGATTCAGCACCCGCTACTCCCGCTACGCCCTCTTCACTATCTTCAATTCCCCCCGAAAACGTGCCAAAAACCCCGCCACCTGCCCCTTCCAAGACACAGACCGCTCCGCCTACGACAACAGGCTCAGCGAGCACCCAATCATCTTCAACAACTCCTCTTCCGCCTTCGCCTCCACCTTCGGAAGGACCTTCTGCACCAAAGCCAAAACGCAGGAGGCGTGGATTGAGGTTTCTATTCTATTTTGTGGCAACCGGCGGGCTTGCCTTCGCCGGAGGCGTCGCATTTGCCCTGCGGAACGACAACTTTCACGATTTCTTCACTGAGTACGTCCCTTTCGGCGAGGAAGCAGTGCTCTATTTTCAAGAACAAGAATTCCGGCGCAGGTTCCCGCATGCTAGTGCAGGTGCTGTCAAGATTGCTTCTGGAAGAAAGGATGAATCAGGCAAAGTGACAATACCGTCAAAGAGTGGCTTGTCTTGGAGAGTTGCAGATGGGAGCGAGGAGACTGGAAGTGACGTGTCTCAGAAAGGCAGGCATATGAGTGCTCTCAGCGCGAATGAAGCACCTAAGGAAGCTCCTAAGAATGCGCAGCAATCGCCTTCTACAGAGGCGCCACCGGCTAAATCTAAGGCAGTCGAAAAGGCTAAATCGGACGCTGAGCAAAAGGGCAAGAAGCCGTCTGTATCATCGAAAGAAACCAAACCTCTCACAGGAGATAGGCCGGAGTCGAAACCAAAGGCCAGCTCCAAACCACCAGACCCAGCAACACCTACCACCTCAACGTCAGAGTCAGCACCACGAACCCCTGCAATACCTCCCGTTACACAGATATCGGCCCTATCTATAGAGAATGCAGAAGAGCCGCTCGTGCAAGAACTCGTCAGAACTTTGAATGACATTATCACAGTCGTCAATTCGGATTCTGCTGATGCGTCAAACAAGTACTCAGCAACTTTAACGAAAGCCAAAGAATCGATGTCGGGAGTAGGAGCAAAGATCGTTGCCCTGAAAGAAGCGGCGAGGAAATCCGCCGAAGAGGAAATTGCAAATGCTCACAGGCAATTTGATGACGGCGCTAAAGAACTTGTAAGGCGGATCGACGCTGCTCGTGAGGAAGACGCCGTGCAGTTCAGGCAAGAATTCGAAGCCGAGCGGGAAAAGCTCAGTCAAAGCTACGAAGAAAAGATTCAGAACGAAATAGACCGCCATAACCAACTAACCGAGCAGCAACGCAAAAACGAACTCGCAGAGCAGGCCCGGCAGCTCCAGCAGAAGTTCATTGCTGATATTCAAAGTCTTGTTGAAGAGGAACGCAATGGACGTCTGTCCAAGCTCGGAGAGCTCAGTGACAATGTCGGCGAGCTCCAAAAATTGACTAGTGACTGGAATGGAGTCATCGACACGAATTTGGCAACTCAAAAGTTGCAGGTTGCCGTGGACGCCGTTCGAAACGCCTTAGCGAAGACCACTACGGCAGACGACCGACCCAGACCATTTGTCCGTGAGCTTGCCGCATTGAAAGAAGTTGCCAATGGAGACCCAATGGTAGATGCAGCAATCGCATCTATCAACCCCACTGCCTACCAGCGCGGCATCCCATCTTCCGCAGCTCTGATCGACCGCTTCCGTCGCGTCGCTTCAGAGGTACGAAAAGCCAGTCTTCTACCCGAAAACGCGGGCTTTGCTTCGCATATAGCAAGTGCGGCGTTATCGAAAATCATGTTCAAGAAACAGGGCATAGCGGATGGCAGCGATGTCGAGAGCATTCTCACCCGCACAGAGACATTGTTGGAGGAAGGTGATCTGGATGGGGCCGCACGGGAGATGAACTCACTGCAGGGCTGGGCAAAGGTATTGAGTAAGGACTGGTTAGGGGATGTGAGGAAGGCGTTGGAGGTCAAGCAGGCTTTAGAGGCAAGTATTCGCGAATATAGAATCTCCGTGTCCTAGCTAACAGAGGTCCAGGTAATCGAGACCGAGGCACGCTTGCAGTGCTTGAGAGTGGAATCGCCATAAACCCCCGGTGCTCTGTATCATATACCCGGAATCAAAAAAGCGATAGAAAATAGGGTCAACATGCCCTCATTTCTTTTGTCAGTCGATAAGTAATGGGTCTGTTACGACCATTGTATCATGAAACTGATTTTAAAACCACACGATGATCTGAATAGTGTATCCGCAGTTGCGTTCCTGTTTCTTACTGATACACAGCCAGCAGAATATCTCTTTCAAGTCGTACCTCTTCGTGGTGACTACGCCGCTGTGAACAACCCGCCCCAGCAGCGGAATCGGCCGTCGTTCACCGCTTCTTCGCGAGAAGTGACCAGACTAAAATCGAATCATTGCGAGATCTCTCAACTTCACAGACCTCGGTCTCATCGCGCAAGCGCACATTACAACGTAGTGAGCTTGACCGATGCATTTTGAAGATATCGGCGATAGAACCGAATCCACTCACAAAGACGTCTGCAGCCCTTGCGGTCGTTCCTACCTGTAGAAGTTGTTAGCGGATGGTAGAATGAGTAAGTCAAGAAGTCCTGGAGACAGGATGTGAAGGAGGTCTTGAGCCGTGAACTATGATTCAACAATATGAGAGAAGGCGATCAGAACGCGTTCCCAGACGCGAATTTATAGGGGTTAATATGCTGTTGGTCAAAAAGGGTCAGAGGCAAAGTGAAAAAGTATCCGTACCGTCACCATCTCAAATGCTGTCCCCTGTGGCACTAGCCATTATAATATATGGGGAATCATAGATGATTAGACGTTCCACGGTACTGCATTAAATCGTTTTGTCGTTTTTCAAGGTGTTATAAGAGCACGTTCAGGATGCCTCATACAACTTCTATCCAGGTTCATTAGATATTCAAAGGCATACCAGATGTCTGTATCCGTCATTCGGTGAAACTGATGAATCAATTCACCCCTGGCGTTGCGGTTCTTGTAGAAAGATTCCATCGTCTTCTCATCTGATCAGCGTCCATTGTGAAGAACGGCTGATTGATTGCGCTCGACTTGGGCACCGGATTGTTCTCCTCTAACTGTTTACGGTCTTCGTCACTTTCCAACCAAGGAATCGTTTCTTCCTTCACTCGGTCTTCAATGTCAACGTCCTCGGCCCTGGGTCCACAGAACAGATACCGCATGGTGACGGCATTTTGAGGACCATTGATAGCTGCCATGATGAGTCGGACACGCTCAGTCTCAGCGATGTCGGAAGGGTGATAGATTGTCTGGTCATTTTCTTCGATGGCAATGATTCTTTCAGCGACATGCCAAGCTATCAAAGTTGCAATGGAGGAGTTTAGGCTTAGCGCCAAGCGCAATAAGTGGAGAGCTTCGCGACGGAGGCGCGGCTCACGGCAGCGAGTTGTGGTAAGAAAGAGGGACGGGACAATGCCCAGAAAGGGTTCGAAGGTCTCGGAGCCACGGGAAAAGGGTTTGCTGCTGCCCATCACAACTAAACAGAAATCGTTAAAGTCGTTGCCTTTGGCACTGTCTTTGCTTGCGAGAAGGCTCCGAGACTGGGATACTATAGTCCGGAAGTCTTCTGTGCAACTGTCAAATGTCATTTCGGTCGCTACTTTGAAATAATTGTGAATGGCGGTAAGGGCTCGATGTTGGAGACGTAGCAAGGTCAAAAAATTGTTCTCAAACGTATCTGTAATGTCCCGTCTTTCCCAGTAGAACTGCTCGAACGCAGTTGACCACTGTCTCAGCAGATAGTCGATTTCATTCTTGCCGAAAGCAGGCTCAGATGCACGAGCTCTAAGAATAGGGCTTTCAAGATTGAATGTGAAGAACGAAATGATTGCATTCAAGCAACGGCTAGCTTGCGA
This sequence comes from Pyrenula aspistea, assembly GCA_021030945.1. Taxonomy (NCBI): domain Eukaryota; kingdom Fungi; phylum Ascomycota; class Eurotiomycetes; order Pyrenulales; family Pyrenulaceae; genus Pyrenula; species Pyrenula aspistea. The sequence continues at coordinate 55,238 of JAGFML010000030.1, forward strand.
TGCAGATACTATAGTGATGGGAACAGCCGGCAAATCTTTACTACCGTAAGGCAAGGGTGGTTGTTCCCAGAAGCAGGGAAACGTTGCCATATAGCTACCGCAAACGTGGATAAAGACACCATCGAAGACAGGCCCAATTTGTCCCAAAACGGCTTCATTGGGCTTTCCTCTAAACATCGGCTGGGATGCTCGGTAGTTCGACAAAATTTTGAGTCCACCGGCGATATTGATCCATTCAGACCACCCAAAGAGATTTTGAAATCCATTGAGCATCAACGCAGTCATCATAGTGATCTCCAATGGACACTGCGGATCGGTAACCGCGCGAATAGCACTGCCGTAATGCTGAAGGGCCGAGATGAGGTACGACTTAGACCATTCCGGACCGGCCTGCATGGAGAGGGTCCGTGAGCCCAGAGCCAGTATTCCATGGCGTATGGCAGGATGCTGACATCTCGAAGGGACATAGTCGCCCCATATCTGACTTCTGGAATAAAAATTCAATTGGGCAGCAGTTTTGGCCATGAAGTATTGAAATGCCGTGCCATCCTTCGGATCGTCGAATCTCATTGGATTCAGTTCATCTGGTTGCGGTCCTGTGGTCAAACTCTTCACGAGAAATTTCGTGGTTTGTTCGTAATCGCATGTCCGGCCGGTAGACGTGCATCGTTGGCAGGCCGGCCTTGTTTCGTCACACTTTATATGACGCATGCGGCAGGTCTTGCAGCCCCATCGTCGTTTGGAGTGGAATTTCCTCTTTCGTTTAGACTTGTCGGTCAAGTCTTTCGATTCAGGACCTTTCTCACTCATTATTTTTCATCACTACCGCTTGCGGTCTTTGGCAACGAGAAGCACACACTTGAATGAGAGAACAACGTAACATGAATAGGGAGAGTCGCAGACTTGCAAAATTGTCTCAGACATGCGGTTGAAGAAATACCCGTCTGACAGGCAGCTCTAGCCGATTCAGATTTTTTTGGAGACTGGTCTAGTTCAAGACTTTCGCACTGTACAAAACGACATCATACGGGGACAGTCAAGAATTGACATGTCTTATAACCTCTGGTCACCCATTCCTGCTGGTGGGTTTGACGGGAAAAGGCTCCCGGGGATAGATCTCTTTCCCCTTGTCTATGAAGTGGAAATGCCAGGTATTCGGATGGAAAAGGAGGCGGAAAGTTCCACGGCTGCAATTCGCCATTCTAGCGGACAACCTCCGTCTTTGTCCGGTCCGATCCCTCCTGCGGGTTCGGCATCTCCACCTTGGGGATTCTTGGCACTTCACATGGTTTAGAAGCGTGCAACTTTTTCCGCCCTGTGACCAAGACCAATCATTTCCCACAGATCATCGGCGAATCTCTCGGGTGCGACTCGTCCGTCAAATGTGCTTTGAGCCTCAGCCTGGTACTGCGCGCCCTGTCCGACGCAACAGCCATGCCTTTACAACCTTGGCTTCAGACTCCACGATAGTCTCCCAGAAATGCGTCGCCGATGCCTGAGTCCTCTCATACCTCACCAGAATGGAGCCGCGGCCGCTCTTCTCAACATCGCCATTCATCCTTCGTCAATGGTCATCAGCTCTCTAACAGCAACGAGGAAGCGGAGTCCAGTGCGTCGGGCAGTCAAAAGAGCGGAGGAAGTTCTCGCAGAGATGGCACACTTGACGGTATTGCATTTGGGCACAGAGATCAAGAGAATGGACATGTAGCGCAACAAGCGGAAGGTCAAAACACACATAAGCCGCGGAGGAGTGGTGGCTTCTTGCTTGATTCTCTGGGTCGCCCTCACACGCCGCAGAAGTTCTCAAGACTATCACATTCTAAAGGAGAGAGAAAGCACAAGAGCCCAGCAAGCTCCGGCCAGCTTGACATATCAAAACAACGTTCAGGGCGCCACAAACGCCAAATTGACAATTATGGGAGTTCACCTCTTGCCAGCCATGTCGCCAACTCTACGGAAGACGGTGTCTCAGCTCCGACAACCGATAAGACATATGTCAATGGCCGACGGTCAATCATCTCGGCAAGCAGTCAGACTGCGACCGAGGCATCACAGGATAATGGGTATGTTAAGCCTCAGCATCAAACACCACCGGCTGTCGGTTACGACACCGACCCTGCGCAAATAGTCAACATGGCCTTGACCCTCAGTGAGGGTCGACGCAGAAATTTCTCTGGAGCCCGCCTGGTCTCTGGTTCCTCTGTCAACAATCGTATTCATTCAGTCGGCCAGCCTTCGCCCGGCTCCAGCGACAGACTAGTCAGTGGAAACTTTGGACAGTATTTGAATCGCAAAACTACTTTGCCAACAAACTTTCGCGCGCCGACCCGACAAGTCTTGGATGAAAGATATGTGTCGGACTCTAATACATTTGGCAGTCATGGCAGCCGTTCACAGACATTCATAGGAGACGCATCCAATTCGGGAGATGCACTTTACGATGTTTCGCCCGCAACCTTTGCACGTGTCGAGCAGGCGAAAAGATATTTTGAACTTCTTTACGAATATCGGAGACTGCTACCCCATCTTCCACCTTTGCGACAGCCACAAAGATTTATGGTCCCTGTTACTTCCGATGTTCAGCAGCCTTATCGAGGTCGATCATACAACCCTCTACAGTATGCGCGGAATCGAAAAGTTCGTTTTCGCGAAAAAGCACCCATCCAAAGCGAGGAAGATGGTTGGTATGATGTGGAAAAGGTTAGGGCATGGGTAGATGCAGTTATCGAGAATCACCTCGAGCAACGAAACGATCCTGATGAATGCATACGTCTCCCTCCACTACAGGACAAACCCATTCATCCGATAGATGATAACAAGGAGTCCGTGACCAATTCTCCTGCATCAAGTGTCAAACGTCGGCTCGAAAACACATCTACGAAGCCAAGACGACCGCGACAAGATTGGGTAACCTTTCCGGGAGATTTTGTGGCCGATGCATGCTGGCTAGAACAAGGGCTGAACAAGACAAAAATTGAGGACAACCATGGAAATAAGGTCTATCCTAGTGACGTGAGCATCAAGTTCTCCGACTGGCGGCATCATACCCCTGCTCAGGCTGAGGAGCTTCCCGCGCCGCAACTCGAGGAGGAACGATCTCGCCCGGTAGAGAATACGATGCCTAATCTTCCGAGCTTTAGAAATACCTCAAGAGAGCATTCGAAGAAAACACATGACAGCAGGCGGAGGTCTCTGAGAAACGCAGTAATTCACTCGAGACATCTTGATAAGAGGAAGAAACTAAACAATGAGGATTCTGAGAAACGTGCTTATTCGTCAGGATCCTCATCCGATACAAACGAGTCAAGTTTCAGGGGCAGAAGCAAAGTCTCTTGGCACGAAAAACGTCATGTCTCGCCCCGTTCCCGGCACAACAGGGACGAGAAGCGATCTGATGCGTCGGAAAATGAAAATCATATGAAAGGCTCTCCTCATTCAAACCATACAGGTGCCAGTAAAGAGGCGGCTTTCGCATCCATTAATGATCGAAGGGGTTCCAAAGCCTCCAATAAAGGGCTTTTCGGTCTTCTGTACGCAAAAGACGAAGATGGAAGACGATCCTTGTCGTTACATCGGCGCTCTGATAGCAAATCGTCGAATAGAAGCCCAAACAAGCAAAAGCGACATACAAGAAGCTCTTTCGAAGAAACGAGCACCGCTCCAGTTTCTCCTGCAGTCGATCACTTTCCCAGCATTGCTATCAATCTATCCCCACCTGCGAGCCGTTCTCCTTCGCCACGAAAGAAGCCCCTGCAAGAACGGATAAATCCATTCCGCGCCGATCGTGATACGAGCAAGAACCGTCACGGCGTCGAAACGTCTGATTTTGCAAGACACGCCTCTTCCGAGGATCCTTTACGCCATCCCAGTGGTGAAGAGAAGCCGCCTGCGTCTGATTATCATAGCTCTCGAGGTACCAGTCCCTTTGATAAGCGAGCGTCTCTTTCCGAGGAGCCGATAAAACCACTTGAACTTCGTCGTACGCAGAGTTCTATTGGCAAAACTAGCCAGAAATCATCTTTGTTGCAGGATTCTTCGTCGCGCATCCGGGGGATTTTTAAGGGGGGCAGAATAGCAGAATTGGTGGGAAGCGAAGTTTCTCGCGTAGGAGATTTTATCTGGAAACGAGATGTTCCTCAAAGTCCTCATTCATTGTCTGCCACTCCAAGCGTTTCCAGCTTATCAGAGACGGAAGATGAGTTGACTACAAAGAGTCCACCTGCTGACCGTCTTCACCGGTACCAGACCAACTCAAGCCTACGTGTGGATCGCAATGGATTGTCTCCGACCCAATCACGTGGCGACCAGCCTCAGTATCATATAAGTAACCTCCCATCCTTCACCTCTCCATTTCAAAAAGACAAAGAACAGCAGGAACGGCTTAAGACTGAGGAAGCAAACACGCTCGAGGGAGACCCAATCTCGCGCCAGGTACGCGAAGCCCGTTCGCGCTCGCGTGCCTCTCGATTCGAACGCTTGGCTCCTCCGCGTCTTGACCTTAGCCCAACGCTCTCTGGACGCTCTGGCGACGACCGAAGAGACAGCTACGGCTTTGGAAAATTTCTCAATCTCGCCGGCCCTCAAGATGCATCTAGTCGGATGAACGACGCCTTCTCTAACAAACCTAAGCTCGTCGGCCCACCGATCACTGGCCTTGCAGCCTTCAACGCATCCCACTCACAGTCTCCTGCCCGGGGTCGGTCCCGCCATGACCTTGACACAAGGAAATCCTCCAACAGTGCTCGAGATTTCTCGCTCTCTTCAAAACCTTTCCATCGTACCAATTCAGCGGTTACAGTCGAAACGTCCTACGCCGATATCTCTAAAATTCGAGCACTACTTCTCTCCTCTGGCGTCAAAGCCCGCGAAATTTGTCGACGTGGTAACGAAGTCCGGAAACCACCGCCGAAATTCCTCCTCGACACTCTAGCCGATCCCAACGAACCACTTCCAGCCCTCATACGACGCGAAGAACATCTCTGGGCTTCAAAACGCCTTATCTCGTCTCTTGAGGTGCGTTCCAACGTCTTCCGGGCCGACTTGCAGGACTTTTCTGTACGCTGCGCGCCTTCTCTCCACGCTCGCTTACAGAGCATCAATGATCTTGTCGACAATCAGCTCAATCCACATGTGCGCCGGGCGGCAGACGACGCAGGCGCACTATCTCAGAAGATGTCGACCAGTTCGACGTTAGCGATCAAGCAGCTGAATGACGCGATCGATGCGGCTGTAAGGAGAAGGTCAAAGGGACGCAGATGGTTGAGGCGGGTTGGTTATGTGATTATCGAGTGGGCCGTCGTCGGTCTGATGTGGTGGGCCTGGCTCCTCGTTATGATCTTCAAAGTAGTGAGAGGGACGATTAGAGGCGTTGTCTGGTTCATTCGATGGTTACTGTGGCTCTGAAGCGGGCGCTGGCCGGATTTCTATGCATGTAAAGAGCCTAGGCTTATTGTATACTGTCATGTACTTATTTCGATTGTATTAGACTTTGGCAATAGCATGGTTGCAGGAAAGACCGGTGCTGAACAGCGCCGTGATGACTTATGATTTTGGAACCAGAAATGATTTTATTAACAAGCGTCTCTTGGGTGCAATTCATCCTGAATAGAGTTGTGTTTCTGTCCCTTTATACAGACGTAATCAGGTCTCATATACAAGGAACCCACTTTTCTCTCTTCGTAAGACTCAAAAAGCCCCTGTCGAAATTGGAACTCAGAAAAATACGCAGACGTCCATTCTTTCTCCATAAGAACTCATCAGGCAGTCCGATATCCTAATACTTCAAAGGATGGGTTTGGTGGACACAATGAACTCCTTTTTGCTTTTCCAGCCTCCTGAGTCCTGCCTTGCTTCTTGACCGTGCTGCACATCAATTGTTGTTGCAGATACAGCGCCGGAAAGTACGCCCTGGGCATCCTCTAAGATTCCCGTAGCCTTCTCGCCTTCGTTTCCAAGAGTATCGTGCGCATAGTCATAAACGCGACTAGATCCCGACCATCCACGCACCTCGCTAGGGTGCTAGACTGCGCATTAGGAAGTGCACCTTGAAAGGCTCGGACCCTTGAAGAGTGTAGATTGGCGATGCTATGACGCGGTAACCTTGCTGCTCGTAGAAGGGAAGCTGTTGCCAAACCGTCAACCGCGAAAAATCCTCCGAAGACATTGACAATACGACTAACTATGTATTCGTGGATTCGAATGAACAAGTCCTTGCCCGCATCCTTGGCCTGTTACTGATGTGTTAGTATTCGCAAAAAGTGCTGTTCCGAATAGAGCCTACAATCGCCTGAGTGGCATTATCAAGAAGTCTGCCAATGCCTCTGTGTTGATGAGCCGGGCTGCGATCCCCGTCAGTCCTCGCAAACATTCTTCCCTCCGACAAGAAGAACATACTCGACGACAATAATCGACGTAGTATAGCACACGCCCGTGTCAAGCCCAACCTCTCGACTCGTCGCGCCCGCCTTCTCGCCCCACTCCCGAATGCGCTCCATATACCGCTCCTCACCCGCGAGCGCAAGGAACCGGTCCCAGTCCTCATTTTCCTCCACCCTCTTTCCCACCCGTTAGCTCGAACACACCATCCGTCTCGGTGCGCGGCAGACACGTACAAAGTCGGTCGCATACGGCTGCCTCCCCCGCCCGGGCTCGAAGAAGCACCGAAACCCCCGCCACTCGGCCCCCTCCTTCGCACCCAGCAGCACGCCGCTGCGCGCGACGCGGTCCAGGTGCGCGGCCCAGAAGGCCTCGTGCAGCCCTGCGTTTTGCGCGTACGGCGCGGCGCCGAAGAAGATGGTCAGGGCGGGCGTGGCGGCTGCGGGGAGGGGGGGCACGGGGGGTTAGCGGGGTCGTGGTGGTGGTGGATTGGGGGAGGGGAGGGGAGGGGAGGGGAGGAGCGGGGCGTACGGGCGTTGGCGAAGGCTTGGGCCATCCATTTGCTTGCCGTGCGCGCTTCGTCGCGGGGTAGGCTGTTGTTGGAGAGGTTGATTATTTGGATGGAGTTGGAGGGCATGGTGGATGAAGGGAGAGATTGGCGTGTTGAGGGCCGGGGAGATCTGAACGTTCATGTCTTACGAACGAACCTGCATGTATGCGAGAGATTCGTGACGTTGCTCTGGAGGATTACGGATGGCGCGGGTGGAGAACGAATCTTGAGCCCCTGAAAAGGCTCGGTAGAAGCGGTCCGTGCCGCCGTTAAACTTGCGAGTTCCAACTTCCCAACATAGTAGGGGATAAACTTTCATTAAATACGTTCACAATACAGAGTTTACGAGCACAGATGAAGAAACGAATTGTGAACACTGTCACCATAAGCGACAAACAGTCCTTCTATCATGGGTTGCAGGTAGCTAATTGAAGCACTGGGCGACGCGTCAACGGGCATCACGACACGGCGTGAGTTACGAGGCTAAGTCCTAGTGGTATTACATCTAGGCTAATAGCTATTGCAGCAAACACTCGATATAAGCTACTAATCGAGGGCATTGTCTGAAAGCTCAGGGAGCAGAAAGGAACGGAGCTCCTATCTCAGAGTATACTCTCTTCCGGGAAACGTCGCTTTCGAGGTTGCCGAGCTATTTCCATCATAAGTTTTATCTGTGAGACAGAGAAGCTTTTTATGTAGCTATTGCTTATATCGAAGGGTACTGGTGTTTCGTTCCTCAAACACGTTCTATTCGTGTCTACAGAACTGATTTTCGATGCTCATGCATCTCCTCTATAGCCTTCCTACTCTTGGCTTGGCTTTCCGTCCAACGATTGTACTGCTCATCGTACCATTCGGCGATCGAGTCAATTCCGTGATCAGCTATTCGGTCCGCAAGCCGCACCGCGTCGGTAATGGCCACATTTGCACCTTCACCTCCAAGTATAGGCTGAGCATGGATCGAGTCACCCATGAAAAACGCTCCTTTAGTTGCAAGCCTCTGCAACTCTGGAAGCTTCATGTCTAACGACCGCATTAGCCATGACAAGACTCTCTCCATCCTCAACTTTTTTTCGTCGAAGACCTCTTTAAACGGCTGGCCGAGATCTGCCGGCAGGGCTGCGATCTCCTGATAAAACTCTTCTGGTATGTCTGTAGCTCCGGCTACTGCTCGGTTGGGTTTGTACAACGGATCATCCGGACCGTGTGCTGCTCTTGAGTAGATCCAACTGATACTGACCATGCTTCCGCTGTCGTCATTGACTGATACATGCAGTACAACATCATTGTGCTTCGTTTCAACGACTGTGGACTTCTGCATTGCAGGTGCATAGATGGCATTGAAAACCTCTTTCTTTACACGCCTTTTCCCGTTAAAGGCAACATATGGGAGAACTTCAAACTCAGTAGTTGATGATAGCGATTTCCTGGTGTTCGCGTGTGGGCCATCCACGCCAACGACATACTCTTCCTGTAAAACTTGTCCGGATTGCAGATAGAGTGCTATCTTGGAAGTCTCTTGTTGAAGTCTCTCAAGTGTGTTCTCCCATCTGATATCTAGTCCCTCTCTGAGGAGCTTCTCAAGCTTTTCTCGATGTGCTCTGAAGGACGATGAGGAAGTCTCTCCCGGTTGGACCAGGGAGGTTGGATCAATAGCACCCGTCCCACCGCCTGGGCTATCGACTGCTATTCGTCTTCGAAAGCTCCACTCATCCATATCCAAGACTTTGAGGAGCGGTTGGTATGCCCATGGATGGAGAGTTATGCCATAGCCGTGTCTTGGGGAGGAGCTCATCCGTTCGTGTAGCACGGAACGAATTCCTCGTTTCAGGAGACAGCGCCCAAGCGCAACTCCACCAATCCCAGCTCCAACAATATTTATTGTTGGCTGAGTCATTTTCAAGACGTTAATGCTTTGAAGATTGAATGCTTGTGTAGAAAGAAGATAGAATAGAGCAGTTTCATATGGTCCAGAGTGATGAGATAACCATTGAGCTCTTGGCGCGGATGATTTGCACGCCCCCGGTCCTTACCCCCTGTTGAGGCGCTCTGTCGGTGTGCACATTGGGCGCAAAGCTGAATATCACATAATGATGCGGCGTCTAGGCCCGGTCCATTCCGTAACCTTTGCTGATGATGAGAGGTGATACGCTGATGAACGAGCTGGCCCCGGTGCATCAAATAGGGGCCAAGAGCCTCGTTGCTTTTGTGAGCTGTAGCATTAAAGGTAAATGCTCGACCTTCTCACGACGTAAAGTCAGCCGGTTTCCTCATTGACTTCGGTTAGGTATTGAATCCATCGGAACGCTTTAACTCGAACTTTGTTCTGCCATATCTTGCAATGCAACAGAATAGGAATGGCGGAGTTGGGTTTAGTATCCGCAGTGGCAGGCATCGTCTCGCTCGGCATCACAGTTTGCAACGGCCTCCTAGAATTTTACATCAGCGTCCGAGATTCCAGTGATGATATCCAGAAAACCTTCAAATCGATTGACAGCCTGTGCAAAATACTCATCAACATCGAACGTTCACTTCAGAAATCTTCCATAAAAGGGATCGAGACTGATGAAGCAAGAAAGTGCATCCTTTCGTGTCAGGCGGGCATCGACAGCCTTAGTAAAAAGCTTGAGAAACTAAAGTCCCGATCCGGATCCGGCTCTTTGGAAACAAAGCTCATGAATGCAAAGAAAAAGTTGTCATATCCGTTCAAAGAGAGCACTTTGGTCAAGATGCGGGAAGACTGCGCTGAGCTTCATTCGAGGTTGGGCTTAGCTTTGCAGGGACTGCATCTGTATGATCGAACTTGACGATTTGAAGATCTGGGCTGAATGAATAACTTTGCTCGCAGCGACGTCTCAATACTTACGCATGAAAAACTGGACGAACTTGATTCCAATATCTTGGGAATTTCCGACAATGTACAGGCAGTACAGCAGAGCCAGCGCTGTAAGTAAGATGAAGCGCTCCCTCAATTCAAGGCCCTCGTGCTAATGCCTGTCAAGTGCAAGATGACCTGGAAGGCCTACGATGGCTCTCGCCGCTGATGGGAACGTTCGAAACAAAGCAGCAAGAGACGTTTGCAACCAGTTCACGCCAAGATCTAGGCGCACAAAGTCTAATACAATCACCAAAGTTTTCGGACTGGGTCAACGGGGTGGGCCGGACGTTATGGTGTACTGGACCACGTGAGTCTCTAATGACAGAAAACGTTTACTCTGGTTGACCAAGCTCTTCTTCCGCAAGCCGGCACGGGCAAAACGGTAAATGTGTACGTTTTGCACAAGGCATGAATATTTACATTCTCATGGAAACAGGTCTTACCTTATCCACTATCTTCTAGAAAAGAGGATTCAAGACCTCGTTGGCGTGGCCTACATTTACTTCAGCTACAAAGACGCGGAGAGACAAACCCCTGTTAATCTACTTGCCAGCCTTATTCAGCAACTAGTTACTCAGAAGAAATTCCATCTTCAGGACATTCGAGACTTGCATCAGCAACACGTTGCCCATCAGACCAGGCCTTCAGCGGGAGAATATTCTGCATTGCTTCAGACAATTGTATGGAATTTCACCAAAGTGTATATCGTCATTGACGCCCTAGATGAATGCCCAGAAAAGGGCGACGTCAGGACTACTTTTCTCACTCAGCTACAAGATTTGCAGTCTAAAACCAACTTGCTGCTAATGTCGAGGCCAATACCAAGTCTTGAGAGCACACTCAGACATGCAGTCCCCATGCAATTAGAGCCTCATGAAGAAGACATCAAGAATTATCTCCTACAGCGCCTCAGAGAGACGTCTTCAATGAAGAAGCACTTTGAGGATGAGCCGACTTTGCCTCAAACAATTATATCTCGGCTCACACAAAAGATTAGAGGAATGTAAGCGCCCCAAGATCCCTCGTGGTAATCTACCCACACTTAAATTTTCACAGGTTTTTGATGGCTCGCTTGTATCTTGACGCGCTCGTTACAAAGATTACCAGGCGCAAAATCAAGTCTGCATTGAACACACTCCCAGAAGGTCTTTATGACATCTACGATGAGATGATGAGAAGGATACAGCTTCAAAGCCCCAAAGATCACGCGGATCTTGCGGTGAAAGTTTTGGGATGGATCTTCTTTATGTATCGACCTTTGACTATCCATGAAATCCAGCATGCTCTAGCTATTGAAATAGGCGACGATGATCTGGACGAATCCGGCATACCAAACGGCGATCTTTTAATATCTGTCTGCGCTGGAATGGCCATGATCAATCGAGATAGCAACACCATATCACTTGTCCACTATACTGCACAGGAATACTTCCAGCAAAGGAATAACAAAGCTCTCCAAGCAATGCAAATCGAAATAGCTCAGGTATGCCTTACGCAGCTTTCCTTCGATAGTCTTGAGGAATCTGTTAGCCAAACCACCGATGTAGCTGAATCTGCAATGGAGCTGAACACGACCAATCCGCTGCTAGGCTACGCTGCACAATATTGGGGCGATCATGCCCAACACGCACAAGACCTCAAGACAATTGCAATGGCGGTGGAATTTCTTCAAGAAGAGCACCTCGTCTGCCTCGCCATTTATCTGAAGGATCTCGAGGATTGTCAAGCCAAGGGAATCTACTTCAGACCAAGAAATGGCGTGACAGGCACCTCGCTTGCCGCTCTCTTCGGGCTCACGGAGGTAACAGCACGTCTAATCGAAGCAGGCGGCGACATCGAGGCGAAAGACAGCAATGGCCAGAACCCCTTGCATCACGTGGCCGTTCACGGCTACGCACGTACAGCCGAGCTGCTGCTCGACCACCATATCCCAATCAACACCAAAGACAACCGCAGCTGGACAGCCCTGCACCAAGCCTCCGCCAACGGCCATCAGGATCTCGTCTCACTCCTTCTCCAGCGCAATGCCGACATAAACTCCACCGACGATTATCGCGGAACCCCGCTCTACCGAGCCTCTGAAAACGGATTCAAAGACACCGTAGCGCTGCTGATCAAAGCCGGCGCCAAGGTCGACGTCGAGAACACGTTCCTCCAGACGGCGCTGCACAGAGCCGCCCATTGTGGGCATGTAGAAGTGGTTACGCTACTGCTTGACGCCGGTGCGGATGCCAGAGCAAAGGATCACTACGGGTACACCCCGTTCTATCGCGCAGCGAGTCAGGGACATGAAGAGGTCAGGGATCTTTTGTTTAAACATAGTGTAAAGATTGAGAAAGGGTGAGGCATTCAAGATGGATAACCAGACAATCACCTCCGCCATTCTCGTGCCGCTACCGCGACCTAAGCCCCTAAATCAACGACAGGATCGAGGGCAGCACATTCACATAGGCCGTGCCGCTCGGAGGTTCCATGTTGAAGATGTAATTTCCCCACCATGGCCCACCACCCCACCAAAGCCCGCCAGTCCACACATCTTTGTTGGCAGCCATATATTTGATCATGTCCGTCACAGCGCTCTCGCACACACTGTTGCTACCTCCAGCAAACTCCCCGAGGATCCCTTTCTTCCCGTTGTTTCGAAGCCATATCGTCGCATCAGTGATACGTTGCGAGCCAATTGTTGAGCTCACGCACTGGTCGGACGTCCCGGAGCCGTCAGAATCAAGATACTGGTGCATCTCGTAGATTATCTTGTTGTTTGGGTCTGTAAGGCTCGCCATGGCGGTGTTCTGTGATGTCCAGGTCCAGGCCCCAGTGTACGAGTTGCCTTCGACGAAAATGTATTGAGAGGTGGCACCAACCGCTCGGATACCGTTGATTGCGGCCTGATTCAGATTCACGACCAGCGACTCATCCATGTCGTGGTACTCGTTGTTGGTATCGAATATTACTTTTGAATTACCCTTGAAAGGAGTAGCAAGGTTACGCCAAAACGTCTGGAAGTCTGCAGTTGAGGAAATGATGGCACCATTGTAACGGCCAAAATTGTGCGGGTCAACGATGGCGTAGCCGCCGGCATTGGTGATGTGGTTGACAACGGTTGTCAATTGGGAGAGATAGGTCGAGTCGAGCGAAGCCGTCATACTCCCCCGAGCAATCCGCTCCATAAGAATTGGTATCCTGGAAGGCATGTAAGTTCCGACCAGACTGTCGAAGAATCGCAACGACTCAAACATGATACCTACCTGAAAATGTTGAGCCCCTTACTCATAAGGGTATCGATCGACGAGGTGCTTGGAAAAGTATAGTCCTTGTTGTAGGTACCCGGGAGGGAACCTTGGCCAAATTCTGCCCCGGACTCGTTCACACCGAACCCTTTACGACGTTAGAAGGAGGATTGGCAGAGGTCACCTAGGGAAAACTCGTCGTACATTGAAAGTTCTTGACACGCTTCGCAAGCTGTGACGACTTGCTATCTATTGGCGCCGATAGAGTAAATGAGGCGATGGCAGCGAGTGCTGCTATTACCTGAGTAATTCTCATGTTGACAGGAAGAAATAAGGATTGAACTAGGAAAGACTGGATGAGTAGAACAATTCACAGGCGGTGCGGGAACAGCAATAGGATGACGAGACATTATAAGTGGGAGTCGCATTCCACAGGGCTATAATAGCCATAAAAGACCTCTGAAGCGGGAATATAATCAAAGTCGCAATTTGACCGGATGTTTGTAAACACGACCGAGGAACCATCTACGCTCCATGTAACGATAGATGACTTTCCAGCGGTCCGGCATGTGGAAACACGACGATCCAATGTAAAAACACATCAATCGCAAAGTCGACATCCATTGGGCTTCCTGTTCAAAACCGACGGCGTAAATGCCACCCGGAGATTTTCAACATATTGATAGCAGGGTCCTGCAGGTGTGGCTTCAGCCAAAATCTGGGGTGCAGGAAGCAAGGCGTTTCTCCTGCGGAGCTAGGGCCTCCGAAATCTTTCTGGGACCATCATGCGTCAGGGACAACACGGATTTGAAATGGGACGGGTGGACCTTGACGATACTCTTTCATTAAAATGCAACAGGACCAAGGCCTGGTATAAACAGATACGCGGGCGGTCTTCCCGGCACTCCGCCAATAGGCAGGGATTTCTTGGCAAGCTAGCCTCATAGTCGAAACGCCGTGGACGGATCAAGTCTATAAAGCTGTGCATTTCTCCTATTGGGTCGTACGTTGTCTGCCATCTGGAAGATTATAGGGATGCCTACGTGTCCAAGTGTATCCATGGCTTCTGCTTAAAATGGGATCGGCTGCCTGTTTCGGCGTGGAAGTGATTCATAGGGATCAGCGCAGCTCGCGAAACCAAGTACGACCAAGCTTCGATAGTATCACATCATCCAAGGCAGTATGTGGAATTCATCTTATTAAAGCCGGAAGAGTGAGCCACGTCACCCCGATCCGAGTAGTCGCTCAAGGCTGAATATGTACAATAATTACAATTGATAGCCGCATCTAACGTAGCAGATCTATTGGAGAACGGAACGCTGTTACCGTCGTTAGAAAGCCTCCAGAAGTGTTGATACAAGCCCGCTACCTCTTCTCTACTAGAACGAAGTGCATGGCTGTGTATCCGATAATCAAGAAGACACCGATGAATATGGCTAAACCGATGATATCAGCCCACATGGCGAGCGCATCGAAACCGAACGAGCTCAAGATTGAAGCGCCGGGCACTTCGATGTCAAGGCCAAATTTGTGATCGATTAAAGTCAGGTAGCGGACCTCGTTCACGATGAGTGACTCGAAGCCGTAGTGGAATATTGAGAGCTAGAGAATGAAGATTAGACTGCGAACGAGGTCAGATGATGTTGACACTTACTGTCTGCAACCACAAAGCGGCTTTTGGTATCTTGTCATGGTTGAGTAGCAGACCCGCGAAGAGGAGACTGAACAGCATCGTCAAGCTCCCAATCAGGTTTGCAACCGAAGCCTCTCTGAAGACGATACCAATAAAGAGACAAATCGCTGCAGCTGCAAAATTGAAAAGGACCAGGATAAGGATGAATTGGAGAAATTCTGGCCAGGCGGGAACGAGGCCTGTCATTGGATATACGATCACCCCAAGAATGATTGGGGGAATGAGGCGTAATGGGATGATATCAAAGACGACCTTGGCGGCGAAGTATGTAATCGGGTGATAGTATCCATTAGCTCTCTCCCGCATGAACAGCAGTCTTTCGGATTGAAAAACCGTCAAGGAAGTCAAAGTACTAAATCCGAACAAGGCCAGGATGAAGAAGAACAGCCCGAGTCGATTTTGGAAGCCAGCAATATCTCCGGTCAAACCATAGAACAAATAGCCCGAAAGAACGGCCAGAAGAATCGCAATAGCATAATGCGTGAGCATCAACATGGGATTGCGGTAGAGATTTCTCCAGGTACGCTGTGACAGAATGATAAATTGTCGTAGAAGGCTAACATGGCGATACGTTCTCTTAATGCCCTTGGAATTGTCATTCGCGGCATCTTGTTGACCACCATTTGCGGTCGTAGCACTATGGACAGCTGCATTAATCTCATCATGGACCGAGCTGGCGACTTCGGAGTTGACGTAGCTTGACACAATAAGATCGAGGTCTGTATCTTGGCCTGATGCTGGTGGAGGTAAGTGGTCAGGATCTTCGAGAATCTGAGGCGGGACTGTGCCGTGCTGCTTCGACAGCCTCAGCCAATCTTGAGGGTTCGTGCTTCTACTCGAGACGTTGTCTTCTTCATCTGTTCGAGGAGTTGGCGGAGTATTGTCGTCTGTGTTACTCTTCTTCCTAGTGTACAGCTGGCGGTCCTGTTTTTGCTTGAGCGACTGCCTCCGCCGGTTTTTCGGACGTGTCAACGGTTCTTTCGGACTTCCATAATTAGTTGTATCCGCGCTGATATTGGATGCACTCGCAATAGATTTAATAGCCCTCATGCTACTAGACGTCGTTTTGAGGCCATCTCGCTGTGTCAGGTCTATTGGTCCCTCTTCCGACATGGGCGAATGAGCGGCGCCAGCATGCATTGTTAGGTCGACAAGGTAATCAGCAATGTTGAAACCTGGAGGGCAAGAATAACCAATCTGATTGAAGTACTCTTGGCAGCCTGAGAATGGACCTGAATAAACAGTCTTGCCCTTTGCTAGAAGCACCAGCTGATCAAAGAGAGCAACAATGTTTGAACGAGGTTGATGAATGGTGAAAACAACGGTACGGTTGTAAGATTTCGCCAATGTTACCAAACATTCGACGACATTAAAAGCATTGAAGGCGTCTAGTCCGCTTGTTGGCTCATCGAGGAAGAGAATGCTTGGACTTGTTACCAGCTCACAGGCGATGCCCACCCGACGTTTTTCGCCGCCAGATATGCCTCTGCCCCGACCTTCTTCGGAGCCAATTATCTGGTCCTTGATGTGGAAGATGCCAAGCTGTCTCTCGACTTCGTAAACCCTCTGCTCCTTGGTATTTCGGCCCATATCGCGCGGCAATCTCAACAAAGCGCTCGTCAAAATTGTTTCGTGGACGGTGAGAGTTGGTAACATCGTATCCTCTTGGTCAACGAAGCCTACCACGCTTCGGAAATCGTTATCGTCCACCTGTTCTCCGTTGACAAAAAAATTGCCCTCTGTCGTCCCACGCTTGTTTTTCCGTGCAAGAATGTCAAGAAAAGTGGTTTTCCCAGCTCCTGACGCACCCATGATTGCCATCAGTTCCCCAGGATGGGCAACACCTTGGATACCAGACAGAATCTGCTTGCCATTGAGATTATATGTCACATTTTTGAATTGGAGGGAAGCAGCTTTATGTTCGGTCAGAAGCTTGGCTCCGTCATCATCGTCGTCATCCAATCGAATGGTACCGTATTTCCTATATTCTGCCCTGCGTGCGAGGTACCAGCCGACCAAGATCAGTGCCACTACAAGCAAAGCACAACCCGCAATGACACCGGCGATGACAGGGGTGTTGATTTCCTTGACTGGTTTTTCATAGCCTGGCACGTCGGTTTTGTAGAGGCATTCCCCAGACCGACAAGTTAGGGAGATGCTCTTGTCACCAAAGACTTGCTTGATAAGGTCATTCATGGCTGGTTCTTCGAACCTGCTTTGGTCTGCCGAGCTTCCCTGGGGAACTTGTGATCGGAATGTAGCGGGTCCTTTGATCTCCTCTTTGAGAAAATCCCCAATGTCAATAGAACCTTCTTCGCCGCAAAGCATACGACCTGGAATACACTTGCACTTGATGTTATCACACTGGTATCTGGTCTCATTGCGATCCTCGAAATTGGTTCCCGACCATGAGCAAGTGTCGAGGGCGCAATAGAATGATTCCTTCTGATCCACCCAGAACTGGAAATTGCAAGTTTTGTCATCAGCGTTGCACCCGAACGTGACCTGGGGTTTCTGATCCTTGAGCTGGTCTAGAATTTTGCGGTTCGTAACGTTGCACATTTGGAAGTTTTCCTGGACCACCGGACCGTGTTTGTAGCAGACTCCACCTTTGCCATCAGCTTGCGGAGGCATCATTGCGTTGCATGCCCAGTCCTCGGTGCACACATTGCAATTGACACCTTCCCAGCCTTCTTTGCAATCACAGTATTTGTCTTTCCGTGGAGCTCGGTCTTTTCCGTCTGCTAACGATCCGCACAATGGCTCTGAGCAGTCGTCACCTCCGAAGCCTGGAGGACATGAGCATTTCCCATTGTATCGACTGCACTCTGCGAACTGAGTGCAGGCAAATTCTTCATATTGACAGTTGAAACATTTTGGACATTCTGGGCAACTAGGTGGCCGCTCGTCTCCAAGGAGAAATGGCGATTGTGCCAGACTTGAGCCATTGACGCTTCTATATGCGCTGACGGCCCATGTTGAGGTCGAAAAGACGAGTATTCGGAAGATATGAAGGGATGATAAGCGCATGGGCGACAATGGGCTGCTGGGTACGGCCACGAAGGCAGAGGTCTGGAGTGAACGGCAGGGAAGGGAGGAAAGGAGAAGGGTGATAGCTTAATGAAAAGCGTTTAAGTGTTTCCAGGACATGTCATGGAGTCAGCTCGAGCTTATACCAGTCTGAAGAGTGTAGAGAGCGGTCTTGAAGGTCATCCGTCAGCTGTGAGATGTTTGACGAGCACATGCAACTCTGCCCTTCGAGGTGTGGCGGGGGAGATTGCTGGATGGAGCTTGGTGCGGAACAGCTTCCCGCCAAGGCAGCTTTCCGGCCGGGGAGAGGATTCCAAGGATTCTGCCGAGGAGCCTGTCTTGATGCCGTTGTCACTGTCACGCCCTGTGTCGCCAATGTCAATGACCACAAACCCTCTCAAAATGCATATTTTACGACTTCGAACTCCGACTTCAGCGCATTCGCTACTGTGCTCTCCATTCGAGTACTTCAGTCCGCTGGTCGAGGAAATATCTGAAAATGGTTAAGATTCCACCTTTTGAGGTTGAAGCAGTCAGTACACCCCCGCTTTCTCATATCCTATCGCTCACACTTTACAGTGGTTCGACGATCATGAGACGACGGCAAAATACAATATCGCTGAGACTTGCGCGGCATCTATATCAGTCGATGAGCTCGTGGCGCTATCCTCTGACAAGACGAACTCACCATTGTCTTCGAACTTAAAGCTTGTCTACGGAGACATTCGAGGCTCCGATGCAACGCGGTCTGCGCTTGCAGGTCTATATTCTGCTAAAGCGACCTCATCCCTTCCTATTGAGAACATCCTCCTAACACCCGGTGCAATATCTGCAAACTTCCTAGTATTCTACGCGTTCGTTCAACCAGGAGACCATATCATTTGTCATTATCCGACCTACGAGCAGCTTTACAAAGTGCCGGCGTCCCTAGGCGCCGATGTGTCTCTCTGGGGGGCAAAGGAGGATGATAAATGGCAGTTGGATATCGAGGAACTCAAGGCGATGATTAAACCAAATACAAAGCTGATTGTCGTGAACAACCCCAACAACCCTACAGGTTCCATTATCCCCAAATCCAAGCTCGAAGAACTGGTTGAAATTGCACGCGAGCACAAGATTACTATTCTCAGCGACGAGGTCTATCGGCCTCTTTTCCATAGCATCAACCCAATGGATGACGAATTTCCCCCTTCACTCTTGAATATGGGCTACCCCGACGTCCTAGTCACCGGTTCCTTATCAAAAGCCTACTCACTCGCCGGAATCCGCGTTGGCTGGGTTGCATCTCGAAACCGCGACATCATCGAAGATCTCGCTTCCAGCCGGCACTACACGAATATCAGCGTATCCAGACTCGACGACCGCATTGCCGGCTTCGCGCTCAAGGAGGCAACAATCCACAATCTCCTCGGTCGCAACATCCAGCTCGCCAAGTCGAACCTCGCTGTTCTGGAAAACTTCATCGAACGGCACCGATGGGCCTGCGATTGGGTGAAACCGGTCGCCGGGACAACGACGTTCGTGAAATTCATGAAGATGGGAAAACCGGTCGATGACGTTGCATTTTGCGAGACGCTGCAGCAGAAGACGGGCGTCTTCTTCGCACCGGGGTGTAAGTGCTTCGGTGGTGGGGTTGATTTTAAAGGGTACGTGCGCGTGGGATTTGTGCAGGAGGAATCCGTGTTAAAAGAAGGGCTGGCGGAGTTGAAGAAATTTATGGAAGATGACTTTGAGAATATTCCACTGGCGAAAAAGCAATAATCTGATACGGTAGATACTAGGCAGAAGCAACGGGGCTTAAGAGGCCGTTCTGTGCTCGGCAGAAGATCATAGTCTTGTCCAAATCATCGTAACGACATTTCCAAAAGATATCTCATGGACTTGTTTCCATGCTGAAACGCGTAGACATAGCTTGTGGATATTTTTGGGCGGAAATTGCACGTTGAAAAAACTACGACTTGTATCAAAGATCTACCACATATAGACAACGTTTGACGTTCTAAAGTCTGATTCTACGCGTCTTACACCTCGATTATCCGCCAGAAATCTTCAATAATCCTCAAACGGACACCCCATCGCCGCCGACTGCTCATACGTCTTCTCCCTGACCACCTCCCTCGTCAGCCTCATCAGCTGCTCCCCCAGCCCTTCGTCTCGAGCCATCTGGCTCCCCGGCTCCGGCACCGCCGGCGGACAGACATACTCCCCCGTTTTATCCGTGGCCGTGGCCGCGTACAGCGTGCTGACGGCGCCCATCCACTGGTCTTTTTTTATGGGCTTCATCAGCTTGCTCATGGCGTAGCCGGCGATGGGGAAGGGTTCGTGGATGTCTTCCGTGGACATTTTGGTTTCGACGAAGCCCGGGTGGGTGGCGTTGACGAGGATGTTTGGGTGGGATGGGGAAAGGTGGCGGGCGAGGTAGCGCGAGTAGAGGATGTTGGCGAGTTTGCTGCGGCCGTACTGGGCGTTGGCGCCGAGGTCGGTGTTGAGTTCGTCAAGGGAGGCGAATTTCGTGGACGAGGGGGTCGCCTGGTGGGCGTTTGAGGCTTGGTTTTGGATGCGGACGGTGTGATCGGAGGATGCGGTCTTTTTGAGGAGGGGTAGAAGGTGCGAGGTCAGGATGACATGGGCCATGTGGTTGACAGCCATGTGGCGGTCAACACTGAGGGGGGTGAGTTGGTAGGTCATGATTCCTCGTGCTGCGTTGTTCACAAGGATGTCGATGCGGTCCGTCTGGGAGGCGATTTCTTTTGCGACTTGGGCGACCTTATTCCAGTCTGCCATGTCGCACTGGAGCCAGGTGACGCGTGAGGCGACTTCAGACCCAAGGTTTGATGAAATATCGTCCATCGCGCCCTCCTTGGTGCCCTCATCAACGGAGATCATGAAGAGCTTGGCGAGCTTCGCGCGTAGGAGAATAAAGCTCGTTGCATATCCAATTCCCTCAGAGCCACCGGTCACGACCGCCACCTTGCCGCTTTGGTCAGGGACGTCGTTGAGGGAAAATTGGTGGGCTGCTGGAGCTTGCGCATGAGCTGCGTCGCCAATTTTGCCACCCAGGTTTTCGGCGACCGTGTTTTTCGCAGCTTGCATGATGTATGCGGACCTTTTCGGTGTTCTCCCGATGTGCTGCTGAATTAAGAAATGGCAAAGTAAATTTGCGGGAGAGTTTTGATCAGAGTGTAGGAACTTGCTGGAAAACGGACGAGAACAACGTAGGAAAGAGACGATTATTACAGGCATTCAAGAAGGAAATATTGACTCCCTACCTCTTCGGAAGTGTTACTTGTCCACGTCTGCGGCGTGAGGTCAGTTTCCTCTGCTGTCAGCCCGCGCACTCAGACACCACACATCATGATGTATTGCATTGGCAATGGAGACTCGATGATTGGTAGGATGTGTGATCCTGAGAGAGCGCATTCATGCTAGAATATGGGCGTTAAAACGGCCCGGATTCATCTAGTGACGCTACCTACACGTAGCTTCTTGAAAGCAAGACTGGTGAGCGACTGGCTTTGAAAGCGAAAAGGGGAGCGTGGGGAGGCAAGAAGGGTTACCAGATAATGTGGCGATCTTATAGACTGACCCCTAAGCCCTAAATTCCCATTGAGTCGGCACTATAACATCTGGTATAAGAGACGGCCCTCTAAATACTACCTTCCTCCAGGAAAGCTTCACCTTCGAATTTCACTGTGGCCGTATTTGGGACACACAGCTTGAACGCAATACTTGAGTATTTTTAAACGTATTATATAGAGTCTATGGGCCTTGGTGGCTTAATAATGTACAATAAATGTAAGCACTGTCTTTGTAAAAGTCCGCTCTCTCTCCCGAGGAATCCTACCAGTCTACCGAGATACAGACTTTGCTCTCGGTTGACCCATGCTAAGAGAAAACATGATGAGTTGTTCTTCTTATACTTAGTGGACGTATTTAACTTTTTGGCTCAACACCAAGGCCAATTTCATACCTTCTCAATCAGAACGGCCTCAGCTTTCTGCATGCTTACGTTAACCATACCTCCTGACCTTACCACCGTGCTTTCGTTCCTACTACTTCCTATCTTTGCTCCTGTGACAGTATCAAAACTCACTCCATCTACATTGACTCCAGTTTTGGCGTTACTCCCGGGAGCCGTCATCCTCACAACACGCAACACCTCGCCTTCCGCCCAGGTCGAATTAACAGTCACGTTTCTGACAGGCCGCATTCCGGGACTCATAGCCTTCGAATCAGTAGAGCTGATCGTGCTCGGATTTGACAAACCCTGCGAGGAGTTCCAAACCCCCGTATCCAGGAAGACGAGCTTTGCCAGCTCTCCATTTGCCTGATCATAAAATGCATATCCCGAGAAATCACTCGCATTGGCGCCTCCCAGCGCCTTCACTGTCATCTTGACTCCACCATCTCCAATTACCCTTGCTGCAAACCAGTGGCTATAGAAATTGGCCCGTACTCCTGCCGTCAGGCTCTGTCCCTGGTAAGTATAGGGCAACGGTACCCACGCGCTATATTCACTGCTGCTTCCAAGATGAAAATACACCTTCTCGATTCCGAAGCTTGCACTCATGAACACATAATCTGTCGCCCACAACGCCGCAGCGAAAACGTCACTGATTCCGCTCCGGCCGCTGCAGCTGGCGCTGTTCGTTTCACCCATCACGAGCGTCGATCCCGCGGCCTCGGCGGCAGATACCGCGGGGATGTATTGCGAGACATTCTTGTAGAGAACGCTGTGGTCGCTGAGGAGGTTCAGAGACAGACGTGCTCGGCGCGGTGCATCACAGGTCGATTGTGGATAGAGATGCACGCAGTACGTTGGAATGATGCCCCTGTCGTTGACGAGCCCGGCAGCAGTGAGATTAGGGATCGACATGTCGTCTTGGTCGACGGATTGGTCAGGCACAAGAGGAGGGTCTGCAAAGACCGCGGCTTGAAAGAGAGGGCGCGATGAGGTGGCGTACCAGGATGAGTTGAGGATTTCGTTGGAGAGTGCGCGAAATTGGGGGATATAGTCTCTGACGTTCCAGTGGCCTGAAGAGCGATAACCGTCTCCGATATAATGATCGACTTCGTTACCCAGCTCCAAGAGGACAAGCTGTGAGCCAAGAGCAGAGGATATGGATTGAGCTTCAGCAAGTGCGTTAGCCCAGGGAGCGGCACGGTCTGCAAAGTTCAGGGTATATGTGAACCTCGTGCCCCGAGGAAAATAACCGGGAAGCGGAGTATAGTAGCCGCTAGAAATATTCAGAGCTTTGGGGCTAGTTCGACTTGGTAGTAGCTGGTATGGCTGGCTTTGTTCTGCATGGTAATAGGTATAATCTGAGCTGGAGCCTCCAATGCGGATTTCGGGAGGCACCCCTATCACGTCAGAAATATAGCCCAGAAGGCCGGCGGTGAGGTTGCTGCTGATATAGTCGGGGAGCCACAACGGCTCGATGCTGTAACCATATAGATTTGGACTGACGAGTCGAGCGTTCGCAGAGTTAGGAATGGATATTGTCGTAGCTTGACCGAGAGAATATGTAACCTTCCCCACAAGGAGGGCGACGTAGGAGAAAGGTCTTAAGCGCATCATTGCACCGCCGGGAATGAAAAGGATTTGCACAACCGGAGGGAAAGAAATCGCACGCTGACAGTAAAGACTATTGACACCTACATTACGGTTTTCAGTCTTCGATCGATTGGTACTTATCCACTGGATAAAAGTGAACTTAAGCTCATTCATGATTTTCCACCATCTAGCTCTCAACCGGTCCAGATGCCTAATCCGTACTGACGATCTGCAAGGTAGGGTAAGTCTTGATAGAGGAACAGGCATAAGAGGTTGGGTGCGGGGAGAGCTTCGGAGAATCAATCTCACGATAAGCCGAGGTACCTGAATGAGGCACAACATCCAGGCGAAGCAGCTCAAGATGGTCAACTTGGGAGACTGTATCCGGGAAAGCGATGGAAAAATTGGATCAAGCGAAGAAATGTCGAAGGCAACCACTAGAAATCATCATTCAGCTTAGCGAACTACTTGAAGAGTTCAGGCACACGCGCAACGGCCGTCGAGAGCGCGAACACTGACAGGTTACAGAGCTTCACACAAGCGAAGAGAATCCTCTGATCACAGTGACAAGTCAGGCGGTGTTTCTCGTTTTGCAGTAAACTTTGACGCAGAATGTCGTGATGCGGCGTTTAAGGGCCAAGTGTCGTCGCAGCAGTCTCAGCTGAACCACAAACTCAACAAGGGATACATCGATGACCAATTGTTTGTCTTTGTAACCTGATCGATCCCCTCAGTCTACTTTCATATGGCCGCTTCGATCTGCCAGAACCTCGAGAAGTTCAAAGGCAATTGTAATATGCTCGCTGAGGAGTTTTCTGAAGCCACTCTCTGCGATCAAAACCGACGCGTTATCCGCCATCTTTCGAAGCAACAACGTCTTTAGATCTTCTAGCAATGGTTTGTTTTCGGATGACCAAAGTTTCTCAATCCATTGCTTCCATTCCAACCAGCAGGAATCTGTGCTCGTGGTGCTCACACTCAGGTCGCGCAGACGGCCCCGAAGTCGATGATGCATGACTTTTGATAGATGGTGAATTTTGTATCGCGCGGCCGTGTCAAATAATCCGAAACTGAAATCGGCGGGGAAGTCTGGTAGGTCCTCCAAGCCACCTTGGTCTTCATTTTGGACAAGACGCAGTATCCACATCATAACGACTGGGTCATCTCTGGGGAAAGTAATGATCAATTTTCCCTCGGTCTAAATAAATCCTTGTTAGCAGCACATATAATCGAGGGCGGTAAAGGAGCAATCGGTTATGCGGAGAACGCTTGCCTCGATATGCTGTTTCTTCAGCTCTTTTTCAAGCACCCCGTCCAGAACCTCACTGACGGCTCGGAGATTCGCTTGCCATAAAAAGTACCTTGCTCCGTCGCGAGTAATCGCTAGCAGGTCATAATCAGGTTGAGATGCGTCAAATTGTCTACGATGAGAAGTTAGGATGACATTAGAAAGGCCTATTGCCCCAAGGGGAAATTAATGGCAACTGACGCCGGTATCTGAAGATCAGTGGTTGTCTGTGAGAGTTGTCGAGGCTGATGCTTAAATGCGGTTGACTTTGGCCTTTTCGTGCATCGCTGATATTGGACCTCTGCACTGGTTCTCTGAGAGGCACACCGGCTACCTTTCTTCAATCGACTACTCCTCCTAGGAAGTTTGATGGATGTTGAACTAGATTGAAGAATGGTGGAAGACATGAGAAATTATTGGACACTCATAGGCATCTCATATGACCCTCCGGATGGAGCTTTGTTGAGTCCTTGCTATCGACCGAATATCCTTCATTAGAAGATTGGTCCATGGATGTTGTATTGAAGGGCGAAAGAGGATGTGGCCTGTATTTGCGTTCAGGCGACCCGGATTTTTATTTGACTTTGCCGCTGCAATGCTGCCTGCACCGTGGCCCCCGATGAGCTGGTGAGGCTCCGGTGATGTAGAAGTCGAGCAAAGGAACATCTTTCCGAGATGACTCCTCAGGGAACGGAGACCATGGACCAGATCTGTAGATAGAGCCTCGCAGGAACGTATGGAGGAGAGCCTACCGTAATGTAGATACTAGTCAACTTCTGTTACGACATAGTGTAAGCTCTTTATCTTGCATTTTGCAAAGTCCCAGAGATTGAGTGAATGGGTATACTCATCGCGTTAGTCTCCTGCCTATTAGTTCGAGGAAGAGATTTCACCGAGGTGTTGATGTTGACCCCGGTTCAAGACGCGTCTCCGCGCTTGGCCCGTTTGAACAGTGCAAACAATTCCGCACTGGCGAAAACGTGCATCTCTTCCAGCACTGAACGCAAAGTATCGTTTTCGGGACCGGATCCCAGCAACCATGCTTTGATAGCAAGCAGGGTCTTCGCCAACAACCCCGAAGAAATGGGTCCCCGTCAAGGACCAGGGCGACTACACACGTGGCCAGAGCTCGTGAAATAATCCCAGCACAGGAAGGAACCCTTCTTGCTGCATCGTTTCAACCTGTGTGGTCGGGGCACCATTCAAGAGCCAACCCTGTCGAGCGTCTGCTAAGGCTCTCTACGCGCCAAAGTGTTCTTCCGTCACTACAACATCGACCCCTACATAGTCCTTTCTTTCTACAATTTTGAAGGCCTTTCGCGTCATCTATTGTAGCTCGTTGTGGTACCTGTCGCAATGGCCGATGCTAAGGAAATTCACGCTCTCAAAGAGCAGTTGCGAGAACTTCTGAACCCAGAGTTGCTGATGAGAGTGCATAATCTCCGTTTTCCATGGCCAAAAGCCTCAAAGATCGGCTGGCAAGAAGTTGTGGATAATCTTTGGAAAGACGATCCGGAAAAAGATAGAGCCTTGTACAAGCTACGCTTCCCTATCTGGTCTGCCATGAGCAAGATGCCCTTGGATATGCTACAACAGATTGACCTTCCTCGACTCTTACTAGATAGCGAATCACCGGACTATCCGGCCCAATGTACAGCTTTGATCTATATCCTGGACCAAACCAGAAATTGCTTCAGAGGTACATCTATCCGCTATACCAATTGCTTCTTCGATCCCCTCGCGGAAAAGGCTGCAGCAAGTCTGTTCAATGATCGAATCGAAGGTACTGGACTTCCGTTAAAGGACTCTCCATTTTCCAAGGACGCTTGGCTCAGCCGCGGCTGGAGTTTCGAGGACTTTGTTGCCCGCATGGATTGGATGTGGGCCGCCCTCATACATTCGGAACTATATATGTCGGAATATCGTGCCACAAACCATGGCCTCATATATCGATTTCGGGCAGAGGTCGAGAAATATTCAGGAAAATACGACCCCTATGCACAGACTCAAGCTGAAGATGAAAATGACCTCGAGCTTCTCAAGGCTATCACAGAAGGAGATCCACCGTCAAAGGACAAGCTGGGGGAAGACCTTGGCATGTCCGACTATGTCTTCTGGATGCTGCGAATGAACACTGCTCATCTACCAATCGTTGATCATTTCGGAAGGTACCCGTACAATAACGATCAGATGGGTCGAGACTTTACGGAGGAAGAGCTAGACTGGATGCAGTCGAATTATCCGAATGGCAGAGTTCCTGAGCCGACGAGGAGCCTGATCAGACAGGATATCGAAGAGGGAAACTGGCCTCCACTTACGGGAAGCCCGAAGTTCGACTAGGATTGTGGTACAGCAGCATGAACGGCTTTGTCACAGGAAAACCCCAAGGCTCAATCGTAGAACTTTGGTCTCCATGCTCATTCTCTGTAACCGGGCAGCATATCCTCGACTTCGCAGCCCTCAAGAAGTCGGGTATACGAAATAGCCAGTCAACGCTCATAGCGCCGGCCGCCGGTCGCTGCGCAATGACAAAGACAAAAAGCTCATCTGCGCCGGGGGCCAAGCTCTGCAGACCAAGAAACAAAAGACTCCCAAGAGCCGAACAAAACCCTCAAATCATGATGCAAAGAAGCCCACGCCAATGCTCCCGCAGCCAAAAGTGCGAGCCAAGTGCCAGCCTTGCAGCCCAGCACACACCCCTAACCATTGCCCGTAACCGGTGAAGCACACCCTGCCGAGCCACGTGAACGACGTGCGCCGGAATTCCCCTGGTTCCTGTCCCTGGGGCTAGCACCTTGCAACTTGCGATTTGCAGGAGCCGGTCCGCTGGGCTTGCATATGTGCCTGCATAGCCTCCAAGGAGCTGGATCCCTGCGGGGTTGCACAAGGGCAGCCTAATAACAGAAGGCACAGGGGGGATGATGTGATTATTATTTCGTGCAGTTTTTGTGTTTTTGCGCAGCCCCCCTTCCGAAAGCTTAGACCTTCCGGGCAAAAAAAAAAGTTTCGGGCCACTTTTTTTCTCTCGCTCTCTTCAGGCGCGGCTTTCGCCCGGAAGCTGTAGGCAGTTGGGGGGTTCAGCTCGAGCTGGGGGCTTGGATACGCGGATACGGACCGGGTAATGATTATTGGCACTGTACTCTGGGAGCGTTGTGGGTTGAGGAAATAATAGAAATTAGAATGGAATGATTATTCCACCGTGCCAGAAATAACGGATCCTTTCGCCGTTAGAAGTGTAGGAAGCGTGAAACATGAGACGAGATTGCTGACTGCTAAGTATGGCAACAAAATACAAATGACTTGCGTCAAGCTTCTTGCTCCTCCCGCCGTTGATCGCTGTAAGACCCGGATAAACTAAACTAGTAAAATTGCAACATGGTCTATCTCAATGAGAATACTCCGATCCCGACGTCCGACCATGCCCTGTCCGATGCCCAAGGGGTATTGTGAGATGCAGTCTAATGTCCGTAACGCTGGCACCCAATCCAGTCCAAAATGCAGTTTCCCCTGGGCGCCCGTATCATTATTGAACATCTGCCAAAAAGAAAAAGGCGTCGTGTTGTGGAATGTGGAAGATGATTTTTTTTTGCCTTGGTGTATTGAAAAGGAAAAGAATGTAGGCCGTAGATAGTGTCAAATCCTCCAAGCCGGCTATGGGGCCATGTGAAGCCTGAGAGCGAGTAGGCCCTCAGGCTGCCGGTGAGGTGAGAAGAAATTATTTCCAGCGCCTGTTATCAATGTCCGCCGGCCGCTTGGGTTCGTTCTCCGAGGCCGTCTTGTGATTGTGGACTTTCACCGGCCGGTGGCTGTTGCGGCGATGGTCATCTGTCGAACGTGAGTCGGTACTGCTGGCCGAGCGGTACAGGTCTTGGTGAGGCAAACCTCGCCTATCTCGGTGGGAAGAATATACTCGCTCGCCGCTGTCCCGGCTTGAGAGCGAGTCTTGGTAATAGTATTTGGAAGGCATCGTGTCTTGTTCTTTCTGTTTGCCTTTTGCTTTATCCTGTTGTATGTTGTAGTCGGCCTTGTCGTCGAACGGATGTTCGGAGGTATTTAAGTCTTCTTTCCCTTGCGAGGCCAACTTCTCGACTTTCAGATTAACGGCCTTTAAAGGCGAGGCAATGAGGTAAGCGGCAGAGGGCTGGTGGCGAATTGCCTTAATTTGAGAGTGCTGTTGGGGGCGAGACTTTGCTGCAGGCGAAGCAGGCAGTGAGTGTGACCCGTGAAGGAGAAACCTTTAGTAAGAAGTGATTGTCGAAGGATGATTAAGGGAAAAAACGAAAGACGTGGTGAAAAACGAAGGTTCTTGTATGTTTGAAGGACGGTGGTGACCCATGGCATGGGTAGAGCAGTGCCTCGTAAGAATCAGGCAAACGTCGACCGGTGGAAGGCAACCGGCACTAAGAACGACGGAGTCATCGTCCTTTTTGTATGTTTGACGTTTTCAGCCAAGCAAAGAAGGGAGCGGAAAGTCTCAGAAAGGGAGCGAAAGGACCCTCTTTGAGGTTGGCGGAGCGATAGTTGGTTGGCAGGAAACGGGTGCCTGGCGCGGGGGGAAGAATGCGCAAGTTCATAGGTGCGGGCGGTCGCCCAAAAGATGATGGACTCAGGCGCCACTAGGGGGCTTTTCTGACAGTTCAGAAGGCATCAACTATGGGCTATGAGGCCATGACTCCTCAGAAGCAGCCAAGGTTGACTTTGCTCCAGCGCGGCTGAAGGACGGCCTCTTGTGGTTGGCAGGTTTGGCGACGGTTTCCTGTGCAGCCCTGCAAAAGTGCCAGAGGCGCGACCTCCGAGGGCGTTTGGGTTCGGGGTGTCGAGCACACCTGGAAAGATCCCCTGTACCTCGGTCATCTTAAGGGATGTTGGTCAGCATTCACCCTGTCTTAGAGCAAAGTCGTCGCTTTGGGCGTCATACTTTGTTTCAGACGGTCGGGGCGAAAAGGCAAAGGACGACAAAAAGGAGAAAAGGAATTTGGGAGGTCCCTGCTGCGAAGCCTCACTTATTCGCCCTGTCGGGGCAAGGCCGATAAGCCCCCGAGGAGGCCGTCAGCTCTCCGTCAGCTCTGTGGCGCCACACTGCCCCAGCCACGGGCCACCTCCTTTACCTCCTGACGCTTGTACTGGTACTTGTCTGCGACAACTCCCATTTCCCCGTAGCCTTGTGGGAACTTATCAGAATTCCCTCGTACGGAGAGGCTTGTTGCGCACGAGGCTCCGCGACTGAGGTACTTTAATGCTTAAATGCCGCAGGTCGACAGGATGTTCACCGGAGGCCCAGCCGTCTTTCACCATATTGAGTCTCTCTAAGCCTCTCCAAAAGAACTCTTTTACGGCTTCAGCCTCCTCGGAGGACGTCAAAAGCTCTCGACTTATTTCGCGCAGGTTCCGCGTCTAGCCTCACCGATGCACTGATCATGAGCGTTGTTGCCGGAGGCCAGCTAAACTGTCTCCACGACCTGAGACATGTTCAAAACATTACCTGTCCGGCTTGTAGATTGTCGAACAACGTTAATGTCGCCACTTTCGAACTGGACAAGGCGAACAGGTCGCCGAAAGTACTTGTGGTTCAGCATGTCTGCCTTGGGTAAAGGAAGTTCATCGTATGAACCTGGTTGAAGATACACCATATGATTCGTTGAGTGCTTGACCTTATCTATCAGAGTTTCACCATCACAACGCCTTTGCTGCCTCTTTTGTGACCAAGGTTGGCGGTTGTCTCTTTTGTTCTCGACGCTAGCATTGCAGATGTAGCGACAGCAGTAAACAGCGAGTAAAGTACGTTGCGTCTCAGAGGATGATGAGCTTTCCAAATGGATTTTTAAATCCAATTGAAGAATTATTGACGTTGCAACCTCGGCGAAGAAATGGAACGTTGGTGATGTCTATTGGTTGGCGAATCTTACATGGAGGCAATTCCGAAGGTGTCCTGTAGCCGATAGCACCAGATGCGCAATCCGCGAGCACCCTTTTGAGGAACAATTGTTTTTGTAGTGAAGGTTGTAAGGTCTCCTCAATAATATTGTTGTGAGGAGAGAACAAAAGCTTTTCTGCAAACGAGCGCTGTAAACAAAACTCGTACACAAAGGAGTGTTGATTGATGGGCCTTGGAGATAGACCTAGACGCCTGGGACGCTAAATAGTAGTGGCAGGTTTAGGCGACCCCGCTTCGTGGAAAATTACCCACACTATTTTTTTCTAGCCTCTCAGCGACACATGGCCAATTTTGGCACAATTACGCAGTCTGCGATCGGTTCGCGAAAGAGGTACACTCTAAGCGCCAATCCGGCAGTCCTACTAAATATGCTGAACAAGTGTTGCAGATGAACATTCATCGTTGTCGCTTTGTTCCGTACCCACCACAGGCTATCAATGCTGTCTCGTTCTCGCATCCACCAAATCCTCACAGTACCGATCGCAGCCCGTCAAATCTCCGACTCTCAATTGGACGTTCAAATGGCGATATAGAGATTTGGAATCCTCTGAAAGGAGTATGGACTCAAGAGACAATACTGAGAAGCGGACATGACAGGACTATTGAAAGTCTTGCTTGGATTCAAGATCCACAGGAGGAAAGCGATGAATACTCGAGTGAGAAAAGGGCAGGAAGAATCCGTCTGTTCAGTATAGGACTATCGCCGTATATTACAGAATGGGACTTAGAAAATGCCGCACCGGTGCGCGAAGCCAACAGTAATTTCGGTGATATCTGGTGTTTGTCCGCCCAACCTCCATGGGAAGACTTGAGGAAGTCCGGTAACTTGACAGGCCATGATTTGGAGAAGTCCCGCAAACAACAGTTCTTAGCTGCCGGATGCTCAGATGGTACTATTGTTCTATTCAATACTGAAGATGGAGACCTCCGTTATCTACGGACCGTTGGCCGACCTCCTACAAAGCGACCACGAGTCCTTAGCCTGGCTTGGAAAGACCGGAACACGATTGTTGCTGGATATGCTGATAGCACTATTCGAATCTACGATACCAGACAAAAAGCAATTCTTCGGAACATGAGCCTAGGAAAGTCGCCTGACGGAAACAAGAGCATTTTGGTGTGGACGATTAAGTGCTTGCCGGATGGTACCATTGTGTCTGGTGACTCCTCTGGGGAGTTGAAGATTTGGGATTCAAGAACCTACTCCATGGTCCAAAGAATCAAAGCACACGAAGCCGATATTTTGGATGTTGCCGTCAATGGTAATGGAGATACCATTATCAGTGGCGGCGCTGACCGCCGCACTGCTGTCTATAGACTCTTAAATGCTAAGGGGTCAAGGCAACCTCGCAAATGGGCGGAAACGCACCATCGAAGGTTCCATCGACATGATGTCAAGTCTCTTGCTGTCTTTGAAAGCAAAGAATTCAGTGTTCTAGTATCAGGTGGCCTCGACACTGTCCCAATTTTGGTCCCGCTACGCGAGTGGAACCACGAATATCAGCGCGCTCTTCCAAACCTGCCCCAGACACCTCCCATGACATCCGCTCCATTGGCACGTCTGTTTGCCGTTTGGTGGGATAGAGAAGTCAATGTTTGGTTCCAACGAATGATACCGGGTACGGATTCTGGTGAGGAGGTAGGAGTTGCTACAGGACACGATGAACTTGTTTGCCGGATTCTTTTAAAAGGTGACGAAAACATACTGACTGCTCAACTGTCCCTGGACGGAAGGCTCCTTGCTATAGCAACAACTTCTTCCACCAAGCTCTTTCAACTTAAACAACGCAATGGGTTCCGTCAGAATCAGCTCCGTGTTCGACAAATTGGCCTTGCACAAACAGTAGGGAGTGGCGGAGCTCGACACCTTGCATTTTCTCGGGATGGGCGGTGGCTTTGTGTCATCAGGTTAGAAGGCGGAATTGACATGATTAGGATCATGGAAGAAAGCACAGGCAAGGTTTTCAAGACCTGGAAGACTGCAGTTGATTTGCACCGGCCTGGAAGGCAACTATTAGATTCAAAGATATCGCATGGCAGCTTTGGAAATTACGAGCGGACCATTAGTAGTGTTGCCTTTTCCTCAGACAGTCGTATGGTAGCAGTTGCAGATATATCCGGCTGCATTGACACCTGGACATTGCAAGGACAGGAAGAGACTGATGATCTGGCAGTACCGATGGTGAATGGAAGAGGCCTCAATCATTACAGACCTTCTCCCACCCAAAGCGAATCTGAAGATGGCTCAGACGACGAGAAGCCCTACCGGATACTTGGCCAGCAATGGATATCAACCCCATCATCGTCAAAGCTTCCCAGCGCGTATGCCCCTATCTTGCTACTTTCTTTCAGACCGTCAAGAACCTTTATAGGGAAAGGCTCTTCGAATCGTGAAGTTGGTGTCCATCCAACGCGACACAACCCACACCCCCACGCCCAAGATCTTCCTGAAGATGTGGAGAAGCTTATCGCTATCACAGCTCATCATCATCTGTTGGAGTTTGATATCACCAAAGGCAAGCTCTCCGACTGGGCCAAACGCAATCCGCCATCACATTTACCAAAGGACTTTACGCGGATTAAAGACCGGGCTATGGGCTGCTTCTGGGATTTAGCGTCTAATCAAGATAGATTGTTTCTGTACGGGTCTAGCTGGGTCTATATGATTGACATGAGTCAAGACTTTCCGGAGATGGATAGGGCGGATCAAGCCTTGTCCTCCCTCACCGTCACGCCTACCAGTCTTGGGAAGCGGAAAAGGGTGGAAAAAACCAGCAAGGAGGACAAGTCGGCCTGGCCGGAAAAGACGCGCAATTCAGGGGCCGGAGATGCAGTCCGAGCAAACGAGTCCTACGGCAGATTAGGGGAACAGGTGACACGACACTCTAATTTTGATGAAAATGAGAAAATCCTTTCGCTCGCCCAGCGAATAACGCCGATGCGAGAGGATGACGATGATGACTTTGGTGAAAGCAGTAGCGCCTTGATCCGCTTCCGCCGGAATATCGCTGAGGAAATTTCGCGTGGCCAGACATCGTCAGCTCCTAACGGCGTTGTTGACGTCGGAGTTGAGAATGTTGAGAGGGTCCAGAACCGCGCAACCCCAGCCACTTGGCATACTCACACTTACCGCTCTATACTAGGGATCGTACCTGTCGGCAAGTCAACATGCTCGATGGTTGACGGCCAAAGAAACGAGGAGTCTCGCTCCTTAGAGACAGAACCCGAGTTGGAGGTCGTGATTGTGGAGCGGCCTCTGTGGGACGTGGATCTTCCACCACGATATGATGGGGGGCAAGAGTGGGAAGGCTAGTGGGGATATCCAGTCTTTTGCAGTCTCTTTGAGGAACTTTGCAATACGCTGAGTAGTCTCATTCGAAGCAATCGGAGTGCAGGCTTAATACCACGCGCCTAAAGCCAGGAATTGCACGACATGGGCAAACGAAATACGATCTGTGCATCAACCTAGTTCGACTAGACGCTGCAGAGCATAAGATCAAGAATGACCCTCCTTCTAGCAAGCGGCAATGTGCGGACCAGAGCTTTGTCAACATGTATGAGTCTTTAGGTAACGTTGCATACGCAAGCTTGGTGGCAATCATTTTCATTATGAAGCACCTGACCATGGTCCGGAAGACAGACAATTACCCACGTAACTCATTTGCGGAAAAGTGAGTGCCGAATCGATCGGCTGTGATCCAAGAATCGGCACCCGAAATCATGTTTGACTCCGTGGTCAAGCAGTTGAGAAACCTGAAGACTCAGGCGTTTCTTGAGCAGAGCGACTCGGCCCCCCAGAGGCTTAAAGAGCCGCGCTGCCAAGAACAAGGCTGGAAAAGTCTGCGAAATCCCGCTAACGCTAAGCTAAAGTAGACTAGCTGCCAAGAAGAGTATTGCGCGTCTCGCCCAAATTGGGGTCTCGAAATGGAAAAGTGGCGGGATCGGCTCCGTGCGGCGCTTGGGATATTCATAGGTCACAGAACACGGCAATTCCACACCAGATGAGGGTGGCCAAAGGGATCAAGAAATCATCAAACAAGCGCCAGAGGTAGATATCTCTTGCCTTCTACGAGACAAGATCAACGTCAGTATGCTACGTGATTGATCCTCGTTGCGCTGTTCTACCAGCATGTCACTCCCCAAGCGGCGTAAGAAGCTCCCGTCCAGTCTACTGTTTCAAGATTTGAGTACTTGCGTAATAATACTGCGCGCCTTGGCGCCTCTTAAGTGTTGAACGATTGCTGAATTACCGCAAGGGATTGCGAGTTGACGTTTCTGAAGCACAGAGTCAAAGGCTTGTTGAGAAACGGGAAATTAGAACGTAGAAGGGCAATTAACATGTAGCCCGTCTTCTGGCCCTTGTGATGATATTCCTTCGCAACGAAAGGCGGCGATAGGACGCTCGGGGACACGTAACACCAACTGTCGGGATGTCCTGCAGTGCGTGGCGCTAAGAGATGGGGCGAATAGACGCAAGAGCGTGGACAGAACGTGTGGAGATACTCGCCACGGGTAGAGAGAGGTTGAGTCTACTATCTAGGAATTCGTCGGATACTCGCAGGATGCGATAATGACCGTTCAAATCCGCGGCGAGTTTGAGACTGACGTTGACCGCCTACCTCGTGAGATGATCTATAATTTGCACGGTGCAGCGTAGTCATGGTCGTCGTCGTCGTGGCTGTCGTCGCTCCGGTGAGCCGTCATCCGAGTAAAAGTAGCAGTGGATGTAATAAAAAGTGCGTCGCGGCGTGGAAGTCGGCGGTCGGCGCAGGCGGGGGGGAATGCGGATGGCGTGATTGGCGGGCGGGCCTGGTTGCGTGGAGGAGAGCTGACGACGCTCTTGTGCGGCCCTCTGATCAGACTCTCACCACTGGCAGCCGATCCGTAGGCCTCGACTCCCCAGAAAGGCAGACCTTGGCACCAGGGGCCTCGTCACGCCCGTCAATCCCTCCTCAACAAGCAAGCATTTCTCTTCTCCACCGCCCTTCTACCCTTACCACTGCTCTTATTATTCCCTTCAACTCTTCCTCGTCGTCGCTGCAACCTCGTCGCCGGTGGTCTCGCGACGACGCTCGCTCAAGAGGCTCTTTGCGACTCCAGAAGACACCCATTCCCCGATTTAGTGGCGACTCGGCTGTGCTCGCTGCTGCGGCCCGCTTCTCTCCACTCAGGCACTCTCGACTTCTTTGCGCCCGACCACCTTCACCAAAAGCACTTGTGCCACTTGTCAAGCTGACTTTCTCGAATATCAATCTTCCTACCGACGGTCGTTACTGTATCTGCGTCTCTTTCACCATGGACCGCCAACCGGGTACGCCTGGAACGGCGCCTACAAACCCGGGTAATTTCGACGCTTCAGAACTGTCGCGGCAGTTTGAACAACTATTGCGCTCAAGAAGGCTCAATGATCTTGCGGAAAGAGATGGCGCTCGACCTTCGACACCCTCGTCTTATGATTTCCACCCCTCCACTCCTTCATACCAACAACACCCAGGAACTCCGAGAACTCCTCATGGCTCACACCTTTCTCCACGACCATCTAACCCACCACCGCCTTCCTATTCCTCGTATCGGAGTCTACCAATCGTCCCTTCTCCACCTCAGGACGCTGCCTCGCTCAAATTCCGCAACCTCCTCCTTACCTTGTCCGTAACTCCCACAAAATATGAAAACCCTGGCCTGTTGGACGAAGCCTTGACCTACATTCCCACCGAGAGGATATATGCTGAGGCGGACGAAGAACACAATATCATGCTTGCTCAGGCGGCGTCAATGGGTGATAATGTACGGCCCGAATGGGGATATCAAGACTGTGTTATCAAGTCCCTTTTGAGGTAAGCTCCAACTTCGGAACTGCTTGCGGCCTATATCTAATTGTGTGACAACTAGATGGTTCAAGCGCAGCTTCTTTACCTTCGTCAACAATCCCGTCTGCCCTGTCTGCTATTCTCCAACTGTCGCTTGTGGAATGACACCACCAACACCTGACGAGTCTGCACGAGGCGCGTCGCGTGTTGAATTATATCGATGCAGTGATTCCTCCTGTGGAGCGTATGAGCGATTTCCACGGTACTCGGATGTGTGGGCTTTGCTGGAAACTAAACGTGGCCGGTGCGGCGAGTGGGCCAATTGCTTTAGCATGTTGTGTAAAGCAGCTGGTGCCAGAGTACGTTGGGTGTGGAATAGCGAAGACCATGTGTGGACTGAGGTCTACTCGGAACATCAAAAGCGATGGATCCACGTCGATGCCTGCGAGGAAGCTTGGGACAACCCAAGATTATATGCTGAAGGTAAGCATCCATAGCGTCACTGTCAACAAATCTGATTAACGCAATGGTAGGTTGGGGCAAGAAAATCGCATATTGCATTGCATTTTCAATCGATGGAGCCACTGATGTCACTCGTCGTTACGTCCGCAACCCACCCGCACACGGTCTTGACAGGACTCGTTGCCCCGAGGAGGTACTCCTTTGGATTATGCAAGAGGTTCGGAAGATGAGAAGAGAAAACATGGGAAAAGAGGAACGGAGACGGTTAATGAAAGAAGACGAACGTGAAGAAAAGGAGTTAAGGGGCTACGTTGCACAGACCCTTGCAAAACAATTGAGTGCAATGATGCCTGGAAGTATCAGCTCACAAGGATCACATAGTGGGTCTGGTGATGACACGAAACTCCCGGCCGGGAGGCAAACAGGCACGGAGGAATGGGTGCGAGCCAGAGGCGAGGGAGGTACCGGGCAACCAGGACCTGATCGGAGAGATGACCAGCGGTGAGGAATGGGATATCAGGCCGCCTACAGTGCGGTTAATGTCCAATTCTCTCCTGACAAACGTCAACCTGCGATCGTCACGCAGAACCCGGTGGCTCAGACCCGGCAACTCCAGCTCATGGCACTTCATTTCTACCGCTATGTCCAAACTCTCAACCAATAGAGCGGTCCACCGAAAGAGGTTCGATAAAGCGTCATAGTCGACCTAGCATGACCTTGGTACGCATGTTTAACCACGGCTCGATCGCGTACCTTCAACTTCTTGTTCACCAAGTTTTCCAATTTCGGCATCCCTCCGCATTTTGTCGGATACATACCGCACATTGCATAATGGACCTCTGTTCGGGAAAAGATGATACCCACCATGACAAGGCGTTGACGAATGATTTGTGGATCTTGTTTACCGTAGCGGCGCCTAGAGGCTTTCTGAGATTTCGGATGTGGACGTCATATCTAACGTTGAAGACGTTTTTTGACACTGACTCTACGGGTGTTGCCACAGATGCGGTTGGCGTGCTTCATGTATTATGAGGGAAAAGTTTTTATTTGACGCGAGAGGAAGAGGAAAGGAGAGAAGAGAAAGAAAGGCCCCCTGGAGATGGCGCGTGCGATGAAATCCTTCGCAGTGATTCAAAGAGGCGGTGTACCATAGCTACAAGCAGAGAGAGACGTGATCAAGCAATATATATACCTTCTACCAAGGGCTCTCTCCATCACATTGGAAATAAACGAGACGTGATTCGTGTGACTTGGTGTCCCCGCGCGTTTGGCAATAGAGGCTTATGGTCATCAGCCACAGTATCCCCTTCCCATACCTCAGGCATACTACCAGATCGTTACCACTAGGAGGTGGCCAAGCGTTAACGTCCCCCCCCCCTATTTCTCTCCCACAACCACGCGATGCAGATATGCAAAGCCTAGCCTGCCCGCCTGCCTCTCCTTTCCTCACCTCCCCTCACCTCACCTCACTTTTTCCCCTACCCCTCAAAACAAACCAAAACACTCAATCAATCAATCAACCCATCCATCATTGGACCGCCCACCCGCCGCACCTCGGTCGCACAAATAACTAAACTAAACCTAGCTACACGATGCACGATGCCGTATGACAAAGAACCCTGGTCGTTAGCATGCAGCCTACTAATTGATACTAGGTAGTTAGCGTGTGCTGAAACGGGAAGCGTATTGTTTCTCGATGGGGTGAAGATCTCGTATTAACCATAGAGGCGGGAATTCCTTGGGGACGGATATGTGGGTTTGTTCAGTATCTTGGTCGTTAGCATGCAACCCTGCTAATTAATACAGCGTTGTAATATCGTATGTGGTAATAGAATTATGGTGTAATGATGTACAAGGTTGCATGATAGCAATAACCGCACAAATGGTGCACAGGACCTTACGACATTATACAATAGTGTTTTGCTGAAAGGGGAAGTGTATTGTTTCTCGAAGCGGGAAAAAGATCTTGTTATGAAACCCATAGTGGTGAGGTTTTCTTTGGGGATGGGTATGTGGGTTTTTTGCTCTTTTTCCTGCCTTTAAGTTTTGTGTCGTGTTTTTCTTCTAGCAACTGCGGCAAAGGTGGTTTTCTACTGTTTTTGTCTGTGATTCTAAAACTCGCGATCAATCTCCCCGTTCAATATGGCCCCTAAGCAAGGCGTTCTCTACACCCATGCCACCCTCCAAACAAAAGTCTACGACGTGCTCTGTATTGGGTCTGGTTGGGCCGCGCGTCCGATCGCGTCCCGCGCCGTCGCCGCCGGTCTCACGGCGTTGCTCGTCGACAACGAGCTCGTGGGCGGGGACTGTCCGTTCTGGGCGTGCGTGCCGTCCAAGGCCTTGCTCAGGCCCGGCGAGGCGCTTGAAGCGGCCAGAAGCGTTGGTGGCGCGAGGGAGAAGGTGGGAGGGGAGGGGGTTGATGTGGCGGCGGTGTTTGGGAGGAGAGATGCGTTTACAAGGGGGTGGGATGACACGAAGCTGCTTGTCCCCGCGGTCTTGGGAACGGGGACGGATTTGCTGAGGGGGAAGGGGGAGGTGGTGGCGGAGAAGAAGGTTGCGGTTACGGATGGGGAAGGGAAGAGGGTTGAGCTGGAGGCGAGACATGCGGTTGCTGTGTGTACGGGGAGTGTGCCGACGATCCCAGAGATTCCGGGATTACGGGAGGCGAAGCCCTGGACGCCCAGGGAGGCGACGAGCTCAAGCAAGGTGCCGGAAAGCCTTGTGGTGCTGGGTGCGGGAGCGGTTGGGATGGAGATGGCGACGGCTTACTGCTCTTTTGGGTCGAAGGTTACGGTCGTGAGCTCGACTGCGGAGATTCTGCCGAGGGTGGACAATCAAGCGGGAGAGATGGTGAGGAAAGGTCTTGAAGCGAAGGGTATGGGATTTCTCTTGCAAATGACGCTTGCAGAGGTGCAGCGCAAGGGAGACTCCAGCATCGTGGCGACCACATCGGCTGGCGAAACAATAACTGCCTCGGAGCTGCTTGTTGCTGCAGGTAGAAGGCCTCGAACAAACGACTGTGGACTTGGAAATTTCGGGATACCCGTTGATGGATCTCCTGTGGACGTCGACGAGTCGCTAAGGGTGAAAGGTATTCAAGAAAACTGGCTGTACGCAGTTGGCGATATCAACGGACGCTCTCCACTTACCCATATGTGCAAGTATCAAGCACGTATAGCTGCGAACGCTATCATCCGGCAGGCCAAAGGCGACTACGTATCCCCTCACGCTCCATGGGATACCGTCTCTGCGACAGCGGACCATTTCGCGATTCCCCAGGTCATCTTCACCGCACCGGCCGTTGCTTCAGTCGGGCTTACTCGTACTGCTGCAGAAAAGAAGAACATGAGAATCCGTGTCATTGAAACCCCAGCTAGCACGGTTGGTGCATTGCTCCATAGCGACTCTTTTGGCGAAGGGTGGGCACAATGGGTAGTGGGCAAAGAGTCTGAAAAGCTGCTAGGCATGACGATCGTGGGTCAGGATGTTACAGAGCTTATTCATCCAGCTGCCGTAGCCGTCGTCGGAGGGTTGACTCTGGGTCGGCTTGCGCATGCTGTGCCTTGTTTTCCGACGATGAGCGAGGTGTATTTGAATCTTGCGGATGCCGCTGGTTTGTGATTATCAGAGGCAGAATAGCAGATCATGGAATGCCGCGAAAGCTGATGGAAAAAGCTTCGTGACAAGGGAAAAGTCTAGAGGCAAAAAGGAAGACATTACCGCGATCCCATTGTCCCTTTGCCTTGTTCAATCTCGACGCTTGATCAACCGCTTGAGGACTTGTTGAAGATCGTCGATATTGTAACATAACATATCTTTGTGACAAACCGGATTTTTGTCGGAAATCAACGAGTCTTGAAGTCATCGACGGTTTGCCCCGTTGTTTAGTTTGTTCTTTAACCTCATGTTCAATGTCATTCACAAGGCGTGCTTTTGGAAGGCGAGGCTCGTTCCAAAACAGGTTTAGCGTCAACTGGTGCTGCTGGCACCCGCGATCTTCAAAGTTACTCTGCTCATCTACGTTGAGCAACACACGAAGTCGACGATTCGTCAATCAACCAGCGTCCATCTCCGGGTCGGCTGTCTCATGACTAAGCTCCGCCTTTGGTACCCATGCTTGAAAGTGGCGACGTCAGTCCAACTTTGGAAAATGCGCAGCGCATGCAGCTCGGTTTTGGAATCATTCATCCTTATAACCCTTGCTGCTTTGAGCAGTCAGCCGGGCACCTGGATGAATTAGTGGCATCATGTCTCTTCCTGAGAGGCTGGAAAGCTACCGAAGTTTCACGAGGGTCTGCTTACGGGTGGACTTAGGTGAGCCAAAAAATACCATTAGAAATTAATTTGTAAGTTCAAAATTATCTGGATCGATTGCCAGAAAACCTTTGCTCAATGTTCCCTTCGATTGTATGCCCTACGGACACGCTTTCTGAACATGTGGAATACTATGCTCGACACAGATCGCTCTCCGAAACCCGAGTCTGAATGTTCCAAGCCACCCGAAGGGCCCATACCTAAATTTCAATTTGTCATCATTGAACAAAACCGCGCCAAGAAACCAGGCTCATGCACAGCTTTTGCCCGGTCACACGTCATGAAACGGTCTCATCAACAGAGACAGTTCGAGTCGACCCAGCGACGAGAGAACTTTTACTGTGTAACACCGGAGCAGATACTCATGAAGCGCAAGAAGCGAACCCAAAAGAAGAAAACAAGCATTGCAGATCACCCAAGTAATGCCATTGCGATTGGACAATTTGACCCTTTTGATTGTTTTGCAGCAGATGCATCTGAGCTACCGTTTTTGCTTGAGAATCGTAAGTTCTAATATTCAATTTTTGGTTCCTTACCCTTGAATGTCAATAGTTCGCAATTTGACAAAGATTTCCCAGACCTGCGACGAAACAGCTAATGTTCAAAGCGTTGGCCAGACAAGCCGGCGAGCCGGTCATCAATTTCAATACAGACACGGCATACCAAGGTTTCCGTATTGTCTTCCGCTCAACCATCTCAGATCCAGCCCTGCTTAATGCGATACTCTTGACCCTCACCTTTGCAATCGATGGCAATCCGGGAAATCCAAAGTTCCTTACCTATAAGGGAGAAACCTTGAGATGGATCAACTTCCAACTACAGCGATCTTCACAAGCACCAACTGCAGCCACAATCGGCGCGGTTCTCCTTCTCACAGGTGTAGAGGTAAATTCAAAGGAAACTCTCAAGGATTGCGTTGTCTATAGAGCGCTAATTCATAAGAAGACTCGACTAAAGGCGGTAGACAATGTACAAGCGCATCTCAAAGGGATATCTCTTCTACTGCAAATTTGTAAATCCCAGGATACTCATCTCCATGACGGCATTAAGCGGGCAATATTCTGGTGGGAGATCTTGCGACTTTCAATGACTATACTAATCTATCTTATTAGGCAAGATCTCTTTTCTGCAGTATTGACTGGTTCGCAACGGTTCCTTAACCATGAGACTTTTACCGAGCTTAGCTGGGAACGGGATCCTTTTCGGCCGTCAGTTTTTCATGTTCCAATTGGGTTCGAGACCCATGCTAGCCTGCTGGGAAATGAATTTTTAGCCATTACAGCAGATATCAGGACATTGCAGAGCATGAGAGATGCAACAGACATAGATATGCATGATTCAATAACTATCATGCATCTAGATAACCAGCAGGCTTGCATCGAATCGCGTCTTTACAATCTGGGCTATGACCCTCTTCGATTCCAGAATCCGACGCTATATTGCTGCATAATCGCCGCTTATCTTTCAACCTACGTATTATTCACCGAAGTCTGGGCGTCAAGCCTCATCCCAAAATCGCTGACATCTTGGCTGCTGGAGAACCTGCAGTCTGTCCGCATCGTGGGGACGAAAGCTGAGTACTGGGACCTCTTTACCTGGGTCATCTGCATTGGCGGCACATTCGCCGGATCGGAGAATGAGCAGAGAGCATACGCGCTTCTCCTTGATCACCAAATCCGTCTGAGAGCATCTGCCGTTCCAGACACCTACCTTCAAGAAGTCCTGCAGAACTTTATCTGGTCGGACAGGCTATTTGGACAGCGATTGATGGTACTCTTAGCGCAGGTTAAGGCTTTTTCTACACCAGACACATTAGGAAATGGAGTATTGCCCATTTAGGAAAACGAACGCTTCCATTTTTATTTCTCGTCACAATTGTTCATTCCCCAAGCCGACGTGCACGGTTCGAAAACAGTTTTAACACTATTGGGCATTCTGAAGTTGTTAATCCTCAATTCTTTGTGAACACATATGTTCAAAGCAGATCATCTTCCTCCGCAGAGTCTTCCTCCGCAATTCCGTGTGTGTAGAATCAACATGGCGAACAGCGGATTAAGCGAAGAATGGAAGATAGTACACATCCTACTCCTTCCTTTCAAAGTCGTCCCTAATAGCTCCTATAGTTCGAAAGCCGTGCGTCTATTCCAGCGCCGCCAACTACGGTGGAGGAATACCGGACCGCCAGAGGCTCAGCGAGGAGCTACAGGCCAAGAATTCCTTAAAAGAGACGCCTTCAAGCCCTTGGTTGATATGGTCAAAGTCGACGACATTACAATCTCGCCGCCCGAGGTTGTCATGCATAAATTTCCCTTGCGCATCTACCGCCCGGCGTCCGGCACAACTGGAAAGCTACCCGTGATGCTCTACTTCCATGGCGGATACTGGTGCGGCGGTGACGCCAGTGCCGAAGACTTGGGCTGCAGGGCCATCATCGCTCGTGGCGCCAACGTTATCATCTTCTCGTTCTCGTACCGACCTGTCGTCGAGGTCCCATGGCACACCGTCTTCTCCGACGCAGAATACGCAATGAAATGGCTCGCATCAAACGCCTCAGACTTCGGCGGTGATCCGTCGATGGGCTTCCTTGTTGGCGGAGCAGAGTCTGGCTCCCATCTTGCTGCTATCTGCACTGTCCGCGCGAAGAACAGATACCCCAACATTCATCTCACTGGCCAAGTCCTCATCGTCCCGACTCTCATTTCCTGGCCCGACGAAAAGATCCCCGACGCATGGGCAAAGCGTCTCGAGTCGCACGCCGAGTACGCGAATGCCCCTGTCTTGAATGAAACCCTCTACGAAACTTTCGGCCAAACCCTCAACGTCCCCGACGAGGCGAAACGGGAAGGGGAGAACTTCCCCACATGGGCTGACCACAGGGGTCTCCCGCCGGCGTATCTGGCAATGGACGAGTGCGATCCGACGAGAGACCAGGGTTTCCTCTACGAGACGCTGCTAAGCGAGGCGGGCGTGAAGACAAGAGTAGACTATTATCCGGGCCTACCGAATATGTTCGTGCAATTTCCTGACCTGCCGACTACGGCGATGGCTGGGTTTCACTTAAGCGCGGGGGTGAAGTGGTTGTTGAATCCTGGCCCTTTGAAGGTGTGGGGAATGGAGAGGTAGAGATTGCACTACCAGTTGGAGGCTTCTGCA
Organism: Pyrenula aspistea; assembly: GCA_021030945.1. NCBI lineage: Eukaryota > Fungi > Ascomycota > Eurotiomycetes > Pyrenulales > Pyrenulaceae > Pyrenula > Pyrenula aspistea. The sequence continues at coordinate 99,507 of JAGFML010000030.1, forward strand.
AGGCGAGATAGTCTCATATATTGCCAATATGATTCTGATGAGAGGTCTGGCATATTTTGATGTTTTGAGAGGTGCTATGCGCACATAACTAGCCAGGGCATGAGCACGATTAGGATCGCATTTCTGAGACTTGACAAGCTGCAAACTCCGCTATATGGGCTGTCCTAGCTATTTGAGGAAACATGTTCTTCCCCTATTCGGAAGCCCAGTGGATTCTATAAAGGCCCTACTTGGTCGCTCTTCAACGAAGAGAGCTTGTTGAGGAGCCTTGCGTTGCGACTAAATCTCCTCAGAAGGAAGCTTAATTCTTCCCTTCTGGGCAATGCATCTGTTTGACGCCATTTAGAGGGATAGATTTAACATCGTTCAGATACGGCTGTATGCCCCTACCCAGTGAAGCGGCTTGAACTTCGAGGGGTGTGTCTCTTGGTCATGTAGCGTGACCAGACCGCCATGAGAGAGTATATAATAAAGTTACTTCTCCTCAGTCTGCTGAGGATAAGCAGGACACTTAACTCCATTGCTACGTATCATCATGACTTCTCAACGCGTTGAATTCTCAACCCTCGACGGAACTAAGCTGCGTGGTGACTACTACCCTGTCTCTAGCAGCAACAATGCCATCATTGTGATGACTCAAGGTGTAGGCTTACTCGTCCTCCTCTTCAACCGCCTTGGCATTGGCTAACGATCCCGCAAGCTCTCACTGCTCAAAGAGCATTACCTTCCTCAATGGGCTGCTCGCTTCCAAGCCGCGGGCTTCGCAGCCCTGATCTATGACCACCGCGGCTGGGGTTCCTCGGAGGGTCGACGCAACCACACGGACCCCATGCAACAGGCAGAGGACTACCATGACGCGGTACTCTTCGCGCAGAAACTTCCCAACATCGATCCGAAGAGGCTTGTGATTTGGGGGATCCGGCATTCTGGCGGTGCGGCTATGATTGCCGCAGGAGACGACCCCAATATCAAGGCTGTCATTTGCGTGATGCCGTTTATCTCGGGGGTGATTGACAACTCGATGTATCCTGAGGGCGCTGTTGAGCGGGCGTGGGATGAACGACGTCTGCGCATGAACGGGGAAGGAAAGTCGGCAGAAGGTGAGTACTTGCAAGTCTGGGATGAGTCTGCAGAAGAAGCCGTTGGCCCGCGAAACGGCACCCTTCTTCATGGTCCTGTGCCGCAAAAATTTATCACTAGTGCGCGCCAACTGTCTTCTGCAGCCGGTACACCATGGGAGAACAAGATGACGGTTGAGAGTCTGTATCGCATCTCAAAGGTGGAGCCAAGAGATCACATTCACAAGATCGCGCCACGGCCGTTGTTGTATCTGGCCGCTAGCGAAGATCCATTGAGCGGGCCGTTTGAGGAGCAGAAGAAGACTTTTGAGAGTGTGATAGGAGACAAGAAAGTGTTTGTCAGGTTGGAAGGAGAGCATATCAAACATTACTTTGAGAAGACGTTTGAGAGATGCATTGATGTGCAGATCCAGTGGTTGAAAGAGACTCTAATACATCTCAGAGGAAGACGTGAAGGAACAGATACTGAAATGGCAAAACTAAGAGGTCGTAAGATTGATGGATTAAACCAAGTCTCTGAGATGGACCTTTGACATGCTGAATCACAACATTACGGAAGCTTGCCCATAGTTGAGCCTAGAAACAGAGCTTGATATTGCTCCTTCAAAGCAATTACACGGTTCCTGCCTTGCGACCATGATCTCCATCCACTTGAGGGGACAATGAATTCTAACAGCACATGGGAGATTTCTTGTTTCAGAGTATCTTATTCATATAAGCTGAAATGCTTTGTAATCTGTTCATCATTGTCATCGAAGGCGTGCATGGCGCAAGATCGTTGTGGATGTTGGTCGACACGGGAACTTGGAGGCGGAACGACCGAGTGCTTGGCAATGGCTCTTCCGAAAGAGGTTTAGACTACTTGACAACTACCCCTCCTTTTCTTATCGAGCTTTCTGGAATTTTGAGGTTAGATGCTCATGTCTCTTCGACTACTAATTTTGGTAACATCTACTTGCCATTGACACCGTTTCATACCTCAAACACGCAGCAATAATACTGTTCTCTTGATATTTGTCTCAAACCACGGTGAACATAAAGCTCTTGACCGTCCACATAGCTTACTGGTGGCGCCGGAATCGCAAACGCCACCTTGCACGCTTCGCAATCTGTACCGCAATATGTCTACCTTACTAGGCTCTAGCAAACCAAAACAGTCAGCTCTAGCGTCCTACGCCAGTAAAGAAGCTCCACACATTAGTGGCTCTATCATCATTCCAGATGTATGTCTACAAGATTTCCACCAATGCCCTAAGGTAGGATGCTGACGCAGAATCTGGGGAGACCGTCAATCTTGCCACCCGGAAATGCCAAGAGAAAGCATCTCCATCGCTAGAAAATCTACCACCCGAGATTCTATTGCTGGTTTTCGGCGCATTCACCGAACACCTAGAGGCTCTTCTACCCTCAATATCTCGTCCTATCCAGATGCTCAATGCAACAGACGGCGAGACTTTGGAGTGTGCGCTTGCGCGGCAGCATCTTGCAATCACTTGTAAACGGATGCTTGGCTTAGCAACAGCAGTGCAGGTGCCTGACTTAGTCATCCGCTCATCGCTCGACCAGCTCGTGAAAACGGAGGCGCTCCGGAATTTTAGGCTCTGCAATCTTCGCTGGATGGTGTAGGGCTATCCTCATCTACATACACCTTTCAAAACTGGATGAGGGCTACCTTGTGACGGCCACTGGTACTCTAATTGCTCTGTGTGAAGATCACGGATGAGCTAGGAGCCGAGGACGAGCTGCGTATCTCAAAGATTATCAATCACTCTCATGGTTCGACTGTCCGCGAGTCGGACCATCAATAGAGCTGAAATTCAGCAGATGAACAACTCTCATCCGGATCCGAGTCCGGGTTTTTAACTGGAAATATCTGGTTATATAATGTCCGTAACCTAGGACTGCATTCGAGTGAACGAGGCAACGCGCTCCGAGTGTGGACTTGAATATCAGGTTTCGGGTCTAAGGTATAGCTATGAAGCAGAAGTGACACCGGGCTTTTGAGGAGCATTTGTCTGAAAACATCTTGAGCTGGTTTGGGAATAATTGGGAGATCGTGGAACATAGAAGAAGGTTCTGACGGCGTTACCTGTTGCAACGGGTTGCTTGGGCGTTACACTTGGAGCCTCGATTTTGAATTTATGGGAGCGCGAATGATTAGTCTTGTACAGGTAAAGTTTTGAACTTTACTTTGATTGTTGTGCGGTGGAAAATGCAACCTTTTTCCATACTTAAGACCTGGCTCTTGATCTTCCCTTCCACATTCATCGGTACAGATCTGTCTTTCCATCTACCCGATCGTCAGCTAATCAAGATCCATCTAATTCCAGCGTCAGTATTTTCGACTTGGCTGACCTCAAAAATCTCGATTTCCTCGAATTTACTTCCAGGCCGATATGGCCCACTCGGACACGTCGAAGATGCCCTTGTCCAAATTCCATTTAGCAGCTTACGCCGGACCAGCGTCGGCCACTCCGAAAGCATGTATCGTAATCCCCCAGGTCTGTCGAATCCTATCTTTTATAGGTCACAACACGCCTAATCTTCTTGCTAGGCTTTGAATATCACCAATTCGGCCATGAGTCAGACTGCATCCATTCTCCGACTGCCCACAGAAATCATCAACCTCATCTTCTCTGCCCTTGATTTAGACGAGAACGCCTTTGCAACTTTTCCTCGCGATGACACCATACGAGATGTTCAAACCGAGTTCGTTGCACAGATACACCTAGCAATGACGTGCAAGAGAATGCTACACATCGCGACTAGCATCCACGTTCACGAAATTCCCTTCGATGTTCAACAACTCCCAGACGCCGGTGAATCACACGGACTGTTACCCAAGAATCTCATATTTTGCGGTGTTTGTGATCTCAGTTGGATGAAAGGCGGATGCCATTTACGCTTAGAGCGTTGGGGAGAGTTGTCGGACGCAACTCGAGGTGACCCTCATTGGAGTTGGTTGCACATACTCTGCCCGTTTCACATGTTTCATAGAAGAATGCGGATCATTCATGTTTGAATATTATTGTCCACAATGGATATAGTGGTCTACTCGCCGCAAATTTGAAAGAGTTTTGATGTGATCCTAGAATGCCTTGGATCAGAGGTGGAGCGTCTTTGGCGGACAAGGAGACTATGAACAAGTCGCACGCCGGATCTGGAACAGTGCTATGAACTCGTCGACCACCCGAGCGGCATATCCGAGATTTCGTTCGGCTATTTGATTGATCAAATGCGTATGTCTATTAGACAATCATAGACATTGCAAGAGCTGTCTTGTCTTGCTAGTATTAGGTACCAAGTGAAGGTGTTGCTCTCTACTGTCCTCCAACTTCTAACTATATGATCTTTATTCCAAGCGGGCGTCTTTGCATGGCTCCTGCCTCTGCATCTCCACTGCTGCTTTCCATCTGAAGATTTTTCGGCTTTGGCCTCTTCGAACTGAGGTACCTTATCTCGTACCACCCCGTCTTCTCCCTCTACCGAATTGCGTCAGTCTCGGCCATCCCACAATTCACATTCTCCTTTCGGCTAATTCCTACGGCATCGAGTGTACTCTGTGGAACCGACAACATGTATCCTGGCGACTCTGGTTTGAAGCCGAGACGTTCGCCCTTGGCGTGGGAGGCATATGAAGCCTCGTTGCTTTCTCCCGAGCGCGGTCAACCCCAATCCCAGGGTCAACAATGGACTGCGACCACGTTCGTGCAGTATGCAAGCGACAATCCAATCGCTAATGGGCATATAAAACGTGAAACTCAATCCATCGCTTTCGGCTTTGAACTTTCTGGCGCTTTCAATGTGGCTTATTCTTACAGTCCTCGAGATCCTTGGTGCTGATTCGTAATTCTATTACGAGGAAGATGCTACCACACGCTATCATGGCACAGACCTTCCCCCTGAATCTGGAGGACTTGCTGATCAGATACGTCCAGCCTTGTGGTGCAAATGCCTACTATGACTGGCTTTAGTGATAGTCGTTCCCTTCAATCTCCGCAAGAAGAGCTTTGGGGCCTAGGGCCGAACAAACCTGGTCACGATTCATCATCAGACACGACTCTCCAGACACCTATTTCCCTTGGAAGCTTTCAGTCTTGTCAGAATTGACTCGGAACGAAGGTGTCGCCTACTGAGCTTTTCACACAGTCTCCCAAGACGACTGGATAAGGTGCAGTGGCCGATGTGTCAACTGTGGCTTGAAGACAGTCGGAAAGGGATGAAGGCAGAGTCACCGTATAAATAAGGTAGTCAACATTGAGCAAAGCCGGCTCTGTTTTCAGAACTATTCACGGCACTTGCAGTCGGCCACCATAAGCGGAATTTCTCATTTCTTTCTTGTAGGGATGGAACAATCCTAGGCCTGGAGAATTGGAACGGGTTTCTGAAAATGCAGTGAAAGCGGCGGGTTCTCTTCCAGAGATGTCATCAGTTTAACTCTCCATTGAGTTACTACCATTATCAATTTGTGGGGAGCAACATCATCCATATTCATGCGAGCATAAAAGCTTATATAAGCTTAAGAGTTGATCTCCAAATACAATCCACCTACGGAGGTGTGCGCCAAAAGTGCTTGAAGTGTAATTTACAATGTATCGTTTGATTTTGTATCTTACAAATTGGTTACTATGGTAACCACTTGATTTAGGGATGGGGCGTCTAGAACAAGCCCTTATGTAAGCCCTATAACTCACACTTAAATTAAGGGAGCTAAGTAAGCGATTACCGTAGTAACCACTGAGTTTAGGGGCTCAGCGCCTAAAATGAGCCCTAGAAGCTGTATGTTACTGTATTACAAGAACATTCGACTCAAATACAGCGTAAATTACACTTCAAGCACTTTTGGCGCACGCCTCCGTAACGAGATCTTTCATTCGCTCCCGCTTCACTTTCCTCTATAATCCGCTTTCACTATCCGCTCATAAGCCCCGCGTCACGTATGCATAATCGAATGTTATCCCAACTCTCCAGCCTTTCCGCATAGGTAACCCCACCCAATTTGTTTCGTTACGATGATCATCTAATCAAGAGTAGCACCACGCTATTTTACTATTATTAATTAATTTCCAATATTCTCTATTTATCTCCGCTAATTTTATAACTTCCATTAGGAGTTCAACCGGAGTCCGACCTGTAAGCATTCTACTGCTTTCCTAAGTCTTGACGTTGGAGCCTTCGATTGCTAGCAAACTTGCCGTCACACCATGACAACACCGCAGTGCGAACTAGAACGTCTTGATAAGCGCATCGACCGCGTTAAGATGACATTGGCTTCTGTCACGCAGCCTGGGCTATCTTTTGCAGCTCGTCCTCGGGCTTTCATGTTCGTGCCTGAGGTAAGCTTCAAGATTCACTCCTACCTCCCAGAGCATACTGACAGGCTTTCTGCAGACCGTCAATCTCAACACTTATGTTACCGGCAATCCAAAAGCGAGTCTGCTGGCTATGCCGACTGACATACTTGTGTTGATCTTTGAAGCGCTGGATGAGTACGAAGCGACGTACTATGCAGCGGAGATAACTGAAGCAACGGAGAAATCCGAGCAAGCGAGTTTTCAGTCACTGATTGATCAGATCCGGTTTGCACTGGCATGTAAAACGACTTTGAGTGTTGCCATGGGAGTCAGTTCCTTCGAGAAATACTATCCCATACCTTTGGGTCTTGCTTTTAGATTTCTCCTACTCAAGCTCTGTGGCTTATGTGGGAATTACAACATCAAGGGTGGATGCCATTCACGAGAGGCAAATTGGGCGGGATCGCTCCAGAGAAGCAGAAGTGGTGCTTATGTTGAACCTGTGGAGGGAGTGCACGTGCTTTGCCCTGGTACGTCTCTACTGCCGCCGAACGGCACTGACGTTTCAGCATTCGGGCTCAGAGGCAGGCATATAAGTGACTGTTGTAAATCGATAGCTATGGAGTGGTTGGCAGCTGATCTTCAAGAACTGTGAAGAGAGTACATGCAAGTGATCATGACGGAAGGAAAAATGCTCATGTCGCTGGAAAAGCTATTAAGGGAAGACATTTCAAGCCATGGTCATCCTTTGAGGGCAGGTACAGGCGGAATATGCCGAGAACCCCCGCTATTCAGATTCCTTTATCATAAGAGGTGCTGCCTGATACTGAGTTTGCGTCAATATGACTCTTGACCGCAGAGATAGTCTTTGCCCCTCGTTCGAGAAGAAGATCGAATGCCCATGCCGAGTCCAAAATGCGTACCTTCTCGACCAATCCTCCGGTCTCCAAGTTCCGAATTCTCTCTGCCCAAGTACGATGAAAGCCTCTTTGCTTTCTGTGCTCATACACCTCTGACCCTAACCATCTGCCGCCTGCATCGACATTGACTTTTTCCGTCCAAGTATGCCATGCCAGGTTCGATGCTATCTATGAAAGATCAAACGCCTGCTTCAACCGATGCCTTCCACCCACCTCCCACCCTCAAAATTGTGAAAGCCTACAGATCCCAATCTGGTGGCATGCAAATAGACCGCTAACCGGCGCTCTTTGGAACAATATCAATCCTCGCTCTCCAGGTTCCGTGAAGTCCATGCCGTCCAGATCAATACAATATCGGGCGCAAGTATTGTCCAGTCGGGGATAGAGTCCTCCTATCGGCACAGTCGCCGTTTTTGCTCCCATTCCTCTATAAAGTACCCGTCGTCCCTAGCTGCTTTGTTCGTTGTCTTGCACACCTTGCCTTTCCTCTCAACCGGTTTCCCAATTTCGAGCTCCCTGTTCATTTGCCGCGACTAGGCAATAGTTTGATTGTCATTAGTATCGGTTCTCTACTCTGTTTTAGCGATCTCGATCAGCCACTGTCTAGCCTCGTAGACCTTGGATGCCGTCTCTCTTGCCGTTTCGAAATAAGACTAGTATATAGTTAGAGGTATGTCAGACCCCCCCCCCCATGAGACTATACTGTGAAGAAGTTGATAATTAAATACCAACTTAACATGGAAGCTTTCTAATTGCATATACTACTTAGGAAGAGCATGGTGTCTTACGAATTCACTTCACAGTCCACGTTTTAAATGTTAACATGATTCTATGGCTGTGGTGCGAGTCATGGCCTGCTAGACTCAATCACGTCTGATCTGCGACGGAAGACAAGGATGGGACCGACTCCTTGAGAGGTGACGTTGGACTGCAACTGGTACTGATCACGCACCTGCCGCCCTCTCCCCAGGTGTGGTCCACCTTCGCCCATGCGACCGAGCTCTCCATCGGCTGATTTGAAGTCAAATTCCCACACGAGGCAGACAATGACAACGCTGATCTGAAGATAGGCCATTGGCCTACCAGCGCAGCTTCTTGGTCCGATAGAGAACGGTGCCATCGCTTCCTGACAGCTTTTAGATACATTCTCGGTTGTCCAACGCTCGGGTGAAAATTGTTGTGGTTCTTGGAAATATGCCTTGCTGTTTTGAAGCGAGTATATGCATCTATCGACGTCAATAGACCTCTCTATCATTAACCGGCTCTCACTTACGTTCCGACGTCTAGACCTTCTTGTACATATTCACCATCGATCATCATCCCTTTGCTTTCCACCTCTCGCCAGGGGACCCCGGAAGTCGGAGGGCAGATTCTCAGTGTCTCTTGGATACATGCAAATAGGTAAGAACAAGAACTCAGCTTTTCTCCTGACGTAATTTGCCACTTATTGGTAAAGACACTGCGGATCTCTGTCGCAAGTCTCTGGTACTGCTCTGCATGACGACTGAGAAAGAACAGTAGCGCACTCATCGTCGTAGCAGTTGTTTCCGAGCCTAGCATAAGTCAGAACAGTTCTCACCATGACAGCTGGATCTTGGAAATCACCCACCCGCCCATGTTTGAAAGATACCCTCAGCCCGTAGCTCCCGAATCGTTAGTGGAAGCGAGGTCTTTTGATCGACGTGGCCTTGGAACGCGGAGAAAATACCCGTACTTTGCCGCAAGACTCTTTCTACGTACTTCTCCGCCCATCTGTCGAAAGAATTTTGAAGCTCCTTCCCGTAACCCAGCAGCCTGGCTACAGACTCAACTTGGAGATGCGCTAATTCGGGGCATTGCAGGTATATCCCCATCCGCCAATTATATGACCGAAGCGCTCGGATGATAAGTGGCCGTTGGGACTTGTCGATTGGTAGTCCAAAGAGTAACTCACTAACCGCTGTCGTGGTGAGCTCCTGGACTGTACGTCGACGTCAGTTGCGAAATTTTTTCTGCTGGTGTTCATTTTCGACTTACGGAAGTCATGCATTACCACTGGCTCCGACCAATCTCCCCCACGAGCCGAGGCGACTTCCAAGCATTGTTGCATGTTCTCATAGTGCTTGATGAGGTAAGACTCGAACCTCGGGATGGAATCCCCAGACAACATTGTAGACACCAATTTGCGCTTGCTATGATGCAACTGTCGATCAATCGCTGTTATGGTAGTCCATGCGCCTTCTGCTCCAACCATTGGAAGGTATGCTTTGGCTTTACGAACATTGCCATGGTGGCCATATATATCTTTGGTGCAATTTGAGTATCTCGACATGCTGCTATCAGGCAGTTTTGCTTACCGTACATGCCAGCAGCAGAATTTGATAGAAGACGGTTTGGTCCGTAGCGGACAAAATTTCCTATGATCAGTGTCAGGTACTTGGGGTCTCACGTAATGATTGATCATACCATATTTCTCGTGACAAAGGTGTATATCCAAATGGATGTCTCCTCTGAATGCGTGATATGCAGCATAAAGATTTGTGAACCGGGCAAGGATCGGGCCAGGATACTTGGAGAGGGGATGAAGCCATAGATCGTAAAGCACCCTGGAGAAGGACTTTCAAGAGTCAGCTGCGGTCTTATCTTGCACCTTACGTACGTGTAAAAGTAAAAAACCTAAAGATAGTCTGAGAACGCAGTAGAGTAGAGAAATTTCTATAAGCGAAGACATCATAACCATACAAGCAAAATGTGGCTTATTCAGGCCCGAAAGCATGCATGTGAGCAGTGGATGAAGTCTATTGTTATAGCTCCATCAAAATGGCCGCCAAAAGCTTATGAAATTTGGCCCTACCAGGATACCTACATAGAACTTCAGCAAGGCTCCAATGTCTGATGGCTGTAAGCATCCTCTGCCGTATGTCTTACAGGCGCCATCCAGTTGGACCTACAAAAGGTTGCCAGTTTGCCTGCTTCGCCTTCATCTTAGCTAAACGCTGCTCATGATCGACGCTAACCAAATTCTTTGGATCTAATCGCGCCGTCCCGCCTTGCGTCAGGATCACTTCCGCACCATCCTCAATGGCTTGGCCACACCCAAGACGATTACAAGCGTCAGCCCATCTGGCCATGGCCATCTTAGCCTGTGGCCATTGGCTAGTCGAAAGAGCTGGCGCGAAAGTGGCCCATATGGGGAAGACATGAGGCATTTCCTCGTATTCTTCGTACCTCATTTTCACACCCTGACGTGCCGCCGTTTCAGCTACTGCTTTTGCAGAGTCAGCGAACTGCTCTTGACCGCAGGCGAACCACATTGGAGGCGCCCAGCTCCAATCCTGCTGAACAGAAGGTGCCACTAATGGATGACAAATGACACTAGCTTCGCAGAAGGGAAGCGCTCTCGGAGGACTGGATGGCCAAATCGAACAGGTTGGCCAGTCCGGGGCGCACACGGACCAATCCTCGGCGAAGATGTCATATGGACTATTGAGTGTCCAAGAAGGCAAGGTGAGGGAAGCATCAAGCCCTGCACTCAATGTGGCAATACCACTTGGCAAAGGCAGATCATGGCCAGAGCCGTGGAAGTTGATTTGGGACGATCTTGCCACATGGATGACTTGGAGGAGGGCAAACGCTGTATTAGCCCCTGCGCTGTCACCCGCGAGGACGATCTTTGATGCCGGGATCGGGGAATGAAAGGATCCAACCCTTGGATAGAGCAAGGAGAGGTAACATAGCAAGGCATCAGTAAGCGGTGCTGGGAATGGATGCTGGGGCGCCAGTCGATAGCGAGGACAGACACAACGCGCCGCAGTTAAATTACTGAGCTGATCAACAACCGATTGGTACCTGGCTGGCGAATTCATACTAGCGTACGTCAGCATTTCAACACATTTCTGTGTAACTTTCATAAGAAGGGAGACCCACTGAAATCCACCTCCATGGATATATAGAATTGTCACATCGCTTTTAACGTCTTGCATCAAAGAAGTGAACTTCTCGTATTCTGTATGAGATGATTCAGTAGGAGGCCCATGCATGTGAGCATCATGGTGAGGGAATGTCCATCTGACATCAACGCTTTCAATTGAAGGCTTCGTGTAGGATTCCTTGTTGTTGCCAAGCTTGTCAATCGCATCAACGATGGCATCCAATAGAGTGTTGGTTTTGTCTAATGGCACGGGTAAAGTCGCCTTGCACACCCATGCCGGGGCGGCCGCCTCTGCATCGGCAAGGGATCTATTTTGGATGTTAGAAAGAGTGCTCGAACGACCTGAGAACATGTGCTTTGCGCCTGCTACGATGCGACGCTGATACTCCGGAAGGGACGTCATTGATGCAGTATTGTAGATGCCTCCTTGGAGCATGGAAAATAGAGACTCATATGTCTATTGCAGTGAGAGCTGCTGTATGCCCGAAGGGCTATATTGACGATCGGAAGTGCCCTGCCTGAGGGAAACTACTCTGGATGGCTTATAGCCTCCTTTAGCTGATGCGGTGCTACGTCTTCCGACTACTAGTGACTCGTCAGCACAAGATGCTCGTACGGTCCGTATCTGTCCGTGGCACGTATTGGTAAATTGCCTGTACATTGCCTACATGAGAGCTGGGTTCGAGAAGAGCATGAAAGATCAACAAGTGGAACAGAGGAAGGCAAAAAGCTCGGACTTACTATCGAGTTTATGAGGCTATGTTAGTGGTGTGGACCCCGCGCAGAAGCACATTAGCGTAACGGGAAACACGGAAGCGGATGAAAGGCAACAAGTCTAACCACATGTAATATGTGTGTGTACCCTACGCAGAGAACAATGCAGCTTTCAAGCTTTCCAAGGCACAAGCCTTAACAAATACGTCCTTGAGATGACGCGCGGTAGTTTCAGCTCAGCCGCATCCATCCGCTTTCCGCCCCTACAAGTCCTGCACGAACTAGGATATGTTCAGGTCTATGCACCTCCTCGATACGAACAGTGCACCGAGAGCCAACCATCGTCGGAAAGAAATCTCTCCTATCCTAGAGGGTTCGATCTCTCCAAGACTGGCTTTGCGGCGTTCATCATTTGGTTGTGCATGATGAAGTAACCCCAGCCAACACTGCGGGATTTTGGAGCAGCTCGTCGTCAAAGATGCTGGGGAGAAGGGTCGGCAATGTGTGTGTATTGTATGGTTTTTCCCTTACGGAAACCTTCATGTTGAACTTATCCCCTGCTTGCATGACTAGTTCCTTCCTTTCTAACCTCCATACTTCTTTCAACCCGACGTGTTGATTCTTGCTGTGACTAAATCTCCGATCAACGTATTGCTGCAATTGCTAAGACTCAGATTCTTCATTTCAACCATTTTACTATGGACACTCTTTCCAACACAACTCTCTCCCCCGGAGATGATCGTGGGCCACTAATTATTGGTACTCAGAGCCTCTCTTTTGCTTTGGCAACTATTGCTATCTTGCTGCGATTCCGAGTCAAATGGGAGAGGCACTTTCATGGCTGGGATGATTATTGCATCTATCTTGCTTGGGTACATTTGAAACCTCACATGGTACTTAATCCAAATGGCTGACGCGAATGCGAAGCTACTCAGTGTGGCTGGCATGATTATCACAGTGCGCGGCGTTGATGCCGGTCTTGGACGACATATAATATTCCTCTCGCCAGCTTCTGCACAGGATATGCTGATGTGGGCAACAATCGGGGAATTGACTTGCACGCTGGGTGTTGGATTCATCCGGCTTTCCGTATGCCTCTTGATAATGCGTATTATTAAAGGCACACATCAAAAACTGAAGAGCATTCTTTGGATCACCATATTAATCAACGTCATTATCACACTTGTTGCTGTCTTCCTCGTGTCCTTCTCTTGTATGCCTTTCAAGAAAATCTGGAACCCTGAGGTCCCTGGCCATTGTTTTACCCCTGAAATTCTGACTAGACTAACGAGAGGACTTGGCGGTATATGAACCCTATGATGATATGGTGAAGAGCTACTAACTAAGAATAGCATTAGGATGTATTATTGACTTTGCTCGCGTAACAATTTCGATATTTGTTATTTACAAGTTACAAATGAGCAAGGAGACCAAATGTGGGCTAACGTTAATAATGTCTCTTGGTACTTTGTGAGCGCTACTATCCACCCTCTTCAATTTATCGCTGACCGTGGAAAAGCACTGCAGCGTGTTCCATCGGAAAGGCCGTGACAAGTGAGTTTGTTTCGGCGGATTATTCTTGTGAGTCTACATTGTCCTTGATGACTAGCCAGAACTGATCAGCATAGGGGAAAATTCTAAAGTCTTCATGTGGGCTGGGTATGTAATAATAGGTCATAGACCGAGGCTAGCCTCAAAGCTAATGAAGTCATAGACAGGAGCATTTCTTCGGCATCTTTGTGGCGTGTCTACCTGTATTGCGGCCTTTTTACACCGAGATCGTTCATTCTGCGAGTGCCATTTGGAAGTCGCTATCCGCGCACCCGTATAGTGACACATCCCGCTCACATGCTTCTGGAGTTGTTGAATGGCCGAAAATAAGCTTGGAGTACTTAAAAGCTGATTCATCACATCATGGGTGTTATGGTGGGTCTGACCATTCTGATCGGAATGATTCTGGGCTGTGAATGGAGCCGAGGATTACATTTGCAATTGTAATACTGATATACAGTCTAAAGTCTTAGTATAAGACTTCGGCGTCCCTGATTTTTGGTTGAATGATGATCTTCTTGCAAATTATCACACATAAATGCTCAGCAGAAACATTCAGCTCTTACAAGTAATGAGTAGCCTAGTAGTGATATCCTATTGCGTTCTAATTGCAGACCATGCTAGACGCCTTCTTCCAGCTCCCATCCACGAGAAGGCAGTCCTTTCAGCCTCGGACCATTCACGCCAGGATGCTGTCACATCCCACTGTGTATTTGTCTCTTGTCCCACACTGGTCCAAAGCTCACGCCAACTATCTTGATTGTGAAGATACTGTTGACTTCCTCTGATCTCAATCAACCCGGCTTGCGGTTGTCCTATCTGCTCGCCTAAAACGATAGTCTTGATATTTGATAGCTGCATGATCTTTCTGATAGCCACTTTTTGTTTGTCTTCCACGAAGAGATGGAAGAAGTGAGCTGCGTGGATAATGTTACATCTTCCATGAAACTCTTTCAGCTCGTCTGAATCCTTGAGCAGCAGAAGATCCGCCCGTACAAACCCCGCAGCAATGCGGTCACGGTCGTTGAAGAGTTCATAGCCAAGGTCCCAGAAATCTCTAGTCAGGTCTAGTCCGTACAGATTCTCTGATCGAGCACCATCTGACACGAGATAGCGAAGCTCCTGGCCCAAGCATGTCCCGATATCGAGCAATATGGCATGAAGCTCCTGCAGAATGGCTACGACTTGCGAGTACCTTGGCTGTGCCCTCAGGGACGATTGGAGGAATGCGTAATGACCGATACAAGGATACGGTCGGATTTTCCATGCCTTGTCACGCTTCAAAATAATAAGATCAGTTGATATCTTCATCAAATTGCTTGAGAGTCACAGACTATATGTACTATATGTGATACAATATCGTCCTTTGAGAGACCGACATACTCGGTGAATAACTCTTCGGTGTTGGCTGTCAGAGCCACATCGGGGATGTTTTTATACCAAGGGACCGATATTTCTGTCGCAACCGACATATCTCAAGAGTGACGCTGAAGAAGACTTTGCTGCTGCATAGCAATGAGTGCACCGGTCCCCTATCTTTTTTTTTTCTTAGAAAGGAAGAGGGAGGTGGGCCCCTGGAAGGCGAGCGGAGCCGCGGGAAATGTACTGTATTGTATTAACTAATAAAAGGGGTAATTCTAGGTGACGGTAAGTTTGATCTATAATACATTGAGCCTCGGTGACTGAAAAGTAGGCTCCTGTCTCAGGTTTTCGAACCCAGCTGATGCGGTAGCTGCATGCAGACTTCCATGCTTTCGTAGTCGATCTACATGTATTGCTCAGCTGCTGCATGACTAAACAGATTGTCTAGGATATTGGTGGCCATGTGCGGGGATTCTGAGGACGATTTTTGGGGCCTCACCGAGCAGCCAGGCAGCCAGGCAGCCAGTTTTCAATGCTGTCAATCTCGATCTGATGTGGCTCAACAAGCGATCGGTAGCTGGGCCAATTGAAGTCCCATATCTTGTAGCGATATTCAGACATGAATTTAAATTGAGTCACTAACTCACTGTCGAGATAGTGTGTGGCAAACCGCACATTTATGCTCCGCATAAGTCTGAATCAGGTCCTTTTCCAATACTCGGACTTCGTGTTGCAAAAATGACAGTTTCAAGAAGACAAATTACAGCAAAGGCTATTGCAAAGACCCGGAAAGCGTTACGGGCTTCCTACGACCCTTCAAACGGCCCTGTTTTATCTATGAGCGAACGACAAGTCCTGAGCCGTGCTGATCGAGACAAGCCTTCATTACTGCATACTCTCCCAGTAACTTTCGCGCCAGTTTATGGAAACGACGTATGCACTTTAGTTTCGGCGATAGTTAACAGTCTATCGTCAACAGAAGCCGAGAAGGTTAGTGTGAGTCCAGCGCCGGTAGATGCTGAGTGGGTCGTGAGCCCTACCAGAGCAGTTGAGAAGACCGGAGAGCGTGGAAGCAATGTTTACGAAGCTCTAACAAATTTGGCTTTGAATGGAACCACGACTGTATTCTTGCACGGAGGCGCTTATATGTATGTTATCCTTATCTCTTTCTTTGCTGTTAGGCTGAGGCTTTTTTCACACTGGACTAAATGTTCACCACCAAGCTTTGGAGGTATAGCATCATCGAGATACGCTGCTGGAAAGTTGTCCGAAGCCAGCGGAGGGCGTGTTCTTATCGTGGACTACCGTCTCGCACCACAGAACCCCTTCCCTACTCCATTACTCGACCTGCTTCTTGTCTACCTGTCATTGCTCTATCCTCCGCGAGACTCACATAATCAACCAATCTCTGCATCATCCATAGTATTGGCTGGAGACAGCTCGGGTGCAAACATCTGCCTGGCATTTATCCAGCTTCTTCGCCATATTGATGCAAGAGCGCACTCGTCCGATGCTTATGTCCGATTCAATGGCGCTGCAGTTAGAATACCAATGCCAGCAGGCGTCACAACGGTCAGTGTTCCGGGAGACTACACTCAAGCTCACCTGCCGAGCTGGACATCCAACGCGTCCTACGACATCTGGTCTGACGAATCGCCCTTCTTGAAGCCAAACTTTCCTAAGGACGATATCTGGCCGACCAAGCCGCCAAGAGGAGACCCGTACTGCTCGGCAGCGAATATGGTCCACCCATTAGTTAGCCTCTGTTTAGCTGACAGCTGGAGCGGCGCCCCGCCAATCTGGATGGCTGTAGGGCAGGAACAGATGCTAGACTCAGCAGCTATGATAGCTAAGAAAGCAATGGACGATGGAGTGACAGTGATCTGGATTCAGTACGAAGCAATGCCTCATTCCTGGCCTTCAATGCTTCCGCACTTGCCGCAGACAGCCCATTGTCTAGATATCTGGGGTAAGATGTGCCGCATGATGGTGCAACAAAGGGAGCAATTAGTGAGTCGGGGAAGCTGGGTAGCAGTGGAAGATTGCAGAGAGACTATAGTTGGCGTACCTCACTCAATAAAGGTCGAGCCAGAAAGGGTCAGGACTCTGATGATGGAAAAAGCAGCAAAGAGAGTGGTGAAGATGGTAGAAAATAAGCGGACATCGAGGCTTTGAAAGCTACAATATTACACAGTCCAAAACCGGCAGTATAAAGGGGCAGAGAATTCCACAGTTTTGGAACATCAGGGACGTGAAGCATAGGAAAAAGCTTGATCATTTATGACGCCAAATGGAACATTCAGATGCTGCGCCTCCGTCTTCATGACAGTTTTGCATGAGCCCGGCCATCCACGACAATGAGGGCGCAAAGGTTTCCTTGCTGGTCGTGAACTATTTTCGACTTGATGGAACTTCATATTTAAGTTTTCCTCCTAATTTGTCGTTGCTGTCGAGTGTCTGCAACAGCGCTCGGGCAGGGTCTCACGAGAAATCCTTCAAACGCCCGGCGCCAATGGCTCTCCACATCCAGGTTAAATTTTGCTCGAGTGAATTGATCCTATCGCCCCCATGAAGGCAGCTCCGTGCTCCATGTGATTGAAGAGATGTCTGGATCTGCTTTGATTCCATTACGAAAGTCCTTTGCAACTCTGCTAGCCCGTGTTCGCGCTTCTCTGAGAGCGACTCCGGGGCAAACGTGATCCGAGCCAGTGGTGATACAGTAAACCCTCGATATGAGCGACCGATCGCGTGTACAGTTC
Source organism: Pyrenula aspistea (assembly GCA_021030945.1). Classification (NCBI taxonomy): domain Eukaryota; kingdom Fungi; phylum Ascomycota; class Eurotiomycetes; order Pyrenulales; family Pyrenulaceae; genus Pyrenula; species Pyrenula aspistea. The sequence continues at coordinate 117,096 of JAGFML010000030.1, forward strand.
AAAGTCTTAGAGAGCTCTAAAGAATCGCTCTTAAATCTCATCGATACTTTTTTTCTCTGAAATATTACCCTGAAGGTCGTCGAGTTGGTTTAATTAAATCTCATATCTATGAGACAGAGGAATCTCCTCTAGAAGCTGTTGTTTATATCGAGGGTTTATCGTACTGGTGCTCCAGAGCTTTGGATTTCTTAGATTATGACCGCTCTACCTCCCGCTGGCTCCTTCTTTTTCGGGTAAATCATCAGTTGGTAATTCTCGAATTTAACAATTCTGAAAGTTAAGGACAAGTCTGACATGATGTAGAAGGAGCCTGGCGCCGTTCCAAATTGTTTACTCAATCCACTTTGCGGCATACTCAATTTTCCTTTCCACACGTGGATGCTCAAGCGCTAGATTCACAGCCTGGCCACTCATACCGCGCTTCGCCCAGCCTTTCTCGACCCATCTATCCAAATAAAGGGGACCACCCAGAATGGCCCGGCCAGGACAATGGACGACGTCGCGAGAGGTCCAACGTGGCATGTTGTTTATCCTCAAGTCAACAACGAGCCAATTGTGATCCTGCGAGTGATGGCCGCCTTTGAGCCAGTAGCAGCCGCATTCTTCGCAACGAACCATCAACCTTGGCTTGTGCAAGAATTTCGGCGTAACGCGGGGTCCTAGACCGCCGACTTCGGGGACGGTGACCATGGTCGCTGCGCGCAGTAAAGTCTTGCAAGTGAGGGCAAGATTGATTCCAGAGAAGAGGGCAATCCGGGCAGGCCTAGCGGTTTCTCTTTGTGCGCCGCTCTTTTTGGGACCGCTGAGAACAATTTCGCGACAGAAGACGTTGCTAGCTATGATGATGAGGATTTCAAGAGGTAGAGATAGAAATTTGGACGTGATATCTCTAGCCGGTTGCAAATCAAAACCCTGGCATAAAAATTAGGACTTGAAGAAGAGCGCTTGAATGGGATCGGATAAGAGCCTGGCACTTACTTGCGGAATAAAGATCAATGCCCGCGGCAGGGTGGCCGTAGCCGTGGAGAATGATGCGAGCGCAAAGTCCATTTAAGCGTCTTGCAAATTTTGATATTAACAATCCCAGCTGGAGGTGGGAAAGCAGAAGGGCGGGCGGAAGAGCTGTGTTGTTGAGGGGTCCGCCAGGCAGCACCTCTGGATGCCAAGCCTACCCCATCAGTCCGCGGTGCCTGCCTGCTCGCTGGGAGCTGTCGTTGAAGAGAGATTGATTTGCACCGGTTTCCGTGTCACTGTCTCCTACCTTCGACGAGTGAAAGAAGCTTTGGTAGTATTGATTTATGAGGCAACCAAAGTCAAGAGGCTAGAGGAACTTGAACAGGCGGCATCTACCTAGCAAATGCGCCTTCCCTTCTCACTCTCGGACATCAATAGCAGACACAAGAGAGCACCAAAAAGCCTCAACACTCGAAATACTGCTGAACAAGTCCCCGAAAGTAGACGCATATTGGTAAAAATGGGCTAATGAAATTCCGTGAGAGTCCTCCTTATAGCCACCCGAAAGAATGTCGAAAGGACAAACCATAGAGACTTCCGTAGCCTGATGGGAACCTTCAGACTAAGTCCTACCACGTCATTGCCACCGAACCATTTTTCAAGAAAGAAATTTCACAGGCACATATCTAATTGAAACTCAGACCAAAGCGTACAATTCTGCCATGCGCAATGGGTCCTCCTCATTCTTTCCGGCAGATATAGAACAGCGTCCTGCGATGCAGCCTGGCGATCAGGGGGTCAATAAGGCGATATATCAGCTTTAATGTTACATTATAGAAGCCAAGATATTCATCTCGAAAAATCAATCGGCAATCTCCGGCATGTTTCACGTCCATTACCAGGTTTTGCGCATTCAAGGCACCGTCTCTGATCTCCTCTCACCGCACACATATCACAGACGCTTCTTCCACATGTGCTACAGGCAAAATCATTCAAGCTGCCGCCTTGCAGATGCAAACAATCAGTGGGACCATCAAGCGCCATCTCCACATCCATTACCACGTCATCCTCGGATGACGGCTCGAGGGGCTTTTCACAGTCTTCGCATCGGGTTGACGAAGTTGACGGGCGAATGAACCAAGGTGTCGAAGTTGTTGGAGCGGACGTTGAATAATTGTGGTCAAGGATCATTTCGCCGGTTGGAGAGAGAGTAGCCTGAACAGGAAAATGAGTCGATTCAGTATCCATTACATCCCAAGTATTCTCATAGACGGTTCTTGAGTCATTATAAAGATTTGCTCGAGCATGAGCGCTCGCGGGTCGTTGAGAGGTTCCTTCGCTAGAGGTCCGGCTAAAGAAGGCATGCAAGCTTTGTTGCGCAAGTAATTTCTTCGACGGTAGAGAGGAACTCGACGTAGGCCTGGTCACTGACGTAGAGCTAATGTTGGTAGAAGACAGGCGAGAATGTAAAGGCGTTGGGGATGGAGTTGGCATGCCATGGTCTCTACTGAAGTTCTCGCTCTTCATTTGGCCGCATTCAACGGTAGGAGAAAGGCTCGGTGTGTCCAGTATCGTAGACAAGGGGGGGTGGCAATTCGTCTGCTGTGCTGAGAAGAGAAGTGAGAGCGTGTGAGAGTGGATCGTCGCATCATCGGGTCTGTTGTCACGAAAGCGTTTACGCGTACGAGATGGAAGATATGACGGAGTAGCTTCCATGTAATCCTCCATCCCTGCAGCGAAATAAGGCTCTGGCGGAGAGAATCCAAGCGGCGAGCTTGGACTTTCATGGAAGCCATCGCGTGGTGAAATGCTTCGCAATGGAAAGGTTTGGATCCCGGGTTGATTCGGAGGGAATGATGGATACGACGACGTTGAGGAAGGAGAAGAGAGATTATTCAATGACCGCTTGCGCTTTAGAGCCATCGCACTATCTTCACTCAATGTCAGGGACCGCGGGAGAAAGGTTAATATTTAAGTGAGATCGGATTGGACAGTGGAAGGGGCAGTCAATTGATGGTCTGATGCTGCAAAAATGAGGCTGGGAAACGCGAAAGCACTTTACGCGGGCAGGGGCGCGCCAAGCCCTCACACCGATCATCAACGTGACTGTTGACTTCTGCGCTAAAATACGACGACCGGTGCTGATACATTTGTACGGCTTTTCTAAGTTGCTAAATACTCACTTCAACAATAAGATCGGCGGCAATACTCGCCTCTGGTATCGACTTTGAGATGCTGTGCCATTCAAAGTCTTCGCGTTGGAGTTTGCAGTAGCCGTGTTTTCGGTGGGTCACTTGGGCCGGATCGCCAGGCACAACCCCTCCGCCCCACTACCACAGTTCTTTACTTTGGACTACTCTAATATCAAAGAAAATACGAAGAAGTGCGCGCTTTAAGAGACTAAGGTTCTCAATATCGCCTGTACTCAAGCTCTACACCAAATAGATCTCCCGTGCTTGCATTCTTCTACGACCTCAAGTCCGGAATGGGAACTCGGATTGCATGCCACGCTGGTTCCTGGTACAGTGATGACGAGAGATCCCTAACTCTAGAGCTTGAACACAACTTTTCTCAAGTCCCAGATGAGATACCTTCGTTAGGGAAGCTATCCGTTCCAGGAGCTCGAATTGTGATGTCACCGTAAGACCTCGCGGATTGTCCGTGTCAGCAGGTTGCCAATTGATTCCTGGCAGGCACGCAGGATATACTTATTCAGGACCATGCGCGGCATGGGCCTACAAGGCGCTAGATCTCTCGAAAGCGTGGGCCGACTTGTGACTCTCTTAGTGGTTTATGCTAAGTCTTCGCAGCAAGCGTATCTTCATCATCCATCCATCCCATCATGCTCCCCTCTCGAATTGCGCATTACCAAGCTCGTCTTCTTATGCTACACCTCTTTCAAAGGAGCCATTACCTCTTGATGTCGAGCTAATCCGTCATCTGGCTACAATTTCAACGACAACAAGCCCTCGTCCAATGCAATTCTCGGTGATGACAAGCGCTACAGACGAAGCTGAGCACAGCATGGAGATGCAATTGCCTTACCTCCATCTCCTTCTCAAACGCCTCTACCCCGGACAAGCGAGCTCTGAATATCCCCCACTCGTCCCTATAATGGTTGGCTCCACCACTCCGGCTACGGAAAAGGCCTTTGGATCCGTTCTTGCCCCCTACCTAGCAGATCAACAAAATGCCTTTGTTATCAGTACTGATTTCTGTCATTGGGGAAGTCGATTTGGATACACCTACTACGTTCCCAAGGCACCTTCACCACCAATTGCCCCAAAGGGTTCGGTGAATCTTCCATCGAGTCGAAATGATGCCTCAACGCTCAAGCTTTTCGCTGAACCTGCACTTGGAAAGGGTCGAGATCTGGGTACGATAGACAAAGGACCTTCCAAGCCTCAAATCTGGGAGTCAATCGCGCATGTCGACCGAGGATGCATGTGTGCGATTGCCACTGGCTCTCATGATAGCTTTGTGGATGTTCTTAGAACAACGGGGAATACTGTTTGTGGACGCCATCCCATTGGTATCGTCCTGGCCGGCTTGGAGGAGGTTCGCAAGTCCGAAGGGAAGCCTGACGACTGGGCGCAGTGGAGTTTCCTGAGATATGAGAGAAGCGGAGACTGTGTAGGGGTCAGAGAGAGCAGTGTCAGCTATGTCAGTGCGATCTGCATTTGCTGATAGCTTGCTGGGGTTTTGGTAAATTAGCTTCGCTTGAAGCCATCTCACCTACGGCAAAAATGATCCGTCAAGGGATAGAAGATGATTAGTCGGCAGCACAAATACGGCAAGTACAATTTCGTGGATCGAAAGGCCTATTTTCCTTCTCTAATACGGCGCGGTTTTGACAAAAGAGATGCCTGAGATGGTAGTCTGGCCTTAACATGAAGCACGCCAAGGTGTTGTTTGTGTCGTTCAAAGTGAGGGAGGCCATCCTTGCCAATGATGGATGGCTGCGGGGAGAGATTCGGGCACGGATCATATCCGAGGTTTGCCGATTCTGTTTTTCCGCCCCGATGAAGAAGCCCCGTCTCTTGGCCGCAGTGCTTCCTCCTAGCCTCTTTTTCAGGCCTCAATTCTCGTGTGCCACCTCCCAAAGCCCCCAACCAGAGCTTTTTTCTGTTTCATCTTCGCGCTATCCTTCATGTCTTGATGACCGTCTAGGGCCGAGATCTCTTGGTCCTAAACAAGGCCGCACATGGTTCTGCGATCACACCAGTGTCTTCCGGTTAGCCGTTTCACGTATTTTCTCGCCCCACGAGACACCTCATTAACATCACGAGTTTGCCGCGGTAGCGATGGCAGATCTAATGAGAATGAGATCAAACACGACCTCTGGGTCTTCGTCATGAGCTTTATTTCCACTGAGGATGGATTATCAAACCGGTTCATCGTTTCTGTCCACGCCCTGGGCACAAGCATGCTGTGAGTTGGCGCAGTCAGTGGGATTGTGCACTTCGGCCCCATACCCACACTCATGCTTCCAACACACTCAATTTACCGCTCTCTTCTGAATCCAGACCATGAAGCCGAAACCCCAAAAAATAAGCCGAGCTGGGGCGGAAAACAGGTAAGAGTCGGAAAACTTTATAAGATGCGTCACTCGTCTATCCGGCCTCTACACCAATCCAGCAAATCCCACTGAAGATCGAACGCTCTGCGTGTACTTTCCTCTGAGGCCCTCTCCTTGTTCCTGGACTCTGCGTCCTCATCCGCTTGCTACAATGCGTCGACTATTACGGACCATTGTTCTCGTGCCAGGCTTCTTGATTTCTAGCATCTCTTGTCTTCCTCAGGTCGAGAAGTGAGTACATGCAAGTCTACCAGGTCGATGCCGCTTATTGTGGAGGAGACCCTACATCGTTATTCTTTCTACTTTATAAGCCTCTGGCACTAATAATCTACCACAGGCGCAACACCCACGACTTTACCATCCTTTCTACTGGGTTCGGAGGTTATCACAATTGCGACCCAAATACGGTCGTTACGACCTTCCCATCGACGACCATATCTCTTGGGGACGTCGAATGGTTCGGGGCGCCTGCTCAAGCCAACGTTGCTTCGTTCCAGCTCAGTATCGACAGCATTATGGCAGATGGAGCAGCTGTATTCTTCAGCTATGAGGAATGTAATTCGTGGAGGGATCCTTGCGCTGTGCTGGCTGCCAAAAAGACGCCCACAGAAGACTACTCCAATCCATGCGTGGGACCCGATCCGGGAAGATATTTCACAAAAGAGTGGTATGTTCCAGGAAATTTGTTGTAAGATGGCAAGATCACAAGGATGAAAAAGGTGGACCTGTACAACATTGACAAAGTTTTCTTAGCGCGATACCCGGGTTCCGTACTTTGCAATTATGACGAAATGGTTTTAATACTCTCAAAATAGTCTCTCAAGAATAATTATTCAGAACTTGTCTTGCAAAAGACGAATTGTAAAGTGTAGATGTCTTTAGATAAGCGTGCAGAGGTCCTCTAGGTCCCCGATACAAGAGCAGATCGGAGTGACGCAGCTGCTACCGGATAGAGTAACCCATGCACGTTTACCTCATGCGAGTGTTTGCGGCTTGCAGATCCTGCCCAAGATCCAGCCAAGCAAATTGAAGGCCGTATTCCGATGTCGATGCTTTTGCATGGACTTTCACTACCGTGACTGATGACTATGTTGCAATTGCCTTCGGCCTTCTCGACTTTTCAGCGTCCAAATAAATTCCCCATAGAGACCGGCTGACTTTCTGGACATAGAAAATTCTTATCGCCGCCAATAGGGTGAACTTAGTGAACTTACCTTGAGCCTATGCAGAAGCGGGTAAATTGTCTATGCAAGACGTTCATGGCTTTCAACGCGAGGTGGAGATTGATGCGCGTGCCAAAAGTATAAGTAAGCGCAAGATACTCAATTTTCTCATTGCAGACATCCGATTTCAAAAGCCTCCCTCCTTCCCTGTTTCAACGTAAACCTTTCTATTTCCGTGATTAGTTCTCTCATCTCCTTAATTCTCGGACTCCGTCCATCGACTTAAATGAGATTATCGTGAACTCAATTGCCAAAGCTCAATCCACATCAATGGACAGCCTCGAGCATGCCATCCTTACACGCCATTCAACCCGCAAATTCCTCGACAAGGAAGTCCCACGCGACCTCATCGATAAATCCCTCGAACTCGCTCAACACGCTCCCTCTAACTCCAACATCCAGAATTGGCGCGTCTTCTTCGCCACCGGCTCTGCCAAGGACCGTCTCGACAACGCCCTTGTTAATGCGGCCCGCGAAGAAGATCCCAAGATCCCCCCTTTACCGGAGCTCTTCCGACATTATCGATCTGACCTTGGCAAGCAGATATACGGCCCAAATGGAATGTCGATTCCGCGCGACGATAAGGAAGCCCAGATTGCAGCCGTGTTGAGGAATTTCTCGTTCTTCGGGGCACCTCTAGTCGGCGTCGTCTGTATGCACAAGAGTCTCGGCCTTGCGGATGCACTTAGCGTTGGGATGTATCTGCAGACGCTCGTGTTGGCGTTGACCGAAAAGGGTCTTGACACTTGCATCGAGGTCTCCGTAACCGGGTATCCGGATATCTTGCGCGAACAACTAAAGATTCCGGAAGATCTTGAGATCATCACTGGGTTGGCTGTGGGGTATGGAGACCCCGAATTTCGGGCGAACAAAGTTGTCATTGGGAGGGAGAAGGTAGAAAATTGTGTCAAGTTTTACGATGAGTAGAGAAAAGCGCTGCTACCAACATTGTAGTAGCGGTCCCTCAGATAGACTTAGCCAACGACGTTGTTTTTGGTACCGTAAAGTGCTCTCATCAGAGCTGCACTCTTTACAGACGTGTCCAGAAACGGTTTAGCTCCAAACGCGGAAGATGGTGTGCAGGCTTGCGGGCTGCAATCAAGAAAGTTGCCCAATCCCACAACTATCCTCTTCCAGCACACACTCCAAATTCTAGCGAAACTCTTTGCAGTCAGATCGCACTGATCACCGGTTGGTCTCCGAGACCGAGATATGGTGAGTCAGTGTCAAACGGTTTGGTGTTCAGTGCCATCGGACCACCAAAAAAGAAGTGGGCCTTGCACCTGACTTTGGTTTAGAACGCAAGACCCAAGCTCACTTTTTTTACTCTAATGACAACAAGATCTATCTCAACCAAAGTGGAAACAAAACTGGCGTTAACAACATTACTGAGATCCGTTCCAGACATGAACACACATCGCAGCACGTCAAGCCGCCTGCCTATTCCAGCGTCTCCGACTCCCCGTGACTCACATCCGCCTCCCCATGAAGTATCACTATAAAGCTGCACGGGTCTCCAAAATCAGCCTTACAACACCCTCTGCGCGATCTCGCCTCATGTTTAACCTTAGTTCTACTTCGGACTTTCTCCGAGAGGACTTGCAATGCCAATAGAGACCTTCAAGCTGCGCTTAAGGAAAGAAGACCTCTGTTGCGCAATGGACGAACCAGGTCAATTGTCGCACACGGCGACGGATTTCCTCTTTACTTCAAGCTTTGTGGCTTCTCTCAACTCTCCGTCTATTCTGGGTCATGGTGGAGTATTTCTTGATATTTGTGCAACATCACTTCCCTTCTCTACCCGTTGCAAAAACTGCCGATTTGCACTCATATTCCCCTTTGCACTTTGACCCCAAAAGGAGAGATGCTACAATGTCTGCTCGCTACTTTCCTCTTTTGTATCTTGCCTTTGTAGCCATCATTACGGTTCAGGGTAATTCCAATTTAGGTTATACCATCACAAGCCCTGCGCCAGAGGAATTCGTTAACCTTGCAACGGGAATAAATATCGTATTCTCCACCGAGCAGTATGTCAGCCGCAATATTACTCGCACAAGGCAGTCAGCTTTTTCCGAAAGCCTTGCCCGCTTAAACAACATCAGAATTTGTCTAATGGAGTTTCAGAAACATCCCGAAACTCAATATTTGGCTTTTCAATGTCGAGAGCCAGGCCTTCAAAGCAAAAATCACAAGTACCAAGTCGCCAGGGGATCATGCGACCGTCGGTCTTAATATGCCATTCGCTGAACAAGTTGTCCCGGCAGGGTAAGCCAAAAATCTCAATATCTATCTTGGCTTTGAGTAAACCTTATAACACAATCCGTTCTTGCGAAGGAGCGGTTATCAAATTCAACTCGGCGTACCCAGCTCGAACGGGGATGACTTCATCGGCCACAGCGGCAACTTTTCCATCGTTGAATCCTTTCCCAGCAAGACAACCTCCGCAACTAACTTGTCATCCTCCCTTTCATCAACCTCTTCCTTATCTCCTGCATCCACCGCCGCTCAATGGCCAACTGGCGACGGCGAAGCTCCCATGGGCCTAGTCTTTATCATCATTCCAGCCCTCATTGGGGTCGCCATCGTCCTCATCGTCATCTGCGTTACGGCAGCCTTCCTGACTCGCTGTGAAGCCAAGAAACTTGGCCTGCCGCAGCCCCCAGCACTACCGACGAGTGAGGCGGGGGGAAACTGGCAGAAGGCGGAGCTCGAAGCGACTATCGCTGGTTGCGCGAGGGCGCAGATGCAAATAGAGAAGTCGGAGTTGGAGGCGGAGGTTCCTTCTTCTTCGCTGTCCTATCCGTCTCGAACCTTGCCGCCTCAACGGTCGCCGGTGGAGCTTTCTGCAGAGGATCATGGGACAGAGCTTTCTGCGCCGCACGTAACAAGGGAGCTAGAGGCGGAAAGGCCTTGGAATTGCATAATGCGATGGCAAAGGAAGAAGGCAATGACGAAAAGGTACGCAAATACGAGCCGCAGCCGCAATGAGTGCGTGAGCGTTTGCTCAACTGGCGATGCCAGCACCATTCAAGAATACTGCCTTGAGCATTCATGGCAATACCAGAACATTAGTTCTCATAACGATTGGACGGCCTTTTTGGACCTAAAAGATTGAACGGATCGAACCGTCCTCATAAGGGGGTGATTTGCCGGTGAGTCGGCATCGCACGCTTCTTTACAGGGCACTAGCTTTCAGTGCGCTCGAAGGATGAGCGATTCAAAGCGCCTGAATGGAACCGCTCCGAGTCTGGTATGTTGTTGTAAAATTTACCTTACCTCAAGTGTGACTGACCAAATTGTACGCAGCAAACCCTCGATATAAGCAGCCGATCGCGGGCATAGTCCAATAACCAAGGAAACGGCGAGGAATCCCTCTCGAGTCTCGGTGTCTATTGTCCTCTTTAAAATGTTGTGCTGGAGGTCGTCGACGTATTTCTATCAAAATTTTCCATCTGCAAGACACGAGGGCTCTTCTCCTAAGCTGTTGCTTGTATCGAGGGTTTACTGTGGTATGAGACTCGGCCCATCAGGCTGGCATAAATGGCATGGCTTCCTCCCTCGCCCAGCGTTCGCGGCGTTGACTTCTCAATCTGAAGCACGAAGATTTCGAGACCCCAAACATCGGTCGAAATTCCCAGAAAAAGGTTTCATATTGCCTTTGGTCCCGACAATTAGGGCGACGTATGGGTGCCGTCGAGCGTGTCAGCTAGTATACTACAAGAACGACACGTGCTAGATGGCTCGGGGTTGTGTTTTATACGTAGCTGTCCCAGAAGACGCCGCTTTCCATACCAGACAGAGATTGGTGAGAAATTTGACCAAAAAGCTACACACGTTGTATTAGATGTCCATTTCTCCGTGGTAAATTTTGCCATCCCTCTCTTTGAGGCCTGAATCTCGAAGATTGTAGGGTAAGTAAATCATTAAATCTGAAAAGGGGCTCACATATTATCCTCTGATTGGACCGCAGTGATCTAGCTCGATTTTATAGGGACCGAAAAGGCTTGGCTAGCGGCTAAGCACGGCCCGAACCAATCGTTCCCGGAGGATTTCACATCAAAAGGCAGATCCATCCCGTCCCCAGGCTTACAGTAAACTTCTTTGAAGACAAAGAATGTCCAGAATACGTCTTCGCATCCTTCGTGATAATTTCCGCGTCCATGGCCACAGTCCCATAGGCATCCATCAAAATATCTGCCTCCCCTAGCGTCTAAAGAGCCCCAGGCACCAGAACCTTTTTCGACCCCAGTCCTTCCTTGCCACGCTTGCTTGGAACCATGAAACAGCGCCGGCCTCGCGCACTGCTGTCCGCCAAAATCACCCCTACCACAAAGGAGATCCCGTCTCTTTTCGGTCTGATTTCTAGGACAACGCGGAATATTCCCTGCTTGAGCGCCAATGGCAATCCACCCGTCGCATTTTGCTGGGGAAAAGAGCCTCTGGCGCGACGGACAAGCTCTATTTTGTTGCGCTGCCTGCGTTCATCCGTCCCTTTTCTCTACTTTCTACTTTCCTTATTCCTTCATTGTGTCAAGACTGTATTTCAACGCGTTCTTCTATCTGTACGTGGTTGTCTTGCTTCAGCTACCTGAAATGAGTGGTTGCTGTGACTCGGGATCGTTTCTTTTGCGATAGCCCCAGAGGCAGACGCCGCCATGTTCTTCTACGCTCTCCTACTCCGTTTTGCCTACATTGCACCTACTGTCGCTCAAGGGAATTCTAACTCCGATGCGACAATTATCAAACCCGCGCAAGACGACTTTGTGAATCTTTCAGCGGGGTTCTATATCGAGTTCGCCACCAAAACGTACGTGCATTACGGCTCCTACATGTTTTCCAACCAAACACCGCCGTCCACAAAGTAGTCGAAGGATTTCTGACCAATGAATCATAGGAAACTTCCAAACCTCGACGTCTGGCTCCTCAACGTCGTAGTCACCGCCTACCGCGAGAACCTCACCCGTACCCACTCCCTCGGCGACAACACAAACAACACCTTCCGCATGTCGTTCGCGAAACAGATCGTCCGCGCCGGTAGCGGCTACCAGATCCAGCTCGCCCTCCCTCCCTCCACTTCATCCTCCTCTGACGACGGCGACTCCGTCCTCGGCCACAGCGGCAACTTCACCGTCGTCGAGTCCTTCCCCAACAGCAACCCCCTCGCTTCTTCTTCCACATCAGCCTCAACGCCCGCCAGCACGGCGTCGTCCTCTCCCTCCAACAAGAGCAGCGGCCCCATCTCCTCCCCACTCCTCTTCTTTGTCGCCCTCGCCGGCGGCATAGTGATAGTCATCCTCCTCAGCGTCGCGGGCGTCTGCTACAAGCGCCGCAAGGCCAAGAAGCTGGGCCTGCCCAAGCCGCCGCTGTCCAGATTCATACCACTGATGAGTAGGGCGAAGGCGAAGAAAGACGGTGGTGCGTGGCAGAAGGCGGAGCTCGACGCGACGGGGACGGCGGTCGCGGCGCATCCGAATACGAAGACAGCACAGCAGGGAGGAGAGAGACCTGAGCTGGACGCGGGGCGCGGTGTGGCGCGGTTCGAGGTGGATGGTGCGGCGGGGAGGCCGGTGGAGCTTGATGCGGGGGATGTGCAGAGGGAGAGGGACGGCGAGAGGGACGGTCTAGTCCGTGGCGGTGGTCAAGAGAACGCGGGCGCGTGGGAAGGCGGTGACGTTCGAAATACCGCTGGTCATGAAGAAGACGCCATCGAGGAGATACAGATCCAGCCCGCCGGTGGTCCGGGTCCTACTCCCCAACCTTATCAGGGCATGGGTACGAGTTTCCGGTACGCTTGAAGGAGCGCTCCTTTCTATGGAAAAATCAAAGGGACGAAAATCCAAAACGAATTGGCGATTGTCGCTACACGCGCGTTTCCGAGCACCCCCGGGGCACACTAGACCGCCCCCCCTATTCACAGAGAGTACGGGCTCGAAAGAACGCACCGACTGGCAGGAAAGGCAGAAAACCCCGCCTATCGATCTACCAGGACGAACTCAACATCCTGTCACCTCCTTCGCCGGTCCAATCGCAGTTGCCTCCCTCCTATTTCCACCCCCCGCAGGAGTCATCTAAAAACCTCCCTTTCCCGAAACCCAGAAAATGGAAAACAAAAAAGCGCCATCTTCCCCCCTCCCCGGCGAAGAAAACACCCTCGCTCGCTTGCATATGCAATGGGTCATCGGGAAACTACCGTTTTATATCGGTATTCAGTCCCCCGTGAGAGAACCGTGACCATAACCTCTTCGCTTGGTTTCCCAATCCTTCTTCCTCCTAGAAACCCCCTTGTGCGCGCGTGGGTGTCTATGTCTGTCTGTCCCGGCTCGCTCGCCCGCTCAACTTGAATTTGACTAAGCGCATTGCATGCCCGCATGAGGCATGTGTCATCCACATACATACATACCCATGCTCAAAATCAAAACGACTTTGCAGTAGTCCGACTTCTTTTTAATTTTACCAGAAGGGAAAGAGATTCCCCCCCTCTTCTCGGGGTTGAGGAACGAATGTTTGGATTGGACAAAAATGAGAAATGAGTAGCAGACATATAATATGCACACAATATACATGTTTGTGCCCCACACACAAAGAGAGCGAGGCGTCAACAGGGACGGAGGGAGGGGGGAAACTATCATGATCATATCTATAGAACAGAACACTGCATTTGCCCAAAAAAAGAATCCCTCAAAAGAAACATTTTCGAACCCAAACACTCTCAGAGCCAGAGGCAAGCGAGCAAGGCGCGCGAGAGAGAGAGGTACGTGCAACAGGTAAAAAAGTGGTTTGTCATCACTAAAAGAATCTCAGACAGACAACATTTGGAAAAAGAAAGTACCAGTAGTTTACTTAACCGAGAAAAATATACACCATTTCATTGGCATATAAAATATAGTTTTTCAGTATCGGTATCGGAATAAGAATAGAATAATCCACCGGGAATACTATCCTAGGTACCGACTCTACCCTACCCTACACCTGCGCACTTGGTGATATTCCCAAATCCTCCCTCAGAAAGAACTCCAAAGATTGGCAAAATTGCATATCGCGGCCGTATCCTTAAGGTATAGCTAAGGTATCGCCACCCCATTCATCCTATTCAGGAGAAGGTCCCAGTCCCAATTCCTAATTTCCAAAATTCTCCGTCCCAAACAAACGCACATATATCGAGAAAGTCCTGATTCTGTCCTGTCCTGTGTGCCCAGAACCCAAAAAGAAAGAGAACAAAAAAAAAGGGTTAACGACAGATCCGATCCACTCCGATCCGATCCCTTCCCCAATCAAAAAAGCCCAAGGTGGAGCGGGGCCGGGGGTTTTCAATTCCAGCTCCGCCCAAGAAGAAGAAACGGCAAAATTTTTCCTGCCTTGGAAAAGAAGAAGCGGCCATTTTTCAAACAGAAAAACAAAACGTAAAAGCTTTCTTTCAACATCAAAGCGTATACCGCGGGACGGTAAGGACGGTAAGGGGTATTTGCCGGACCGTAAAAGCGCCAGAGCTTGAAAAACGAAAACGCGCGGAAAGATACCGCTATTCAAAACCTAGCCAGCCACCCTTCTGTATCCAATATACTCCTCGCTTGAAAGAAAATCCACCCTTCTCATCGCCGTCCTTAATGCTCACCCCCAAAGGTCCTCTCCACTTGGCACAAGGACCTGCGGGCCATAATACACTCCCTTGTCCTTGTCCTTGCGCTTGGTCTCCCGGTGCCTCTTTTCCCTCTCCCGCTCCTGCTCCGATAGTGCCTTCTCCTCCACGTCCTTGGCGATCCTCTTGTACTCGTTGGCCAGATTGTTGTAGTATCCCGCGCCGTTGTAGCTTGAGGGGTTGGAGCTGCCGCTGGTGCGAGACACTGTGGTCGTCGGGGAGGTGGATGAGCTTTCGGCGTCTGAAGCAAGGGATTCGCGGCGGGGAAGGGTAGATTGGCCAAGGGGGACACCGCGGCGAGCTCCTGAGTGTGAGTGGGTGGATTGCGGAGAGTCGAGGGGTGGGGTTGCGGGCGTCAAGGTGTGCGCTTGGGAGGACGAGTTCGCCGGGGAGAGGAAGGTTGATGAGGGAGTAGTTGAGGAGGCGACGGATCTAGGACTAGCGGGGACAGAGGAGGATCGACGGTGTGAGGAACCTTGGGGTTGGATCATGGAGAGGTTCGGATCAGCGGTGGAGAAGCCAGGGCTGGGGATTAGGCCGAATTGGGAGAGGTCTTTGGGGTCGATAGGAGTGTCAGCTTGTTTGTGGATGATTCGGATAGGCGCGGGGGAGTTGGTGCGATAGGAATTCGATGAAGCGCTACGCTGGCGGACCAGGGAACGTATAGATTCATCGGGTAAAACTTTTGGATGGGTAGGCAGACTCGAGAGTAGTGCACCAGGTTGAGGGGAAGAAGTCATCCCTTGGTCTGGCGAAGTTGTCCTTGATAAAGGCTTTGCTAAGGGTTTTCGGAAGGACTGCGACGATTGACTTCGATTCATGACATCAGGTGGGAGAAATAAGTCATCTCGAGGAGACGAGTGTTGTGAGACAGTAGAGGAATTTTGAGACATGTTGTAGTTCGGCGTATGGGAGCGTGAAGATGCATTCGCTATTGCATTGAGTTCTTTGACATATTCTTCAGAGGCCGGCTTTAATGTGACCGCGGGCTTTGATGATACAGCTAGTTGTGGTTGAGGAGAGGTTGTGTGCCGCGGAGCAACATTGGGGAGGTTGTCCAATTCTCTCAGATATTGGTCAGAAGCTGGTTTGTAAACCACCGACGGAGAGGCTGTTTGTGGTCGTTGGACGGGCTCGGTCTCATCAACTTCGGGAATCGGTCGAAATCCCATCCATCTTCTTCCCTGCGCTTCCTTGAGCGGAAAGTCTAGAGATTCATCATCGCGCGGCGTAAATGGAGTGAGACATTCTTCGGCAAAATTGTCGTCATTGCCGAGATCTGGCAAAATGTGTAGGCTCGTCGGAGGACTTTTCTGGCCGTACTGGGACTGGGTTTCAGCTGGTGGTCCACGCCTCTTGATCAAAGTACTGGCTTTGGAGTCGTCTGAGTGTACAGGCGTCACAGTAGGGGGATAGCTCTTGAAAGGCTCGGCGGTCGCTGTGGGCTGAATCCAACCACCCAGAATCGGGCCCGTGATAGAAGTGTCCCCCCACCGGGAATGGAGGGTAGCGGCCAACTCTTTCTGACGTTTCTTCTCTCGCCGACGCGCGGGAACCACCGCATCTAAGATTGAAGCCGTGGCCATGGTTGAGCGGAAAGAAGGGAGCCGGTACTCGAATGACGGCCGAGGGCATGTGCAGTGTATGTGCGTCCCTAAGGGAATACCACGGTTCTCGGTGAAGGCGAAGGGATTTCTGCGATTCCAACTGCAGCCGTACTATGGCTCCGGTCGGGTCGGCGGCGACAGGCTTGGGAGAGGCACTGCGTAGGTCAATAGAAACGCAGGAGGTGTTGCAAGGCAGGAAACAGGCGGTTGGCTCAATGGCCGCTTTGATTCAACCTCAAACAAGCGCCCTCGATCTCAGCGAAGAGATGAAGGTGCATGGAGAAGTCGCGAGCCTTGGGACGCTGCACTGATTAAGAAGGCATCCCCAGGGTCGACGCCGCAATCGTGCATTAGAGCCTTGTGTTAAATGGGGATCAACAGGAAAGAGCGGCACCTTCGACGTGCAGGAGGAGAGGCGAGTTGGTGGGTATGAACCTTGTCGCCTGTCCGGTTGGCCTGGACGAATCACGGCCTCGTTGCACCGGGGGAGGGACCAGAAGAGCCGCAGACAAGCAGCACGATGGGGGGCCAGGAATAGCGGGGGGTCAAGGATGAAGTTGGGCGCAAAGCCAATGGCGCAAGTCGCTGGTGGAAGTGCAGGGAGCGGAAGCTGGTCTTGTACCAGGACCAGCTGGGCAAAAGATCGGCCAATGAGCCATGTCGGTTGCAGAGGCACGGCCAGTGGTGGTCGGTCAGCAGGATCAGCCGTCTGCTTTTCATGCGGATGCACAGTCAGTTTGTCCGCTCGGGATGCCCATCAAGATAGGGTGGACGTTGGCCGGCGGCAAGGAAACGTTTCAAGCTAGATGCGAGAGGCCCCGGTCGATGCCAATTGGAGGCTGCCGTTTCACCCTCCACTACGGCTGCGCTCATGGCGTCGCTGCCTGGTGCGAAGGCGAAAGCCTCCCCGGTGACCGCAACGTCCCACAGCGTCGTAGTGGCTAGAGTGTCCTAAAGAATCGGCTCTTCTCTCAATCCAAATTTCGCTGTGCCAAAGCCCTGACTGAACATCGATCGTTCCTGGCGTCGGCAGTGGGGCGGCGACTTCCGAATCACCGCATCCGCTGCATCCCCCATCACAGGGTTCACGAGGGAGAGGGAGACACCGCTTGCTCTTCTAAAAATGTCGGGGCTTCAACCGCAAGACCAAGCATATCTGCCAATCCTTCCGGTTGGTCGCATGGATGTTAGAGTTCACTGACAGACAAGGTGGCCCTGCGCAAGAGGTGAATGGCCCACATCAGGACCGTTAAGCGCCCGCGGTCGACACCCCTGCCAAGCTCCACCAATGGCGCCAACGTGCCGTCTGCAGCCAGAACCGCCTTGACCACTCGGATCGTCGCTCTATTAACGGCGTGCAAATGGCATCTGGCAAAGGCCGTAAAGAGATGCTGTTCGCAACTTCAGGCTCTGCATCTACGGTCAACGTGCCCAAATGACATCAGCTCCAGAGCATGCGATCACGATGCAAGATTTTGCATCTTCTGATCTTCGGCAGCAAATACGACTGGCCACAGCCAAGGGAAGACCTGGCTCAGGTCAGATCGATGGCCGTCCGACTATAATAGAACCTGTATCAACCGCCGGATGGTGGGAATTGAGAAGACTCCACGGCGTTTTTGCATGCTAGGAAATAGCATCCGTCTCATCAGGCTGCACTAAGCGCGAATATGCCAAAAAGAAGCATCACGTCGGTACCGCAGATATTGCGGCGTACACCCCGGGGACGTTCCAAAGCGGGACCATGTGATGAACAGTTTCCGCGCACGTTACGTCCACGTAACCACGAATCTGCCGCGATATACACAAGCGCCGGGTCCGAAAGAGGCGCTGATCACCGAGCTTTCTTCGATTCTCTCGTGCTTGACCGACGATCCACTTTGCCCGAGGCCGAATTAGCCGCCGCTTTTTCCATGTTCTTCTTTTCCTTGGCCTCTGCTCGTTCTGCGTACCACTGGCCCGCCTGCAACACCAGAACTCCCACCAACACCAGTGCAAGAATAGTGTTGCTCGCCGATAGTACCTTGAGATTGTCCTCCCGTCCCAGCACCGTCTCCCCTTCCGGGGTATATCCTCCCGAATCCACCTCTCGCCCTTCCGCTCGCGATTGCTCCAGACCCTGACCGTAGTCTCCAAGAGTAACGATTCGGAGACCCTTGACAATGTTGGCAATGTAGAGAACAACCCCACACATATAGAGAAACAAACTGCCGCCGTCGAAGAGCATGTTCGACTCGGATGGCTTGTAGAGCTTGACGATCAGGCCAGCCAGGCCGAGGAAGATCATGATATGCAGCATTCTTGTGATGAGATTGGGCGCCGCATGGAGCAGCTTGAGATGTGCTTCCAGGAGATCATAGTGCGAGGCGGGCGTGGGATCGGTTGACCAGAGGAGAGGGTAGTCGTAGGGGAAGAGAGAGAATAAGATGCCAAGGAAGAATGAGGTTGCTGTAGAGCGGTCAATGACAATCTGCGCTGTGATTGGTAGGTTTACTTACGGCACACGATCAGGAATGTTGCGAATGCAAAGGAGGGCATGCTGACAATGTCGTTGTCGTCGCGATTTTCGAGCCGGTTCCTCGAGCCTTGCGGGATCGCTTCTGTTCCAGGACGCAAAGTTGCCTTTCACCTGCGTTAGATACCCCAAACCTCACTATGGCTGGTCGTTTCTGAACTGGCTCGACGAAATCTTTCTCACAATGGAGGTCGAGGTTCAGCGCCTTTCCGAGATGTGCCGACCACGGAGTCCTGGAAGCAAGGCGCAGTAAGGCTGCTACGGCTTAGAGATTACTTCAAGATGAAATTTCCCATCAGGCTGAAGAAGCTGAAAGGGATAGACCTCTTAATTGATAGTCGCTCGGTGTTTTCTGCGCAGCTGTAGCGTAGCGGACTTAACATGCCGGAGTGCCCGACGCCACGGCAGCCAAGAATCTACCCAATCGCCCTTTACAAGGTTACCAGACACGCCAGATCTGGTCGTCAGGTCCCAGGTATTCGACAACAGTGTTGCAATTCATTATGATATTTCTTCAGATTCGAGACTTCACATTTAGACTATGTAGTCCCTATAATGCCAACCCGGTCTTTCGGAAAGTACAGTAAACACTGCCGACCAGTAAAATACACTGAAACATTGTTCTTCCAATTCTGACCTCCAACGCCTAGCATCTCTGACCTAGGGGTATCTAGACATGTTTGTCCCACAGTGAACGCCACCGCTGTATATTTGCAAAACACAGATCAACACCAAATCACCGTCGATACTCCGGAAGATGGTCATTTCCGTTATGATCATGATTTAAAGTGTAGGCATTGTATTCATCCTCCTCTGTAAAGACAGGCGCGGTCGGAGCATCGGAGTCGGTAGGTATGTGGCTACCAGATGCTTCAACTCCCTCTCCTTGTGGTGGCGCGCTCGCTTGGGCAAGCAAGCGTTGCCGCTCCAATTCTCGCTTATCCTCGTAAGGATCTGGACGGCCGTGGTCGTCTTCGAAAGCCGGAGGAGGCCCGCCCGTAGCACTTGTTTCATGCAACACGGTATTGATTGACCCACTCGATGGAGCAGCGTTGGGTATTGTGTTCAGTCTCGCGTAATTCATCTCGTATCCCCAGTTTCCGTCGAGATCTGAAAGAACGGGGGCAGAAGGTAGGTTGGCTTCAGGTTGAGATAAGTCTGCTCCAGGCTGTTCTGGTGGTTTGCTTGGCAGTAGTAGTTCCTCGGCCCTCCGGAGTCTCGTCTTTTCGTCGATAGGTTCATCTGGCTCTGGAATAGGCATCGAAGGAGCATGAGCTTCTTCATTATGTTCAGTGGCGTCAAACTGCTGCCAGTCTTCATTGTGTTGATAATCATATCCGTCATAATCATAGTAACCGTCTCCGTTCCATGCATTCATGTCTCCTTGGGAATAATTCATTCCGTCTTGATGGTATTCCCGGCCCTCGAAGGTGTCGGTTTGTGCGCGCTTGCGCATGGCTTTGCTGGTATCCCTGGAGCCGACAATCAACTCATAATCCCAGACCACAACATTCTTCGTTCGCCTCATATCCTCGGTATCAATGAAACGATCAGCCCATTGTGTTAAAAGCTGGTTACCGAAATCAAGTGGATATCTGTTGGACGCATAGTTGGTCGGATTAGTCGTCATGTTCAATCGGAAAGTCCGTTCACCGAGTTTCCCGCATGTGTCGATCAATACTTCGACATAGTATTTGAAGGTGATCATCCCACCCGGGACATTCACAATAGTTGGAAATGCATCCTCTGGCACTCTTACAGCCGCTTTCACATCAGCATTCAATGTCTGTGGGTTGACAAGTAGTGGAACAAAGGTTTGGGAAAGATCCTTCCGAAAGAGGCTGCTCGTAGAACCAGTCGAGAAGTTCAGTCCACCTAAGCCGGATTTTGATCGCGGGTAGATATTCTCGTACTCAACCTTACCTTTTCCGCGGGCAGTAATTGGTATAGGAGGGTGCGTATCTATCCGACCCTGTCGATAGAGTGTTGAGATGACCACGCCTTTTGCCTCTTTGACATGGCTGACATGTACAAAGAAAGATAATGTTTCTCCTGGTAAAGCTCCGGACTTTGGAAATATTATGGTAGCGTCAATGCTTTGCTCTGTAGATGAAGAGGTGCCACTATCCCGGTGATCACAGGATTGCATGCTCGTTCCATTAGCGGACGAAGACCGGTGTACAACTTGGTAACTTTGCGTGCTTGCAGTGACCGCGCTAGCAGAGCTGACCTCGCTTGGAGCTGGGCTGAGAGGTGGTTGATTATCGGACGGCGGTTCTGTTCGATTACGCTCCTGGTTCGGCCGGGGAGCCGCAGGTGCCCTCTCTTGAATTTTGTCTAATGAGCCGGATTTGATCCTAGCTTTCATTTTGCCGCGTTTGGAGACAGGTTCGAGGGATATCACCCTTGGCTCGGGTTCTGGCAAGAGGCCAATATCAATTACATCCACGAATGCAATTTTTCGATCGCACTGGATAGTAGGAGCAATCGTCGTATTCCTCGTCAAGGTAGCAGTGACATTGTAGCTGATCGTGCCTCGTTCAAACTAACAATTGTCAGTTCAATCCTGCCGACATGAAATATTGGAGTCTTACATCCAAACTGCTGGGAAGGCCCTTCTGCGGAAATTCGCACTCGAATTCAAACTTGTAAATTCCTTGATCAAGGCGACCTTCTCCGCAGAGAACGGATTCAGCCTCGAACAAGGATACAAAACCGTTGCCAAAGTATTGGCTCTCCTTCTTCGACCGGCCGGAGCCAATAAATGAGGTGTCAGCGACTGCATCACCTGGGTTCACCAGATGTTTGAAGACCCGTGCATATCCATGTAGACAGACTCTTAGATGTGTGATTCGTATTGCTTTGACCACCGTGACGACAATCGTCCCTTTGACTATATCTCCTGGGAAATACTTTTTGTACGGGTCCAATAATTCCACCTGAAAATCTGATACATTTCGATTCCAGGATGACAGAGGGCTGGAAAACTTGGAGAAAAACGACCGACTCCTAGCCGATGCTTGAGGTGGTGAGCCGCGTAAGGATTCAAGTGGCATGTCCGCAAATCATCGAGGCCAGCCTGTCGTCTTCATCATGTGGATAAAGCGAGCGAGTTTCGGCAGGGCTCTCGGAGCGAGAGACCGAGCGCAAAGGGGGTTTCACAGGTCGATCGATCAAAGTGAAGAGGTTCGATGCTGTCCCCTAGAATTGGCCGAGTCAGCCTTCAATGCCCTAGGTCTCGCGGCCTCGATCTGAGAAGTGTGTTATAGAGGGTGTAGACGTGGTTAAAGATTGAGGCATTTCAGCGTTAGAAGAGCTCTGTGATAGGCAAGAGAGACAATTCAACAGCGTCAAGGTAAAAGTTGCGGCTCACCAATCGCGAGAGCCTTTCAAAGTGGCTGGATCCAACCCAGGTGTTTAAGGTCGTATGGCCTTCCCAAAGTTTGCTCAGAATGAGGCGTAGGACGATGGATGAACAGGAGAATCAAGCAACACGCCAATCTTTCGACCGGCAGCAGGTCAAGTCTGTCAGAATGGTCAAGCTTTTGTGAGACAGTTGCATCCGTGGCGGAGGAGGAGGCAAGTGATGCCGCCAAGTGGGAGGTTCCTAAGGCAGGCGGTGCTCGGTTCCCGAGTCTTCACTAGCGACTCTAGGCCTGAACTCTCCGGAGTTCTTGACCAAGCAAACAGAGCAGCAGAAACAGATGGAGCGAATGCCTACACTCGAGTGCTGGAATGTCTTTGTTTTATGCCTACGTCTCCGGACCCGCTGTCACCGGGATGTTCAAGCACGGATTGTTTCGAAACTAGGGACTCTTGGTCTTCCCGCACGTTCATGGTCATGAACCGATATCATCAAGAAGGTTTCTACGGCAATAGCACCAATCGCAAACCCAAGGTGTCGTAATGGGGAGGATCAGCCTTGTTTTCCCGCGTTTTGGTTGTTGTACAGATTCACCGCATCCACAGTTAGGCACAAGACGTGGCTAGCCCTGTGGCATCCTCTTGATGCGGTGAAGTGGGTATGACGGAGAGCTTGGGATTGACTTCGAATCAGGTTGGCTGATTGGAATTTAGAATGCACCCTTACTAAGGTCCGTTCCGTAAATTGTTGTCTTGGTGAGCATCTACTTTACAGGATTTGGTCAACCGACGCTGGGATGCTTGTTGGGGCCTTTGCGTCTTTAGCGTCAACCGGCGACGATCCGCCATTCACTCGCCACGGAAGGGAAAAGCTTCTCTGTTTTAAGCTTTGCGCAGCGAACCAGATCTCTTTATCCCGACTGTGCCTCGTAGCCGGCCGCCTCGTCTTGGGTAAGCTATCGGTCGCGCTGTAGGTCAGGTGCCTCCATGTTGGCGCATCCCCGCTGGTCCAACACTTCAATGCAGCACTTGCAAGTCGAATTCTATCGTCGTCCCGGCGATCGTACAAGAGCCTGCAGACCGGTTTCGGTTTCGGGAGTTAGCAGCTTACATTGCAGATGCCAAAAGAGGAGAGACACGAAGCTCCGGGGTAGCCGGAGCAGCGGAAAGACTGTGTCTAGGCTCCATTTTCTCTCTTCTCGATCATCATGGATTCAGCTCAATGGATTTGAAGAGCCTCACGGTGTGCGATCAGCGTCGCGATGGCTATCAAGACCATCTCGTCGCTTTTCATACCGCATCCAGATCCCGCAACCCGTCGCCTTCAACCCACTCGTCACCGTAGCATTCCTGGCGAAGGCCTTCCATAGAATCCGCGTCTAGTCCGGCAGCTTTGCTAATATAATTTTCTAGAATGTATATGTTGTCTGTCCACACGTTGGCTTCCGATTTGCATCTGACGATGTCTTCCCTCATACCGTCCACACTTCCAGCAAGTACGTCTTCGAGACCGTCACGTTCTTTCTGAAGACTTCGCACCTCTTTGTGCAGAAAATCCAGTCTGGAAAGAAGACGTTGGTGTTCAGGGTCAGATTGAGCCTGCTGCTGATCTTGATTGACTTTATCTAGACGTTGCTGCAGCTCCTGCGCGACAGCGTCTGCCTTTTCCAGTTCGAGCCTTGGATGAGTAGGTCAGAAAGGGGATCGTCATGGGGAAGAAGGGTCTAACTCTAATTGCTCAATGATTCGATCCCTCTCTTTCCTTTCCTCGCTAGCAAAAGTCCAGTACCAATTACCGCTTCCAATCTTGTCCACCTTGATCTTGCTGTCGTCTGTGAGTCCCTTGATGAAATCTTTCACAGCTATTGAGTTGACAGAAGCGACGGAGGGCAAGGCTTTCTCCAGCTCTTTCAAGGTGTGACATGTCCGCGACTGGCGAAGATACGAGAGAATCATTTGTTGCTTCTGCACTGCAGAGAGTCCCTTCGGAGCCTAATATTTTGGTCGAGATCAGCCTCCACAAATCCTGATGCAAGATGGGAGACAATACCATCTTCAAGGGATAAAAATCTTCCTTTCGCTTTCAAAACAAATTTGTACGCCTTGAACACAGTGGTAGTCAGGCGGATGATGAGAGAGATGGTCGGATTTCGGGTGTTGGCAGGTATGAGAAACCACAACACATATGGCGGAAGCGGCCGCCAAGGTTCCGACGTCCTGCAGAATGAATGCAAAGACTAAAAGCAACCTATTGCATCAGATTCCGCATCAACTTATATGTCATCCAGGTGCTGGAAGCTCCTCTCCAGCACTCACAACCTCGCTATCGAGTCTGAAAAGTATGCTACTCACAGTAGACGGTAAGACTGGATACCTGAAGGTATTCTACTTGGCGGTGTCTGAAATGCCGAATCATGCTTTCCTCCGCTTCTTCCTGACTTCAAAATCCGAACTCCCGCCATGTTTCCCGTCTTCATGAGATGGCGTATTACTCGTAGGCACCCAACCTTTGACTTGAATTTGGGTCAATTTGCTTTCTGGGGCTCGGTCACCGGACCCTTGAGCCTCTGTGAAAACCAAGTCTCCCGCCTCGCCCAAACTCTCCTTGACTGTCTCCTCGAGGATAATTCCAAGAGCAATCAGAGCGGTCTCATCAAGACTTCTGTAGTCACACTGATCAGAATCTACGTAGGCGCGTCCATAAAAGTCCGAGGTGTACTGGTGGACAGCTTTGAGCAAATCAGAGTCCGGCAATTTGCAATCCTCAGGCAGGGCTTCACTGGCGAAATAGAAGTCGTTCTCCTCAAAGCGGTCTGGCGCAGCTCGTCGGCGAAATAAAACTTCCTCAGGGTTAAGCGGCTTGGTGCTGGACGATACAGTGTCTCGGTGCTTTGAGGCATAAGGCACCTTTGGCAAGAAGCCATTGACTCCCACGCGGCCTGTATATATCAGATTTGTATCATTTGTGTGGCAGAGGCTTGGTACCCGCAACAGCGTCGTAGAGTGAAGCTTCGCGCTTGATTCGTTTGTTAGTTTTTGGGTGATCCATTCTTCAGTTTTCAATGCTGTTCTCTCGGAATCGCCTGCGGTCACAACATCACTTCGTCGGAAGTCGATTCATGATTTCCCTCAAACATGAGAGCAGCCGCCAAGATGGAATGGAATATCTAGGGAGATGAATCACAGCCTAGCTTCGGACGACTCTCAAGAAGATAGAAGCTTGTTGATGGAAAGTGCCGACTCCATTTTCCTGAGCACGCCGAGCATAGCAATAAGGAGTCGGCTCACTTTCCGCATTTACGAAAACTCTTCCTTTCGTTACTGACTGTTCTAAGAACTTGCAACTAATCGTGCTAATATCATACCGTCTGACAACAAATTGTTCCAATCGGCCTTCAGACCTTCTCCTCCGATGCATGAATTCATTTCTCCTAAATCTTCGGCTGGGCAGGACTGGACACCAATCTTTTCAGCTTGGCCAAAATGATAGGTCTCTTCGATCTATTGAGCCTGACTTTGGAACAACCTTCTCAGCAGTGCCAGTGAGGCTAGGTGTCCTATCTACTGCGCCTGACACAAGAGCTCTCACGTCTGGCTCGGACGCATGGGCTCACAGAGCAGGAGTCAACTGTATCTCAGTTGACCACCATGAGGGTAGATATCTGGTTTCGGGAGGCGCAGATGCTAGTATTCGACTATGGGACCTAGAGGAACAACCGGCGCAATCATCCTATCATCCGGCAGCGTCCCTGACCAAGGCGACCGCGAATTCTCATACACACGCGCTTACTTCGCTTTCTATCTACCCGTTTGATCCAACTCCCTCGACCATCTTGACAACCTCGTATGATTTGACGCTCAAGCTTTCGTCTGTTGGTTCCGGTGGAATCCGTCCGGTCCATACCTTTAACCTCGAAGGCGTCAAACCCTACAGCCACTCTCTTTCCTCCCACCAGGCGTCGAATCTCTTAGTTGCGGTCGGAACATCACATCCTACTGTTCGGCTGTTGGATCTGCGCTCTGGTCTCGCCACACATTCTCTGCCTGGGCATACAGGTGCGATTCTGTCCGTGTGTTGGTCGACAAGAAATGAGAACGTCCTTGCTGCAGGATCCTCATCTGGTTCGGTGCTCTTCTTTGATGTCCGTCGATCAAACGCAGCGTTTGCTAATCTGGATCTTGATGACGCTATTGGCGTGCTACCACCGGAGCATACGCCGTCATATTCCGGCAGAGAGGCATTGGACTGGAATGCAAAGGCTCATAACGGACCAGTGACAGGCGTACGTTGGACCGCAGACGGTACTCGCATCATCACTTGTGGTCATGATCAAAGGATTAGGGTCTGGGATTCTATCACTGGGAAGAATGAACTGGTCCACTTCGGTCCCCGAATCAAAAACAATAGATACGGAGAGTTCAACCCACTGACGTCTCCTCGAGGGTTTTCTTCAAGATTCAATCGGGATGTCCTCCTATGGGCCAATGATGACGGAAAAGGTGATATTTTCATGTTCGACCTCGGCGAAGGTACAATGTTGAAGATCTTAAGGGTACCAGGAGTAGCACGCGACAACAGACAAGCGAAAGGCGCTGCGAAGATGACATCTACGGAGCGGATGACAGGCTCGGGGAGAATCAATGCTATGGCTTGGAGAGTCAATGCCGGTAGCGGTGGCGGAGTTGAGATGTACTCGGGACACGGAGACGGATCAATCCATCTATGGGCTTCGCAACCCGATGAAGGAGAAGATGACCTAGCAGAAGCGCCCCCGGAAACCCAAGATGAGGATCTAAAGAAGAAGCGTAAAAGAGATGTGCTTGGGGAGATTGTAGAGGGGTTAACGAAGAGACCAACAACTTTCACCTAGTTTTTTGGGCTTCCGTGCTTGGATACTTCACCCCCGTCTCGTTTGCATAAGTTAAGGGTGATAGTCTAAGGGAGGTAGGTGACTCTGCTATTCCAACAAGGTGTAAACGCCTGGGTCTTTTTGGCTCTTCCTTTCACTAGGACTCCTATTTTACACCTTTCCTATTAAATTTTTGAGATTTTCTTTCAACTCTAATATGGGAATAAAGTTCCCTTGGCCGGCTTCTCATAAAACTTCTCATTAGTTTCAAGAAACTCTTCGTTTCACTACTAAGAGAAGACGATCACTTTGAACTTCGCTTTCTCAACTGCCGGTTTAAGGAACGTACCAGATCAGACCTGGGTTTGAGCGGGGGCGAGGGTGTGAGGGAAACTACCTAATGTTGTGAATATCGAGGCATCATGGGGGACGCTGTGGGTAATAAGTAAAGACTGTTTGCGGGTGGCATTTGGTCGATTGGTAGGGTTTTAAGATGTGGCCCTCCACATCTTGAGATTTTTCCTAAAGTCTTTTCAGCACATTCTCCACTACCTCTCCCGTCGTCGCAGTCCCGCCAAGGTCTGGAGTCACATGTCTTCTTTCCCGTAGTGATCCATCCACCGCTGCGTAGACCCTGTTTGCCGCCTCCTCTTCCCCAAGAAACTCCAACATACAGCCGACACTTCTGATCGTTGCGATCGGATTCGCAACTCCCTTGCCCTCGATATCCGGTGCCGACCCGTGACACGGCTCTCCAATCACAATCCCGCTCCCAACATTAGCGCTTGGAACAAGGCCAAGAGAACCGACTAGTGCAGCTGCGCCGTCGGACAAAAGATCGCCGTACAGATTCGGCGCGACGATCACATCATAGTAGTGAGGCTGTAGAAAGAGCTTGTATACCATCGAATCGACAATCTGCTCTTCGATTTTGACTGCGGGAGCAAAGGGTGCAAGGGCTTCTCGTGCGGTAGAACGAAACAGCCCGTCCGTCTGTACAAGGACGTTGGACTTGTGCGTTATGGTGACCATGGCCTCCTTCTTCGTCTCCGTGCCTGACGAGGACGAAGCTCGCATTGCCGCCCGCCGCTTGGCGATCTCTCCGGCAATCGTGGCGATTCGGTGGCTCGCCTTGGACGAGATCCTTTTGATGGCTTCTGCAATCTGACCCTCACCTGAAGGGTCAGGATAGGTTTTTTCTTCCTTGACGTATAGATCTTCGGTGTTCTCACGGACGATTACGAGGTCTACAGGATGCGCTGTCGGGGACTTGAAGGCAGGTGAGGGGACCGTCTTGCATGGGCGGACATTGGCAAAGAGGTCAAGACGCTTGCGGAGGGCGACGATGGGAGAGGTGTACCCTGCAACTTTGGTGGAAGGGGAGCTATAGGTGATTGGTCAATTGACTCCTCGAATTGGCGCTTCGCGAGTGAGGATAGGTACCTAACAGCTCCAAACAGTGCCCCATCGCATTCTTGCTGAAGGGTTTCGACAGTCTTGTCAGGGAGAGCGGTGCCGTGAGCTTTGAAGCAGTCAAATCCGGCCAACAGGTCGACAAACTCGCATTTGAGCCCGAGGGAGGAGGGGAGGGCTTCAAGAACGCGGCGGCCGGCCTAAGCTTGGCAGTCAACAACAGGTAACATCTCAGCTTAGTAGACTTACGGGAATGACCTCTCTCCCGATACCATCCCCTGGAATCAGCCCTATATAGTGTCAATAACGGTTTCAAAAGATTTTAACGCCATTTTTCACCTATACGCAAGGTCCTGTGGGCCATATTTCAGCTTTTGTTGACCTGGAGAGTCGGAACACGAAAAATAGCGACCGACCTGCGGAAACTTTCCGCTGCGGTAAGGAGAAAGGGGTAGGAGACTTTCCTGACTCTCTAAGGCATCTGATAATCAACATTGTCCGCTGTACTTTGAAAGAGGTTCAATTCTAGCTTTGATGAGCAGCGATGAGAACTGCAGAATTTCCATATCTTTATAGACGAGGGTCGCGAGCTCTCGTTAAGCGTGCAACCCGTAACACTCTCCCCACTGAGTAAACCACACTACCCAAATGACACACAACCCTGACGGTGTTTCGCCATTCACTGTTATACTTGATAGCCTATGATCATAACAATAGTGTCCGTAGGCTCCGCGCTGAGACCAATAAAAGAAAGAAAACGCTGTATGGGATATCATCTTGTCCGCTTCCGGCCACCTCGCAAAGTCCCACAACACCATCAGGTCAGGCCATCTTGGTATGTATACAAATCTTATCAAGCAGCATCAAGATTTTGGGAAGTCTCATCAGATGTTTCTGCTGGAGGGCTAGTGTGCTTCGTCGGTGACTTGTCACCAGCTATCTCAGGCGCCAAGAGGTTTTCCCCCGACTCCTCGTTTGTGTTCAACAGTGATTCTCCATTTGATTCTTTCGCCGTAGTGCTTCCCGCCAAAGACAGACCCGGCGCTGTTAGCGGTTCTTCGCCTAAGTCTTTTCTGGCAGGCTCTGCTGAAGGCTCCGTAACTTTTGTGGTATCTTCAAACCCAGTGTTAGTGGGTTCCGCTTTTGCCACATTAGCGTCGTGCATATTCAAGCCTTCGCCAATTTCATTTGCTTTCGAGGCCGATGACTCGAGTTCATCGTGCGAGATCGCTCTCTTCTCCGCTTTGTCTACCGGTGTATCTACCTTTTCAAATCCCTGTGCTTGTTGGGCTTGGACGCCTAGCTCCGCTTGTATCGAGGGTTCAGGGTCTGCCGAGATCGTGGTTGCGGCAGATGGCTCAGGCGTTCCATTTGACTCATCAGCAAGACCTGTAAGAGGCTCAACAACATCTTTTTTTGCAATGTTAGGCTTGGTTGCTTCAACACTTGCGTCAGGTTCGTTGACAGTAGCCGATCCAGCGGCTCCTGCCATGGCCTGCGTTTCTGTAGCCTCTTCTCCACTATACGACTCCGAGTCTTGTGCCAGTGCCTCCTCAGCTGCTTCGACGACCTGCTCGTGGTCTGTCTGCACATCACCATTCAAATCTTCAGCCGATTGAGAAGCTTCAAGTGCCGGCATGTCCTCTTCTGAGCTTTCCACAGGTGAAGAGGCTTCACCCGGTACAGGTGATAGGTCTCGATCTTTAGTCGCATCGTGCAATCCTCGTGCTGAGGCGTGAGACGCTGCTGTCTTAAGGCTCTCCTTCCGAACGGCGGGAGCACTTCCTTTCCTCTTCGGCGGGGTCTTTACATCCGTCTTTTCGTGAGTTTTCTGTGCACTGCTTGCAGTGGGACGCATCATTCGAGCAAGGAAGCCATTGTCTGCTGGTTTGGCAGCTGTATTCGAACGGGATCTAGGTCGCTCATGTTCCTTTGTTTGTGAGTCGAGCGAGGGCCTCGAAGCCTTCTTGGAGAGTGTGGATGCATTTGACGTCCGACCCGCTGGGCGCTCACGATTGAGCGTAGAAGATTTTCTTGTAAGTCCGGTATTGGCTGTGCTGGCGCGACTTGGAGACCGTGAGATAGGAGCACCACTCTTCGCAGCCGAGGACGTTGTTGGAGCTGTTGCCGAAGCTGGGAGACGCACCGGTCTTGTAGGGGATTTGGGACGCGCCTTACTAGGTGGAGGAGAAGGAATCGTATTCTTCTTGCCTGACTCTGGCCTAGGCTTTGCGGATGGAGCCTTCCGCGCTTCCAAAGGCTGAGCAAGAGACACTCGACTTGGTTTCTTGGAAGGTTTTGGAGAGGACTGGCTTTCTTGGGCTGCTTTTGCAGAGCTTGTCACAGCGGCGGCCTTGTTCGGGGAGCCTCTGATCATGGGCTGCCTCTTGGTTGGCGTGATCGGAGCATCAGAGCGCCGGGAAAGAGGAGAAGATTGCGATGAAGTATCCGTGGGAGATTTCTTGGAGGCTTCCCTGGCCTTGGTAGCTGTAGGAATGGAATTATCCTCAGGACGTATCGTAGACGCTGCAGTATTGAGATCAGCCCCGTTAGTCCTTCGATTTTCGGGATGTCCAGAAGGTTCATCGGCAGGTTTTATTGCAGCATTAGCCCGCACGGCTCTGGTATTGGTCTTGACGGTATCTGTAGTATCTCTTAACGCTGGTTGCTCAGCGGCCAACTCTTTCGTAAGTCCAGGCGGTGCACCATCACCAATCGATGTCTTACTGCCTGCCATACCCGCAAGAGCGTTCGCGTTTGCGCCAAAGATGGAACCGTTCTTCTTCCTTTCTGTAGTGTCCATAGGTTGGTCTTCCTCCAGGATAGCACTTTCGTTCTGCTTTCCCTTCTCAGCCTCCTCTTTCACCTCAGCCATGCTGCTAACATCGCTTGCTTTTCGAAGACCCCACATCTGTTGCCCCGGTGCTTGCCCTTCTCCAGGTCTCTCCACGGCAACAAAACTGGCCCTGACTTTACTGACAGGTCTGCTATGGCCCAGGGATGCGTCAGAGCCTGCAGGAGACCTGCCTCTGCTGGGTGGTGAGGTGTTGGAAGGGTCGGTGGACTTCTCGAACATCGCCCGCAGATTTTTGACCCCTCCGCCGGAACTGGAGGTGCGTGGGGTAGCCATGGTTCGCGCTGTGCGTCGGAGGAAGGTGACAGTCAGGGAATGGTTGCTATGGCAAAGGCGTCTAGGATATGCTATGGAAAGTGCCTAGCAGCTGCCGTATAAAGCATAAGGGGCAGAAATGTCAAGCGTATTACTCGACTTGCGGTCTTCAAGGTATTTGAGAACGCGCAAATGCTTTACCTGTAAGCATCGAGTGCACGTAATAAATCAGCAGTGAGTTGAAGGGGTATGGCAAGGCGTAACCAACCCCTGCTCTGCTGCAGGGATCTCCTCGGCAGATCGCGCCAATGTGGTGCCTGACTGTAGGCGCGTTTTCGGTCTTTGCTTTCAAGGCTATGCGAGGCCTTCTCTTGAAAAGAATAGGATCAATTGTCTTTCTGGTCTTATCGTATATTTAAATTTCAAGGATTCACTCCCCACAGCAGCCTTGAAAACTTCCCACATGAAATCAGGGGCTAAAATTTAAAGGCCAGGGCAACTTAAGCCTAGATATGCACAATGACGCTGCCTATCAGCAAATTAAGGGGTTTGTAGATATATGCTCTGGTTGGCTACCATTTTCATTCATCCATAGTTGCTGATACTCAGAGCACAACTCTTTAGAGAGATGAACGAGGTGAATCGAGATTCCGTCCATCAGTGCTTGAGATCCGCAAAGTCTTCGAATCGGTCTAATGCGCATTTCTGCCTCATGCCTCATAAAGTCTTAATGGTCTGCCAGCTTTTGAGTATCTCCAATCCAAACAAAGGGCGGCCACAATATCTGACAGATTCTTGCCCTAAGACAAAGTGACCGTATCATCTTGCCAATCGCTCCCTATGCTTCAGCACACCCCACCAATACCATATTTCCGGCTCATTGTATCGAATATAGAGTAGGCAGCAAATCTATGGCATCAAAATTGAGCCTCTTGCCACGCAAATGATCGGGCCCCGGGTTTTTGCATGACGGTAGATAGATTCACACCTGCTTCTGTATTCCATTTCGTGCAATAGACCAGCAAGAACTCTGATGCTTCGACCGGGCTCACAACAAAGACGTAGCCCCACAGCCAGGATTGCGATGGATCACAGCCTGGACCTGTCCTTTCAAGTTTCAGGTAAGCGTCCGTCCCAGTCGTACAACCACGATATTTCCCAGCTGGCAACAAGGGCTTGCTGACCCGGTGAGGCATCCAACAACCTTGACGGTTGATAAGCGCACTTGAGCCAAGAATGCGCGGTGCCCTTCACGAGAAAATTTAACCACGTCCACTCACCATTAAGCTTGGCGCTCAGCTTTCTGTTTCAGATACGGCATGGTCTCAGCATTCGAAAATGAAAATGGGCTCTTCGTATCGGCTGGGGTCCGAGGACTAAGCGGCTTCGCAAATAATTCATCGTTCGATTCGCGACTTGGTTGTCGTGCAACGAAATCCATCGAGGGCGCAGAATCCGCAGCCTGTTGGGCCTGGATATGATCCGGAGGCGGCGCAGAAACAATCTTCTTCTTCCTACCTGACATTCCCGGCGCGGCGGAAACTGGAGTGTTGCGAAACGAATTGAACGAAGACACTGCCACGTCAGGCGATTCTGGGGAAAGCGGGTGAGATTCGCGCTTAGGAGTGTTCGATCCTGGCAGAGACGTCAGCCTGTACATCATTGCGGCGTTGGTATGATCACCCATACCGTCTCCGCGTTTACCCAAGTCTCTGTCATTCGTCGCAATACTAAGCCCGCGGAGCTTCTCGCTCAATCTTCCTCCACCCGGACTTCTCGGGCTGCTCATTCCTGGACTAACTGGGCCGGAAGGGTATATCGTGGATGAGGTCACATCGATGCTCAGGGGTTTCGGGGCTACTCCAAAATGATTCTCAATCCACGTCTTTTCCGCCATAGCCATTTCGAGAGCAATGCCTTCCAAGTTGAATTCTTGTTCATGACTGATCTCCTTGTCAAGCGACTGCAATCTCTTCTTCGCCCAGATTGTGTGCAGAACGCCTTTCTTGCCGCTCGTGCGGGCTGTGGCTCCCAGTTCAGGTGGGAAAATGGCGGGCAGAGGAGTCATGGATAGTTTATCCGGTTTCTGAATCGTCTTAGCTGAATTTGGGGGAGGCTCGTATGTCAAAGTGATGGCCGGGGGGATCTGTATGCCTGGACCCAAAAGGAAATAAAAGCGTCGAGTGTTTTCGGCGGTCAGCTCGTCCGCTGGAAGGACTGTCTGCTTGCCAGGCCAGGAAACGTGCCATGAACCTTCGGCGTTTCGTGTGATATCATCGTCTTCCCACTCAACCATAAGAATTTTCGTTCCATCGTTGCTTTTGCCAGGTTCGAACTCGAAGCGAGCGAAGGCGGTCAGCGATTGAAGCTTCGAGGGGTTGCGGGGTGTCGGCAGTTCCGCATCGCCCGTCGCGACTGCGGCCATATCCAGTTGAAGAGCGTGACAGTCTCTATCTCGTCCAGAAGAAGAGACTGACGAAAGCAACAGGAAGCTCAAAGGTCGCAGGGAGGGGGAGGCAATGAGAGTTTGTCAGAAAATGTATCGCGGCAGGACCCGACCCGAATGCTGGGACCGGAGCAGCTGGGAATTGCTGGGTTTACGTGCTAAAGATAGCAACCCGCCGGCCGCTGCCCGGGGTTCTAGATTCTACAAGACATAAGATCTCATCTCAACGTCTGTCTGCAATAAGAGAAAGTAACATCTCAATGATGCTCTGACTGATTCCAGAAGCGACGAATACGACAGCCACAATAAGCTAATGTGGTCCTGCAGGAAGTCTGATGGATGGCTCGTGCAACCGCCGCCTCACGGTTTCGCCCCCAAAATTGCTCATCTACCGCCTCCCTGGACGCACCAGTTAAATAGGCACCATCAGACATCTGTCGCAGTTGCAAATCTCTCGCTCACTTATCCAGATCTTTCTCAACGCGCTTCGACAATTTCTTTGGCCTAGATGTCCACAGTGGTATCTGCCGTTCACAATGACAAATATCCAAATCTCACACCATACGTATGCAGGACATCGATGGCCTTAAGCCAATGGACAACAGCCGTGCCCGCCACGCGGAAGCCCACGTCAAAGCTCTGCAGAAGCCAATGACACAAAGCATGTCATAGGGAGTACTTTGTCTAGTTCTTCTGTCTCCTTTTCGAAGGATGAGCGGCTTTGTTGGTGCTGACTGTCGGAGATTGATCAGAGGCAAATTGCCATCTCGAAACCAGTCATTAATCCGGAGTCCCATATGACTTTTAGCTCGCCATTCCGCCACTGGTCGATGTGATTTTGGCCCCCTTCGGTACCCGCAGCCACAAGCGCCAAACAAGCTTGTCTATCACAATGTGAGCGCAATGCGGGCTCGGCTCAGTAGGAGAATGTGACGATTGCTAGATGGAACGCCCGGATAGCGGAGTCGATCTATTAACACATGCCAGCTAAATCTGCACGAGTACCGACCATCATGATATCTTCGAGTTTCGCTTTGGTGCGCCACTTCTTTGCTTACAAGCTACATAGATATGAGCTTGAGGACACTAATGTTCAGGAGCTGATTTCTGGACCTACATGTCTTCAGATGGTTGTAAGCGGAGACTGATTGAGTGCCCATACGCCTTCCTATATCCATCATTCAACAAATACTCCTCGTGAGGGCTTGCCGGCCAAAAAGACCTGAGAAGTGATTTCCCATGCGTCAGCCATCGTGCGTCTCAGAAGGCAGAACATAATCTCTAATTTGTCGAAAACCATCCAAAGACCCACTCAGCGACTCTCAGTTGTAGAAGCGGATTCCGCAGATCAACGAGGCCATACTCGACCAAAAATGTCACCACATATCTCAGCGTAAAACTCATCGCCGTTGCAACCCACATGTAACCCAAGGCCCTACTCCTCCCTGGCATCATTATTAGATTCAGTCTTTTGGGGAACAGATCAATGTTAATTGAAGACTTACAGCTCTTTCCCACCCCAAGCTTCCGGCCACAGTAAGTCGCTGCGTCCTCGATCGAAATGACTACGGCTTGGAACATGAAGAATTTGAACTGATCCACAACAGCAGGGACATATGGATTATTCAATGCCCCAGCATGATGAATGCATGCAGAGATGAAGAACGCGCCGTACAGCTGCAGATACCTGGAGATGAATGAGCCTCGGGGGATCCTAAGAAGCCTCCGCAGCGCCGAAGTATACGTTTCGAAGGTACGACGGAGGTACTGGTGCCAGACAACGCCCCACAATTTCCTAACCGTGTACAATTCGGTCAGTGGCCCGAAGGCTGGGGGCCAGTCTTGCGGTTGATAGATGCGAAGCGCAGTCGAGATGGCAGCGAGCATGTAGATGCCGAGGCACAAGTCGAGAGCGGACCTGACGCCAAGGAGCCAGCCAGCAAAAACTTCCGTAGGAAGTGGGATAGGTGCTCGATGGTCGACTGCGGCGCGAAGATGAAGATTTGTAGAAATAATGTGACAAATCAGATCGTCAAGTATGTAAATAAATACGAATCGGAAGACTTGGTCGGCCACGAAATGGCTATATCGTTGTAAGTCTAAAGGACAGTAAATAGTAAGGAAATGTGTAATGTTAACAAGGTAACTCCATAGACCGGCAATCTGATAATGCCATTGAATCAAGGCACGGCTTGCAAACATTTCGGAAATCATGATTGCAAACAATGGAAATGCTGCAAAATATGGGGAATTTCTGCTTGTGAACATACCCTACTTTCATATCGGATGGTACCCTTGCAACGTTCTTGACTCTCCAGCTCCATCCAATGCCCCGGTAATTAGTCATCAAATCAAGACTCCATTTAAATTTCTGCCACATTGTCATGTTGTTCAAATTCTCCTGCACTTCTGCGCCCGTTCTTTCATCAACGCGGTGGTATGCATTTTCGGCCACGTGGAGAATGCAAACGTCGAAAGTTTTGAGCGTCAACAGGCACAGCTGTGCACCGGCAAGGTAATCGTCGCGCATGTTGCCTTCGCTATACGAACGAAATAGATATGGCAGGATCAGGATTGGCGGTAGGGTAATTGCAGACCGAAAGAGGCCGGGCGGCGCCAGAAGGGACGTTACGCTAACAAAATTCGCTCCCATACGAAGGAGAGCATTTCGGCCAAGGGGTCGGTGGGCTGGAGGGAAGTATTTGGGATCCATAATGGAGAACTGTGGAAATCGTGGGGAATAGTATTTGAATCATCACAAGTATTTCATGGCGGCCATTCTATGCTTTTCAGGCTTTCAATGCTGCATGAGAAAACAAAATAAAACGAAGCGAAGAATTTGACGGCTGCCTACCTCGACAGTCGGCCAGGATCTTACGATCCGAATACGACGAGGTCGAAGTGTCCTAGTCAGCCGAAGGACCTATCGGTCTTCAAAACCAAAACTATCACTGTACACCAACAATTCGAAGTCTCGAACATCTTTAGACCTTACCTACACAGTCGACTCAGAAATAGAAGGATTGATGGCCCCCACAAGAGCTCCTAGGCACTAGAGAATGGACGAGTAGCAAGAGCAGCTGCGTCATTGTCCATCAAGATAGGTCCGTCTTGCATAGAAACCTTGGTAGCTGTCTGAATTCGACACTGAGGAGCTTTAGAGTCTCCAGGAGCATTGATGCATAGGATGAATAAGATCGAGGAAGCTTGTCTCTTGCAGCCAGTGCCGGATGCCAAGGGCGCACGGTAGGCCCTTGACCGCCTTCTATTTGCGGTGGCTGCGTCACCGATTTCTCGCCGAAACCTAGAATTCTGCCACAGGAACGGCGTGTCGCAGATTCCCAGGAAAACGCAGCACTTGACCAATGCGCCTGCCATTCCCTGTGACTCTACCAGTCTCGTTCCCCTACCTCCTTGCGTCGAACTTGCGTGATCATGTCGACCTCAAATCCATCTTTAGAAGACAAACCACCACCTAAACCACCACCTCCTCAATACTCTGCCGATGCGGAATCAGACACCGACATGGGAAGAAGAAGTCGCTCCGCCAACGCTGATCGCTATCGCTTAAGAGTTACAGCCGGACCGTCGTACAATCCTAAGACCCATCAAACCATCAAAGTCAACGCTCCAGAGACTTACACCATTGAGAACGACCATATCCTCCTTGCGCTGCACGTCCGGATACGAAAATACACAGGTCTACCGCCCTTCTCGCCTGAGACGTCAGATTACTTCCTACATGCAGACCACACATCAGATCAGTATAGCATCGCATTTTCCTTCATACCGAAGAAAGACATACCTGGATCCGACTTGATATTCGGCAACGATTTCGATCGGCCGATACGGG
This sequence comes from Pyrenula aspistea, assembly GCA_021030945.1. NCBI lineage: Eukaryota > Fungi > Ascomycota > Eurotiomycetes > Pyrenulales > Pyrenulaceae > Pyrenula > Pyrenula aspistea. The sequence goes on from JAGFML010000030.1 coordinate 154,644, forward strand.
ACAGGCTGCCGCCGGGCTTTAACGCTGCATTGCGAGTGGTCAAGTGGTGGATTGACCCGGGCTTGGACGGAGACCCCTATGCGGATAAACCATATCTCTATGGCCCGGCCTTGAGTAGCTGGAATATACTCCACATTGGTGACAAAACAGAAGGTTTCGAAATCCCAGGAAAGGAGACTTTTCATGACGAAGTCGTTACAGAAGGTGCCACTGGATCGGGCAAAGAGGTGCGGCGAGCACAGGGAATTCCTACCGAACCAGCGGCAAGGAAGAAGCACTTTCTAGCCGCCCCCAACCTTGCTGGCTTCACTTTTGAGGCGGGCAGGTTGTTCCAATCAGATTTCGGCAACCCCTACCTCAATTTCAATGACTTTTCGCTGCAGCTGCCCATGTGGGGTAGCTTGAACGTCATCAAATATGTCGACAGCAAAACGCACGAGCTCAGGTACACACTTAAGAATAAGTCCACTGGTGAAGTGTACTGCGTAGTCCTTTTCACGCTGCTCTTTGGAGAAGAGTTAATGAGAGCAGAGGAAGAAGAAGTTCAACAGCCAACTTTGACGCCACACGAAGCAGAAAAGGTAGCCGCTGAGGGGATTGATGAGCCAGGACCAAGAGAAGATGACGTGGATTGATGATGACGCATACTTCTCTCCAACTGTTGGAAGCGGGGAGGTCAGTTGGTGAACAATATCTCCAGGATCCACGTGCGAACAAATCTCTATGCCGAAGAAGCTCCCTCCGGTGGTTGAAAATGCGGCCGAAGGATAGCTTCTCCAGCGCGATTGCATCCAAGCGAGGAAGCTTTGGTGAGGTCACTGGAATGTGTGGTTAGCCGAAGTTCTGCAAGCCTTCGATCAATGGCAAATCGGCGAAGTTGCCGGGAAAAAGGCACAGATTACCTCCTTGTGCAGATCGAAGTCAGGCTTTCTGATGCGAACTCTTATTTGCGAATTCGGCGGAACTGGGGTTCCGTGATGGGTCACGGCTTGATGTCCACCTCCGCAAGCCTGTCTTTGTACAGCTGCCGGAATCCGAGATGGCGACAACATGAGATTGCATTGACAATGGCATGCATCATGCAATATCTCGACGTACTTGGAGAAGGTCGGTGGTATTCTGATTGGACCACACAATCGAGCCGCTCTCTTAAATGTTTAAACGCCCGAACAAGGACCAATAGGGAACATTCCTCAGATCGTGGCTTTCCTCTCCAGCGGCTAAGATTGCCGTGAGAGGCAACAGTCCAAATTGGTGCGCACTCATGCCAAGCTTGGAATTAACCTCAGCAAGGACTAGGCACTGAAAGGAGACAGTGTAGGAAAAACTCCGAGTCTAGCAAGTAGGATTGTTCTCAAAAGCAATTGAGTATTCTCTACCAATTATCGAGAGAGTTTTTGGAGAGAATCCGACAAACACAAACTGTTGCATTAAGCGTGACCGTGTTCGGCCATCATCAACAATTAGATCGTAAACAAACACAAGCAGACAGTGGGAAACGCAGATTAATCTGAAGCAAGGGTGCAAACCGCGCGCTCAGTGTAACCAAACATTTGGTCGAGGCCGAAGTGTTATGGATCCACGTAGGCAGAGCCTCTCTTGTTGTCGTGGAGTGCGAGTGCTGGGAGCGCGCGCCTTATGCCGTTCCTGGACAACGAGGTCGGCCGCAAATGGCCTTCGCCGCCGGCTGGCAAATGGCTCACAGGAACAGGTAAGAAGCTGATTGCGGCGACCCCAACAGCGGCTCAAAACAAGCCCAGGGTGCCGCGCGAGAAAGTGACCGCCCGGTCAGCGGCTGATCAGGTAAACAGCTCTTTGATGGCGGCATAAAGCTGTCGTGGTTTCCGGCGAGCTGCGCACAAGTCTGATCCGAGCAATTGTTCGCTGACTACCTGAACTTGGATCCATCGGTTTCGCCTTGCCTACAGTGGGCCATCCGTCTGTCTGATCTCTGTTCTCGCAGGTCTTCTGTTGTCCGTCCGAGAGCAGCTCTCTAGTGGACCACGCTCCCGCCAATCACGACGCGCGCAGAGGCCGCCTTTATCGCAGGTGATGGGAGACTGCTGCAAGAGGCAGTCACGAATCACACAACGCACCTGCTCCCGCCGGCTCCCCGCCAGCCCCCCTTTCCGCCTAGCGCCTGCTTTTTGACGCCGCTGTAACGCCCGGCTCCTTCCCGTTTAACGCCTTTCGGATACCGCTGTTGCTTCTATTCCAGGCACACGATCTTTCTCAGAGACACCTCCCTCTCCCCACAGCGGGCGGTCAGGCGTTGGAGCTTCCGTTACCTCGCCGTACGCAGCCGCCGGCCTCTACTTGACGCATCCCTTCTCCAGCTTCTTGGCCAATTGAGCTGGTCTCAGCTGACAAGCTCCTCTACCGCATAACCGCCCCTCCCCCCCCCAGCTTACCACGTTGAAGAAATACCCGGCCTGTCCCTCCAGAGCTCCCTTCGATTTCTTCACGGCTTCCTCCACGCTCGACCGTCAGGCGTGTCCGTCGCCGGCCCTCGTCAAGACCTTGCCGTCGCTCCCTGCTGCAACAGTCAGTGCCTACGGGGTCGACGTTATTGCCGCCATGCCTTCCACCAAGCCCGTCCTGACTCCCCTGAAGACACCCAGCTCTGCGACCTTTCCATCCGAGATCACCCTCAAGGGCCCGGTCAGCGCGACCATCAAGCGTGAGGATGATCTGACGACTCCCATCACTCCTCCGGTGGCATACACGGACTTCTTGAAAGCCCTGACGCCGGTCGTCTCTAGCCCTCTGAGCGCCGAGCCCATCGTCTTGTCAGAAAGGTCATCTAGCTCTTCTACTCCCACTACCGCTCCTTCGACTTCCAGCAGCTTTCCGGCACGATGCGACAGTCTCAGCACTCCTGCAACAGCGTGTTCTGCTCCGTCTCCTTTCCTTCACCCCCGATCAGCAACCCACACGCCCAACTCGCTACGGCGTCTTCGTATTCCAGTCTCACCTGCCTTCAGCGCCGAGTCTCCTAGGAGCGGCAGCTTGAGGTCTCCCTTCTCTCCCGCAGACTGGTCATTCGATTCCGCTCGCTACTTTGATTATCCACGCAGTACCAACGTTCGTCCTATCAGCGTTCGCTCGGTTGTGACGAGGACAGTCGTCTACAAGAGAACACCACTAGATCCAGCCCCGAAGGGCAAGAAGAGAAAGATAAGCGAGACAAAAGAGACTGAGCCGGAGCCTGCCAAGGCGACAGCCGTCGCATAGCCTATCTCTACACGCCTCTCGAAAGATACCCTTGCAACTCCCAAAAACGTTGTCAATATCGAAATCATGATCGTACCACCCTTCCTCTTACACTCGGCTATCTGCCCTCTCCACTTGCGTTCTCACCCTGTATTTCCTCCCGTGTACCTTCTCCGACGCTCACACACAACCTTTCCCTACCAGCGTCTACTCCTGACGATACCCCGACATATCATCGTTCTCTTCTATTAGCACCATATATCAACCCGACTTTATGACCCGAAACGATGGATAATTCGGAGTTACATCCGCAGACACGGCTGAGAAAATCTGGATACCGTCTGCATCGCATGGTCTTTTTCTATGTACTTTGTTTTGGTAAAGCGGGGCGTATGGGATCGAGGGAACGGGATCAAGCAGTCTACGGCCAGTCTTGTTCGCGAAGTCAGAAGACCGTCCACAAGCACCATTCCGATCCGATTGCCAAACCGACAAGCCAAATGCCAGTGTCGCTCAGCTGCGGGCCGACTTGAGCGAGAGGTTCCGCACCCCTGTCACTGATTCACGCGACAGCAAGCAATCGTTTTGTGGACAGATCTTACGGCTTTTGATCGGTGGAAACTCTGTCTATCCGGAGATGGCAGATCTGCCATTTGTCTTGCAGAATTTGCCCTTTCTTCACTGTAGCTAGTCCGCCTCTGAGAGCTGACTTCAGCCAATCAGAGAATGCAGATACCATCTGACTTGAGCTTCTGACACAAGGCCTGCCATTGCTGAAGATCCCATGTAATCATTGCGTTGTTGAACAACACAGGAGAGCTGATTGGCCAGGCCGGCTAAGCGCCCAATCTACAAGGCCTGCAGGTGGGTAAAAATAGGTAGCCCCGGCGCTTCGAGCGCTGGTATGCGGGGTGCATCACCGCAGCCGGTCACGGGCAGCCGGGGGCGGCCGAGGATCCGGTCGGCTTGGTGGGTTGCCGCTTTAAGGGACTTTCGGCTATCCAGAGGTTGACTTGGGCAGGCACAGCAAGCAGCTGAAACTTCGGGCCATGGTCTGTACTCAACGTGCGACGAACTTGGCGCATGAGGGAGGGAGAACTGAGCACGTCAGGCATCCCAAGCTGGGACGGGTTCTGTGGATTGAGAGGGTCGTGGAGATGTGACAGGAATTGGGGGTTTACGTACCAAGATCCATCCGAATGACCAGTCACCAGTCTCACCGACGCGGGAGGCGATCTTGCGTAATCCGCGGCCGCCGGCTTTGCTAGGGCCGGTTCCGGCGGGCTGGAGAGGGTTGTGACTGGGCGGTTCGCGGGCGGTCTTTTGGGGGGTCTGTCCAGTCAAGGAGCTCGGGTGGGAGGAATGGCGTGCAGCGCTGCTTTTGACGGTCATTGGGTGGGCGGTAGGGGCGGGGGATTGGATGAAGGGCGTTGGGAGGAGGATCAGGCGGTAAATGGGGTGTCGTGAGAGATCAAGGCTGGGGAACAGAGAGGGCAGTACGAGATGTCGTGTGAGGGAGTTCGTCAAGTGCAAAGGGAGATTGGTGGACTTCATAGACATAAGAAACGGAACAGCCTTATGGTGTGGTAGAAGGCTACGTTCTAGGCGGTCTTCTCGCTTCGCCAGCGGAAGCAGGCATCTTCTTCCCGTACAATGATTGCTCAACGCAAGTAGCCTCTCCTGTTGATCGATACCGACCATCGAGAAGCCGTAAGCTCTGCACATCGTCCCTTGCGTATGAATTGCGTTTGAGAACACTTGGATGGACTCCTAGGTGTTTTGCTGACTGCTTTGGAGTGAAGGCGATACAATCATTGTCAGGCCTGGTCTCTAGGATCGAGATTTTCGGGTAGTGATATGCATTTGAAGACTTCGAATCGAGATGATGTTGTGGTGCGAGTCATGCCAGCCCTCTGGATGATAAGATACTTTCGGCGCCGCCATGTGGATGCCAAGGCTCCGAGGGCAGCCTGAACGAGGGGAACCTTTTCGACGAAATGATCCAGCAACGTCAGATTCCTCATCGCTCGGCCATCATTTTTTCGGATAGCATCCCGATTCCGAGTGTGAGGCTCGCTTTCAGTCATACCAGGCTGATACGACAGATAACTGTCAGACTGGTCACAAGTCCGTTTGCATCGCCACAACCCTGTGGCGGTGCCACCTTTTAGTATCGAAGCCAGCACCAACACATGATAGCTTTTCAGATCGGGCTGTTTTCAAGGCATCAAGGGTTCTTGACGATCGTCCAGGCTCTATATCAAGCTGAGTATCATCAGCGAGAGTGCTGTTCTTATTTCTCTCCTCTCGTCCCCCGTTGCTTTTGGACCAGGAATTTGCAGTATCGCTGTGCCCACCGATACAAACCAATTACAAGACATAGCCTATCCCTTTAAAGCCCAGATGACCGATCATAATGAGAGACCTCTCGCGCGCGTCTGCGTGCCTCCTCATCCCTTCGACATTCCTCCCAATACCAAATCCGTCTTCCTAGCTGGCAGCATCGAAATGGGTCTTGCGCAAGACTGGCAATCCACCATAATCAACACTCTCTCCCCTCTCCCAATTACCGTTTTGAATCCGCGGAGACGGGACTGGGACAATTCTTGGAGACAAGATATCTCAGACACCAACTTCCGCACACAGGTCGAATGGGAGCTAGACGGATTAGAACGCGCCGACGTGATCGCAATGTATTTCGACCCGGAGACTAAGGCGCCGATCACTTTGATGGAGATGGGACTCTTTGCGAGGAGTGGGAAATTAGTGGTATGTTGTCCAGAGGGATACTGGAGAAGGGGCAACATCCAAGTCGTATCCAAACATTTGGGTGGAGTTCAGCTCGTCGAGAGCTTGGAAGAGTTGGGGGAAAAAGTTAAGGAGAAACTCGGCATGCTGGAGAGGTGACCATCGTTGGGAGGAGCACGCAGAGCATGGCTCGTGAAATGAGCGGAATTTCCTCCAGCCAGCACTCCGGTTTAGACAGCCTCCACTCTCCCTTGGAAGGTGAAATCCAGAGTAGGTCATGTTCGCCTTTTCCTGGGTCTGAGCCAAAGTTATGGTTGACACACCTCTCAGTCCAACAACGACCCCACGTTCGCTATGACAGATCAGAAGCCTCCAGACGATCATACTGCGACATCCGAAGATGTTGAGAACGGGTTCCGACAAAGAAGAACTTTAGAAGCTTTATCAATGATTCTTGAATCTTTGAAACGATGCCCTCAAATACTCAATCAAACGCCGTTGACATGCTCCAATGACCCAGACGCTCATGCGTAATGCAACAGAAGGTAGACAAAGGGAATTTGACGCAAAGACTATAATTCATCAAGCCTCGATCTCCATCCCCTCATTCGGGAGCAAAACCCCTGTCTCGTCGTCTTGTTCATCGAAATCCTCACTCACAGGACTCATCGCAATTCCACTGTCCCGATTCGCATCTCTTCGCTTGGCTCGCCCTTCACGCTTTCCTTCAACTCCTCTCCCAACCTCAACATCTACGAACCTAACTAGGCTCACCGGGGTCATCGGCGCGCTCGATCCTCCAGACTCGCTCCCGAAAGCCGCATCCTCTCTCTCGTCCTCAATCTCTGAATTCGCCTTCCGGATTTTCGCTTGTCGTAGGTAGGATCTGGAGCTCTCGTGCATCTTTGCTACACCGCGGACCAGCGCAGACTCCATAGCTTTCACGGCCGACGCCTCCAGAGCCTCGATGTCGGCCTGAGCTTGCTCAAGCTCAACTTCACGGCGGCCCTCCAATCTGCCCTTGATGATCTTGAGCTTCTTGACTTCCGCATTCGCACTATCAAGCGCGGTGCTCAGTTGAGAGACCCTGGTGTTTAGCGCACCAAGCTGCTGATTGTGCTGTTCAGTGAACTTCGAGTTCTTTTCCGCAAGCCTTAGATTCTCCTCGTCCTTCTCAGAGGTCAAAGCTTGCATCTGCAATTGGAGATCCATGGTAGTACGTTCGGCGATGTCAAGGCCAGTTTGCAGCTCTCTAATACGCTGGAGTCGGACAACAGCTTCGTGCTCCGCTGCACGGCGCCCCTTCTCTTCCGCTGCTACCTTGCATTCTAGATCCGCAATCGCTTCGTCCATTGTCGCCTGCATTGCGGTCTTGGTCGCTTCAGCTTGTGCAGGTGAAGTCGCTTCGAGGCTCGTCACCAGCTTCTCCAACCGGGACACATCAGCTCGATACTTATCAAGGGCGCTTATGAGACTATTAACTGTCCTTTCCTTTTCGCTGTCTTCTTTCTCCATCTTCTGCATCTTCATTCTCAAGCTCAGCATTTCTTCAGCGCTCTGGTCAAGCGCGTTTTCCAAGTCTTTGATCTTCTCCCTCGCCTTATCGCCACTGATCAAGCTGTGCTCAAAGTTTCCTTTCAGCGTGTGCTGCTGTTCGTACATGCTCTTCAGTTCTGCTTCTCGATCCTGGACTAGAGCAAGAAGACCCTTGATCTTCTTGACAAGTTCTTTCAACAGCATGGCGTTCTCGAAGCCAGGTACTGTCTCGCCTGGCATGGCGCGCTCGAGCTCCAGTCTCGTCGTTCTAAATTGGGTCTCGATCTCGGACATGATGGCTTCCGGGTTGTTTCCGGGAAAGCCAAGTGATTTGAGCTCCACACAAAAGGCGTGCAAAGCAAGCTCGGCATCTTCAGCGCGAGATTTAGTTGCTGTAATGGTACGAGAGAGGTTCTGAACAAAACTTGGTGGCGGAGAGGGGAGCGACGAGGTCGATGAAAACGACGAGTTGTTGCGCCCGGAAGGAGTGTCAGCAAAGTCAAGGCCTTGAGCAGCTGAGGAGGAAGTGTTTCCTTGCATGTCACGGAAGAGGACACGCTTCTCTCGCCTGGCTGACTCGAGGTCCAGGGCCATTGCCAAAAGCTCTGCATCTGTTGCTGGGTCAGAAAGATTCGCTGATGTGCTTGCATCAGCATTTTGACCATTTCGGCAAGTTTCTGGATTGGTTGCATGGAGAATAGGGAAAGAATCCCCATCGAGTGGGATAGTGGCGTCGTCATCGTCCTCTGCAGGTTCATTGAAAGCTCGAGATGGCTGTGGTATGTCATCCCAGTCAATATTGCCCGATGTGGTACTAGATGAGCCGGATCTCTCCCTATCCATGCTCTGTTGGAGCCTACTAAGCTCTTCCTCGATCGCAGGAACCCTCACACTTTCTTTCTGCTGACCCATGTCCATAGTATGGTCTCTCAGTGCCTCAAACTCCTTCCTCAAGGCTCCAATTATCCTTTCTTTCTCCTCCAGTTGCTTCTCCAGCCGTCGACGACTCTTCCATTCTTCTTCAACTTTATTCTGCTCGTCGCTCAAGCCGTGACGCTTTATTCGTCTCTTCAGTCTATCTTCGATCACTTGTCTAAGAGGTGTGAACTGAATTGTACCGGTAGGAGGATATGGATACGGAGAGCTCAAGGGAGCCGAGTGCCGACGTTTGGGAGTGTCCAGCGACACGCCGCGGACGGAAGGGGTAAGACCTGTCGAGCCAGCACCAGAACCTGGATCAGAAAACCGAACTCGCTTCTTGATTCGAGGTTTAGAGGGAGTCTTAGAGATGCGTGCCATCTCAGAGCTTGGGAAATGAGATTGCTGGCCAGGGGAAGGGGGAACGTTGCTGGTTCTGCGCTCGCGGCGCAACGCTATAGGAACACTGAGGTCCTGTGTGATTTCGTAATTCGGAGCAGCCATTGTTGACTGTTGAGGATTTTTCGGCAGACTTGAGAGCCAGTCGCTATACACCTCAAGGAGTTTTCTTCGGTCACGGTCCCAGATCGAGGCCTTCCTTAACCTTGTTGTTGGTGGCATGAAGAGAATATGGGTGCTCTTTCAAAACCATTAGATCATCCGATATGTTGGCTTGTCCGCATTTTAGTGAATATTCGCGAGAGCTGGCAGCTAGATCCTCAAGGGCAACAAGTCTTGTGAAGCCTGAAATTCCCGGACAAACATGGTATCCATCTCACTCCAAAGTTCCGAATCCGGATGTTTGTAAACAAGCTCCGACGTCATTTCGGCGCCAAGAACTCGGGCAGGGAGCAACGGCGCGCTAAATGCACGCTAAGTTTCAGACACGCGCAAAACGCCAAAATCGATTGGGTCTCGAGCTTCACCATTTACATCTGCACGTTGTGGAGCCATGAACCGATCCTGATTTGTACTGAGGCATCGGGTGAGTCTTGCATGATACCACACCTGGTCAGGACAGTCAAACCGACACTGTGTAGCTGGAACCGAGCACCAGCAGCTTTATCATGGTATCAGTAGAATTGTTGTCTGTCGACAGAGACTTCGAAATAGTTGCATCAAGCTGAAGCGATTTGGCTGTTTAAATTCTTCCCGCTTCGAGAATTTTTCGATACAGATAACGGCATCTGAGAAGACTCGTCTCGTGTCGGTGACATTGTTTCCGGTGAACACAATTAAACAACCTGCAAGGTATCTAGTGTTTCGCCGTTCTCAATATATGGTGAAACCACTTTGCGGAGCTCGCATTTTCTAATCCTAGACTTACTCATACCGAATGGTGACTTGACTCTCCATTGCCGCCAAATGCCTCCTCCAGATCATCTTCTTGGGTACATGCACGTCAGAAAACATGTACAGCATAGCCTCACTCCGTGGTGGCATACTCTCCAATTCCACCATGGGTTATTTAGCGATCCTGACACAGGTGGTGGGCATGGGCTTTATTCTATGAAGGAATTTGAGCAAATCTACACAGAACTTAGAGACAACCGAAGTCTTTCGGCCCCAAAAGTTCAAGGATACAGAATCGGTGCCTTCTCGGCAGCGCCCGCGCCCAGTGTGTGAAGCATTGAACAGCTTTAGTCCACTTGCGGTCCATCTGTGATATCAAGGTCCCGACGTGGCTTTCCCCATTGACCAATCCCACAAGCAGACTACAAAGCGCCAGCCAGCGACTTGAGCCGATTTGCACTTGGCCATCCCCGAATCTTGGCTATAGGATTTGGGAGCCATTAGCACAAGAGACTTTTGCCCGTGGTCTCGTACAACAGTTTTTCGTGCTAAGCTGACACGCGCGGGAATCCCGAAGTCAAATTTCCGTTGCCTACGCTACGCTATCGACGTCTTTCGCAGAGGCATTCGAACTCTTTCGCAGAGGCATTCGAATCCTGTCCGGGGATTGGTAGATGTTTGTTTCGGTAATACAATGGACGATCCCTATGATGACCTCAATCCAAGTATGGCTGCCCTTCTCAAATTTCCATTCTAAAAAGCTCGAAAAGTCACACCCAGCTATTTGCCCCCAAATTGAGTCTTCAGATCTTCTGGGCCAACGTCGAGATCTGCAAGTTTCCGGTATTGGTAGGTATTTCACCGTCTATCGGGCCATGAGTTCGTAGCTCAATATCAGAATCGAAGCAGACCAACAACAGGCATAACCTTGAAACACATGGAGAAATTAAGCATACTGCTTCAGCGAATCCTTTGAGCGTCATAGTGAAATTAGGCTTGAAGCCACACAGCCAATGTCCATTGACAGACGAAGGATTTGACTTCTTTCGCTGAAGGCTTGTAAGATCTCGCTGTACCTTTTGCGAAGCTGATGTTGAAGCGACCTTGGCGTCCAACAACCGTTTCGAAAAGTGCCGTTGTGGAGAGTCCAATCATTAGCGACGTTCCGCCCCAGCGCCACGGCGCTGTCTACTCGCTACCATTTTGAGGTGCATTGTTTACGGAATCAAAGTCTTGGCAGACCCAACGCAAGCCTCGTGCACACCCACAGCCTCCGCCTCGAATAACCTTTTTTCAAGACGAGATTCCAAAGCAAAGGGTCCGCCCCATGCAGTCAGCCTTCTCACAGACCACTTAGAGGCTTGTGCTGCCAGCCACCCTGAGTTAGAACCTCGCTTGCCCAATGGGGAAGTCAAGAGCTTCATGTCACTCAGTCAGCACTGAGGTCTACGGCTTGCATTGGCCTGGTATTTTCCAAATCATGTATCAACCTTCCAATGGCTTGACACTAAGATCAACGAGCTGCAGCGAGATGAAGTCTGCAGGATTCGGAAGCAGCCTTTCGGCACAGCCTTTGTGACGTCTGGAGTACGAATTTAGAAGACGCCTTTGAGTGTTCAAGGTCTTGGAGAAAGATATATAGGTTTCATTCTCTCACGGTCTACTTTTCGTAAGCGATATTCGTCCAACTGTTCCTCTTGTTGATACCCAAACCTTTAACTCTTTCCTTCCTCCCTTGCCTTGTTTTCAATTTCCCTCAACTCTTCGAGTCACAACTGCACAGCAAACATGAACGTGACACCTTCCTCAACTCATGACTCGCCCGCGGCGGCTAAAGCACCTCCTTCGGGCCATGGTCTATCTGCTGATGATCCCGACAATCCTATGAATTGGCCCGTCTGGAAAAAGATCTACGTATCATGGGTTGCCTGGTCCTTCGCATTTGTTGTGTACGTTGACCTCTTTCAAATTCCTTAGCATTATGCTGATCTGGAATAGAGCATTTAACCTGACCTCGTATACTGCTGGAATTGCTCAGGTTCAAATGTTCTACAGTGTTGGCCAGCAAATCTCTGTACTCCCGTTTTCGCTTTTCCTCTTCGGAATTGCCGCTGCCCCAATCGTCACTCCGCACCTCAGCGAGCTTTTTGGCCGCCGCCCTGTCTACATTGTCGGCGTATTCATCTCGAGTCTTTTCACAATTGGATCTGGTCGAGCCAAATCTTTCGCTACTCTCGCCGTGTGTCGTTACTTTTCAGGTCTGTTTGGGGGGCCATCGCTGGTACTTATTGAGGGTACATTCGCCGATATTTGGTACGCAAGATCTTTCCCCTGTACCGACTATCCTCTTAATACAAGCTCAGGTCAGCGAACCTCACTGGCACCTACTATAGCATGCTCACACTGGCGAGTTACTTTGGAGCCGCTCTCGGGCCTATAGTCTTGGGGTATATTGTAGGCCCAGAGTCGTTCCGTTGGACGCACTACGTCGCACTCATGTTTACAGCGCTCGCCCTCCTCTTCTCGATCTACTTTCCAGAGACATTCCCTCGGCAGATCATCCGTTCTCGAGCGCGGAGGGCTGGTGTCCCGCATAATCTCCCGCCAGCACAGAGCGGTACCACTCTCCCGGCTATGGCGAAGCACACAATCCTCAATCCCGTATTGCAGCTTATCGCCGAGCCTCCCGTCCTCATGATCACCTTCGCCCTCCTACTCAATTTTGCCAACCTATTCTCCTGGTTCATCGTGGTTCCACCTACACTTATAATGACATACAACTTCACTCTGGGTCAAGCGGGTCTCGCATTCTTCAGCGCCATCGCTGGCGTCGCCCTCGCCGCCGTGATGACCATCTTCATCGATTCGGTCGCCCACCCGAACTTCACACGCCGCGCCACGTCCGGTCAAGGAGCAGGCATGATGGGGAAGCTGATCACCATGAGCGCAGACATCGAATACCGCCTGTTCCCCGCCATGCTCGGCGTCTTCCTGATCCCCGCCAGCCTCTTCTGGATCGGCTTCACCGCCAAGCCCACCTTCCACTTCCTCGTCCCCATCTTCGGCACCATGGTCTACGTCTGGGGCAGCGCCCTGGTCCTCATCTCCTACGTCTCCTGGCTCTTCGACGCGTACAGCGCGCCCGGCACGCTCTCAGCCCTGACCGTCGCCGCGGTCGTCCGCATCTTGGGAGCTGGCGTGCTGCCGCTGGTCATCCTTCAAGATCTCCTGTCGAGCCTGGGCCCGGGGTGGGGCCTGTCCATCTTCGGCTTCATCGACGTCGCCCTCATCCCCGTCCCGTTCATCTTGTTCGTCTTCGGGAAAGGGTTCAGGCAGAAGAGCCGCTATGCGGCGGGGATGGACATGGTTGCGGAGAAGATGGGGAGGCCGCAAGGCGATGAGATGAACGTGCCGATGCAGAACGGCCATGGTGGGCAGCAGGGGATGTACGACGCTTGAAAGCTTGCGATGCTTCGTTCTTTTTTACTTTTGTGTTCGATCATGCGAAGAAGGGGGGGAGGGGGGGTGATATAAAGATCAGCACAGTAATGGTCTGGGAAGTGTTCTACATAAGTGCAGGAGTAATTTCGTTAGCTTCGTTTCGTATACAGAATAGCCTGTCCACCAGTGCAGTCTCTCCAAGCTACTCAGCTCTGCAACGGTAGAAGTCTTTCTCTGCGGCCCCAGCGCATCTGCCATAAGTTCCCCTGATCGGCGCACTTACCAACCTCAGGGTGAAGTCGCAATCTACCATAACAGACTCTCGATTAAAAAACAACCCTCCAACCCTTTTTGTGGATTCAACATCATCTCACCCGGTTCCACTAGTCTAATAGTCTGCTCCTCATCCCCAATCCTCGCCTCACCCTTCCTAACACATATACGGCACTAAAGAAGGAAGACACCAACGTAGAATCCGAATCTAAACAACACGAACCTACACTCACTCCTCACTATCGCTCGCTACAGCCCATAGCTTTCAGTTAGTACAGGGTTACTACCAAAAAAGGCCCGCATTTTTGTGTAGCCATATGGATGGACTCCCTGTCCATCGGTAATATGAGGAGTTCATCGCTTGGAAGGAGTTTGAATCCTGAAGTCTTATGGGGAGTCGGCGGAAGGTTTATGACGTATTGAGCTGAGCGGAGAGGAGCGGAGGGAAGATTGTGAAATGGAAGGGGGGGGTTCGAGGGGAAAGGTAAGTGGGTGGGGGTTTGAACGGCTTTCTGAGGTAGTTGCCTGTAGACACATTGGCTGTTCGAGTTCTTCGCATGGATATCACGGGGCGCAAGAGGAGCGTTATAGAAAGTATTTGGAGCTTTCGGGGGAGCGTTATCTACGCTGTAGTAACCAAGGTATTCTTACGTTCGGTATCTGGAGCCTTTGATTAGCTGTCCGTCGTCTCTGATTGGGAATGTTAAGAATTTCTGAGTCCAACGGGGGTCTCGGAGGTGTTTTGAAGATAAATTGTTGGTCGCGCCTGCCTGCTTGCCTGCCTGCCCTTTGCTTGGGCTCGTGCTCGAGGGGTTTCCGGTTTCGGGGTGGAGGAACCGGAGCTTAAGCATCGTTCCGCTATCCCATCCCAACTAAAGCCCCGGCCACATCTGTTGCAGAATTTCCGGAGGTACACGCTCTGGAGAACAGAAAACACCCCTTGAACTTTACTTGGTGTCACCTAAATACCACAGTCCACCTTGTAATGAGAAGCCTCGGTCTCAGTTGAGCATGTGGTCTCTTGGATGTTTGGTCTTGAAAGGTCAGTGACCGCAATCATCGATGCCTTGGTATTCAGATCTCTCTCCCGGTGTATGATTTTCTAGCGCGGAATCTGCTAGGAGATGTTGTCCTAGTCGATTCAAAGTGATGCAAAAGTCGCTGAAGCTATTTCAATCGTATTCGACGGACTTTCGCTGATTCAAACCACGGTTCTAGATGCTCATAATCCTCAGGCAGCTGCGGTGTCTCATACAAGGTCTTCTCAGTTTCCCGATGGTGTGCGTGAGGCAGTGGTATTGAATCAAAGGCGTCCCGTAGCTCATCACCTGCGAGCGGCTGGAACGTCCGCTCGATCATTCGCTCCTCTCCTACCGGGCTTTCGTTGTTTTCAACTTGCCACATGGTACTTGAGAGGATGATATGTCCGACTCTTTCGTAGGCGCCGCTAACCTCCTTGACAACCATCACGAAGGCCTCTTGAGAGTATGAGTCCTCAAGGTCGCTAATGATTAACTCATTTATCACACGTGGGTTCTGACCTTTTCCCAGAAAAACACCAAGCAGTCTTCGGTTCTCGAGGCACCAGCGGGATTCAGAATTATCATCTGCTGGGCAGAGCGGGTGTATTCTGACATAAGCTTCACGCGTTTCTTCAAAGCTCGCTGGACATGCGAACGTCTTTAGACAGCCTGCAGAGCTCGTGCCTTGCGCTCTGAGACACGTGGTCGAGATTTCGACGGTTAAGCCTGCAAGGTAGAGATCTCGAACCGGGTGGTCAGTACCCTGCACTAGCGTATCAAAGTATTCTTCGAAGTCTATACAACGCCCGTCGTATGTCCCAACAGAGACGTCGACTTCTGTATTGGCGACTCGAATGAACTCTGTCTCGTAATGCGGCGATGTCGCTTGCACGAGACATGACCATCCTGCCCAAGACCAGGTGGGGAATCCAGGTCGTCTCTTTGCCCCTGTGTGATGCTCCGTCACCCAGCACAGTCCAGCCAGAAATCCGTCTTTTCTCGACTTTCTGACGCCTTTGGAACGGCCGCCTTCCTCTTCCATCCCTGTTGGGGGTGGAAGTATTGGTATACCCCATAGATGATATATAGGGTTCTCCGCGTCTTCGAAACGGCGAAGCACTCCAAGAACAGCATTCAACGCATCAGACTCGTATGTGAGCGTCCTTTTCGAGAACTCCGCGATGTTTTCGAGGATCATCCTGGGGCTATCACTCAAGTATGTTCCTTTGAAAATGAAATTCGAGAGCGAAGGGTCCTCATCCCATCCGAACGTCTCGCAGCCATTGATCTCTTGGCATTCGAAATAAACTTGTTGCAATGTGAAGATTAGAAGACGCCGGGCACAAACGGCTTCTTGGTACGTCCAGGCTCTTGAATTCCACATCGACGCTTTTGTCAGTAATTCTGGGCTCCCCATTGTTGATATTAGTTCATGCTGACCGATTAAGGCACGCGGTTGTCGTATCTTAGACGTCTCGCTAACTCCAGGGAGCCCAAAGCCCGGGTTGCGTCCAGCAGCTGCTACCAACGTTACTTCAGCTTGATGATAGATTCGATCCATCTGCTTGATTTGTAGATATTTTTGCTGTTCATCATTCTGCGATATGCAATATCTGTCGACCCAAAGGTATCGCATACCCAGAGCTCTAGTGACTATGATCGCGTCTTCGATGGTGAGTGGCAATCTTGCGGGTAGGCTCACGTCTTCGACTGTTAGAGGTACGTTGTTCGATGAAGTTACACGAGGGCTGCTTTTGTTTGTAGAGGACTCGGGCGTACCCCACACATAGCTAAGCGCTGTATATGGCTCGGTTCCATCCGCCTCTTCAACTTCGCGTGTTTCACAGTTGATGACGCGCATTAGCAAGGCTTTGCTCGACGTGCCGTCTACTTCACAACCGTGGGAATTCCGACAAGTATGCAACCAATTTCGAACCATGTTGAAGTCTATTTCATCAGGCCGGATTAAGCTCAGTTGAGAAAGCGAGGGCGGTATGCGAAAAGTTGGCGGATTACTAACTAGGCGAAGGTGTCCGATTTCAGATGCAAGGTTTCTAGCAACGCCTTTCCATGCATATCCATTAATCTCAGAGACTTCTAGCGAGATTTCATAATTTTCGATCGAGGCAATAAGTATGAGGCTACGATCTCCTTTCAAGACATGAGATCCGAGTTTAAGTTGCTCCAAGAGTAACTTGCAGAAAACACACTGATCATCGAGGCCGGATTTGATATTTAGGTCCTCTCCAAGATTGATAAGACGGGTGACCCTTGTAACTGTTGGGTCCATAAAGATCTGGTCGAAATCCAGAATAGAGCATCTATGGCAGTATCGTTGAATTACCAGGCCTGATTCGTTAAGCTGCTTAGTATGCTTTTTTAGCTGTTCAAATTTGTTCTCGGGCTCCCCATGAGCACCTCTGGATGGTCCGTCATTGACAATGTCATGGTGCTGTATTTCAATTTCAGCCTGTTTCGGACGTCTATCGCTCGCTCGGTCATAGTTTCTGGCTTGGCTTTGGTGTTGAGCCTGTCGATAATCGGAATTGGAATATATGTTGATTTGCTGTTTCAAACTCTGTCCCAAAGTTTTGGCCGCGCAACCAACCTGAAAATCTCTTCGCTGCCTGGTAGTATCAGTGACGGAGCCGTCGCGAGTTCTTTTCTTCGGCAGCATCTCCCGAACCTTCAACGCTTTCTCCGTAATCGCAACCCCACTAAAAGTTCATTTGCGTTTCGAGAAGTTGCGAAATTTATATTGCCATGACTGCAGTCGATTCAGCCGCATGAGATGTGCAGTGGGGCAGTGTTTCTCTGTCCCTCCTACAGCCGCGCGCAAGGCTCGACTTGGCAAAGCCAATCGCAGCTCCGACCCACACCGTTTGTACCGCATCAACCTTCTTTTAGTGATTCCTCCAAAGACAAGGTAAGCTGGAGCTCACTATGCAGAACAAACTGCTTAATCCTTTCGATGATCGTACTCCACTAGCTTATATCGGAGGTAGCTGCCTGGTAGTATGAACCCTTCGTAGAGGCTGCGTTTCCGCGGATAGTCAGGCTTTCCAGCCTTCCTAGTATCTTCGATGATCATGTCGGCAAAAATCGGGACAAGCACGATTACAAGCTTTGTATTTGATAATAGCATACTATACCGAGCCGAGAGTTCAATTTACCACGCCTACACCTTAATCGACCCAACTTGTGTTAGTGGACGATCAAGATAGTGTATAGAAAAGGTTTCAATCGGATCACATAGAATTTCTAGCGTAAAGTCGCGGTAGATTGTGGCTAGGCGCAGGTTTTAATATTTAGGGATCATCTATAATTTAATCTGAGGGTTTGGTTGTCACGTCGATTGTTTCTAATTTCAGACCCCCGTCTTTGTCCTTGAGTTGGACTTGCATTTCTTGTGCCAGCCGCTCCATCTGGTAAACTTCTGTAGTAAGCGCAGCCGACTCCTTCGTCTCAGCCTGGCCCAACCCGTGGAACAGAAGAGGAAGCGGTGAACATTTCCATGCTGCGACATCGGTGCGTGCAGTACCAGCGATGGTGAGGGAGAGGAGAACCACCGTGAGCAGTATCAGTGCGGCTGGAAATGCGAGCCAGGCCCAGCGAACGGCAATGTATACTTCAAGGTAATGCGCCGTGCCGTTGACCAGGCCAGCGCCTGTCCAATTACCTGCGTCAAGAGGTTCTGTAAATTCGAGAACCTGGTACTTAGGACTAATTGACCGAATATTGCTTGTCATGCTCTTTGCGAGCGTTGAAAAGACAGATGGCGGGTCGTGGTCGAGGAAGAGTTGTACTAGGTCGTCTGTGGTAGTGTCGTAAAACGGGCGTGTGGTAAATGAATTTTTAGGGTCATCTGGAATGCCGTTGTTGAAGGACAATTTTGTGGTCAACATTGTGGTTATTTGATTTGAGGCATAATAGGTGACGTTAAAGCTGGCGTTGGGTTTTGACACATTCAGAGCAGGAGGAACCAAGGTGGCTGCAGGTTGGGTTATGTCCCCAACCGTATTTAACACATGCCACCATTCATTCGTTGAAACACTGTGCCATGATTCGAAAACGTTTTCCTCCAGCTGGCCATTCCCAACCTTCGATCGGTAGCTGTTAATGCACCAATAGAGGAAGCATTCTGTGGCACTGTTATTCTGGTCCATTGTACTGGCATAGTCTGCAGGCCCACGGATCATGCTAAAATTGAGCAATGTATACCCATATATAGGTCGACTGACAGGGGGAAAATAGCCGCTGCCAGCTATCTCAGACGCGCTGCTTGCCGACATACTCGAATTAAGCTTTAAGCCGTTGGGGAGGGTTGGTTGGCAATACCATGGTATTACTATCGATGAGTCTTCTGTTATCCCATCGGGGCAGGTATTTGTAAGCATTGAAGTAATGTCCTTACAACTTGAGCAGATTGCGAGCGACTGGAAAGGAGGGTAAGTACAATTGCCGGTGGCACAAACTGGAATCACATGTAGAGACTGATTTTGTTCTGTTGCTGCCGCATCTGGAAAGAGGCCAGAGTAAATTGATGCAGCCATCCCCAACGTCTGATAGGACATGTCAGTGAAATGTTGCGCTCTACCAAGAGTTGCCGATGTAGAATTGAGTTGACGACATTCTATTTTGAGAGTTTGTTGTACGATTGGGTCAATGCCAATACCTAGAATTGTAATGACAGCACCGAGCGAAGCAACGTAACTGCTTGGAAAAAATGCTATCAGCTCGAAATGTACGTAGACGCATACAAATAGTACTTGCCTTGTTTTCGCATTGATTAGCAAATAAATAGAGCCCAGAGGACCTCTGCTGGCAAAATCATGAAGTGCCAAATTAATCAACGGGTGTGGTCCCCTGCGAAAATGGATCCACTTTACTTGGCTTATACAGGCCGCTACCGCCACCAACAAACAGGATTTCATCAATGTTGTGACCCAAGAAATGACCGAATTAATTGTGACGTGCCAAGGCCATCCCGGTTGACTGCGGCCATTATAAGCAGCCAGAACGCCGATCATCGAGACGAAACAGCAGATGCTACAAAAGCAAGCAGACAGCTCGAAGATCCACCATCCACCGAGAATGCGGCGAAGATCCAGATGTGGGTTTGACCATGAACATTTCCGTATGGGAAGCCTCTTCGACTCCTGAGTTTGCTTGCCTTCATCATCGGAACGGATTTGATTTGGCAAAGCAACCTTAAAGGGTCTGAGATAGGATTGATAGTCGATAGCAGAGCCCGCTCCTGGTTCATTCAATGCCGAACTCGACAGTATTTGCTGACTTGAAGTCAGGCGACTCGCGTTCTCTCTATAGGCTGAGGTTGCATCCATTGCTCCAAATGTAAGGAGGATGTCAGAAGATGATGACAAGGAGATGTACAAGACGTCAGGCTACATGAGTTAATACGAATAGGAAGGGACATTTGAAATAAAACTCACGTGCTCAGCTACGGCCTTGCTACCATCTTCTGTGTCACCCTGATGGTGGGTGGGGGCTACTGATACTGACACCACAATTGGCGAAGTCTTGAATTGAAGCTGATAAAATGCATGACAGTTTAATAATGCCGCGTTGTCTCGCGACTGCAGTAAAGACAACCTTTTACGGCTTCCTCCTTATGGAAAATTGGCCCGGCTTCTTTCGATAGAATGGATCGCCTAACTTCATCTGAAGACTCGTGCCTTGGCAATGTAATCGCATTTGCCGTAGGCAGCCTCCCTGAATCGGTGAAGAGGAGCAATTCTATTACGTGTTATCGTATTGCTACCGTATGTGTCCCTCTACTTCTCCGTTAGCCATTCCTACTCCCAGACGTTGAATTGGGTTGAATAGGACTCACTGTGAGTATTTGACTGTGTGGGGACGGCATGCTAGGAGAACCTACGATTTCCCCCATACCTCCGGTAAGAAGCTGACGCGCCCTTCCCCTTCCATCTTTCTTGAGGAGAAATATAATGTGGATTTTGTGTAGTGGAGGGTTGTGTAGTGACTCTGTGTCGCCAAAAAAATGGCCATCCGTGCTCTCCGGCTATGGAGATGGTGTTCTGAGGCCTTATAACTAAATTTGAAACCCCCTTCGTCGCCGGCGACACCATGTAGAAGCAACGTTGCACAGTCGCAATACGAGTTGGAAACGAAGTCACTCGCCAGCACTCCACACCACAGCCCACCCCCAGACAAGCCGGAAGCTTCCCACTACCCAAGATCTCCTTTCGTAGGCTGTCCATGTCTTGCAGAGCCTCCTGTAGTCCGGAGCCTATCCGGCGTCGCCTCTGAATAGGGATGCTCTACTAGGCAATCTCCGGTACTGTCATAAGTATCGATCTCTTCCTAAGGTGCGCTATAGTACGTCTTGATATAAAGTATCAGCTTCATGCAACGAGGTCTTTCCACTATTGCCCTTAGAAGAGCGCCTCCTTCGTGTCTCTCTGTGAATTAGTACTTATCCAGAAGCGGGTAGGTAGGGCGTTCATCTGGTATTTTACACGATTAACTTGACAGCTTCCATTATCGAGAGTAGAATACTTAGACTTTGTTCTCATCATTTGTTGGACACGTCAACGCCGCTTGAAAATTTTCACTTCCAGTACTTCTGCGCTATCGTACGCGTCTGATCTCAGAGCGGGCGGAAGTCGAGGCTATCGTAGGGCAGTGAGCTCGCGGATCGTGCGAGAACCAACGTCCGCATTATCGCACCTCTCTGCTCCTAATTAACCCCGTTTAAATCTGTTACCACAGGGTCGATCGGATCAATTTTAGGATTATTTACGCGCGCGGGGCTGCTGTTTAAGATTAATTATCAGTAACTAGTGCTTTAGGAGTGCAGGGCCGACTAGAGTTAATTTACGTCGATTAAATTACCCAGATTTACACAGTGTCGATTGGGAGCAGGATCGGTTATTTTCCGGACGAAACCTGCCAATTAAGCTAAATCGACCGGATTATGATTATATTCTCTTGTGCTATTCAGTGCGGCGTTAATCCCGTATCAACCAGTGTCAATCGGCGCAGACTTGCACTAGCATTTCGAGCAGAATATGAGCGCCGTTTGACCCAGGGGTACTGAATCAGGGCGAGCACAACCTGCGCAACCTGCACAACCTGCACAACCTATAAAACCTACGTACCTTGCATAACCTGTACAACCTATGCACTTCTAGCGCAGGGCTACTCCGCGCAGAACCGCGCTCACCATGTAAACCGACAGTAGAGTCTGTGATTTCCCGGACGCAGATATCGAACCGACTGTGAGATACTCAATAATGCTTGTCAACTTTGAGTCAACAAGTCTAATTAGTAATTGACCAACATTTGATCGAAGCTTCAAAAAGGTTTGCACTGATTTGGACTTAACTCAAGTACGAATCCAGAGTGTGCCACTCGCGCCTGCTGTTCCTGGCGAGATCTTTGGCTGTTACCGTATGCCTCGAAATGCGTGTAGACCTCCTCGCTGGAGACACTTGAGACTCGATTGGAGAAGTCAGTTGCGGCCAAAATAACAATTTTCTACATGCGTCTGGAAAATAACCGACCCTGCTCCCAATCAATATCATGTAAATCTGGGTGATTTGATCAACGTGAATCAGCTTTAGTTGACCCTGCGCTCCTAAGGCACCGATTATCAGTAATTAATTTTAAACAGTAGCCCTGCGCGCGCGGATAATCTTAAAGTTAATTCGATCGACCCTGTGAGAACAGATTTAAACGGGGTCGATTGGGAGCAGAGAGGTGCGGACGTGCGTGCCGCCAATTGAATTCTCAATGGCATTACGTTACACTGCAATGCGATGTATTTTTGAGGTCGCAGCAGCTTCAATTGCTCGGGACGCTCGTTCCTCGTTTTTTCTCCGCACAATCGCGCTCGTCGTTCTTTCCCGCCCATTTGAAAAACATCAAAATGAGATCCTCCGAGAAGCCAATCCCGCATAACATATCTAGTATTCTAAAGTGTACTAGTAATAAGTAGTATTGGAGACTTTTGCTCACAGGACACACGACA
The DNA here is from genome assembly GCA_021030945.1 of Pyrenula aspistea. Taxonomy (NCBI): domain Eukaryota; kingdom Fungi; phylum Ascomycota; class Eurotiomycetes; order Pyrenulales; family Pyrenulaceae; genus Pyrenula; species Pyrenula aspistea. Next base: position 177,102 of record JAGFML010000030.1, read on the forward strand.
CTACAGTACGTATCTCCGTACCTCCAAGTGATGTAATGTAAGTACATATTTACAAGTCGATCGATCTTATGGTGGTAGCTGTAGGCTGTGATTTACACTTAGACGCCGCTTTCGGTCTTTGTTTCCAGCGTCAGAGTGCTGACATGCTATACGCTCAGGTACTGTGATTGCGTCTGGAATCGAAGGGCGAGCGCAACCTGCACATTCTCGGCCCCGCGCTCGACCCTATTTCCAACTTGCGAAATCGACCCCGTGCAGCCCCGCGCCAAACTGCGCCCCCGGGAAAGGTCTGCGAATTTTGCAACGTGACTGTCCATGTATTAGACCTATGTAGCTTGAGCTAGCTGCCTTTGTCCTTTGGAACTTGAACTCTGGTATCGTTCACGCAGCAACTCTGCGGGAAAGGAGAGATGGAATGGAGCTTCCCGAAAAGCGTCATCCAATTTGTCTATAACGATGGCCCCGACGACAGGAGTCCGTGGCCATGCTGCTGTTCCCTGGTCAAAATAACAGTCCTAACGGATGTGCTCCACTCGGGGTCATCTAGACTAAGTGCTTATAGATTTCGCAACGGTCTTCAGAATACTCTTTTTTTAATTTGAGCAATTAGACAAGAATGTTATCCTGTTCATAAAAGGATGATTTGGCCGAGATGTCAGATGTAGATCAACTTGCAGATCTGGCAGATCCGTAAAAGTCACGTGGGTCTTTCTGAACTGGTAAAAAATAGTATGACCGGCCCCCCAGCTGCTGACAGCCATGGGGGTCAAATGGGCAGGGCCACCTCCTTTTCCAGACCTAACCGATCTCCGCTCCCACGATATGGATATCTCTTCGCGGTGCGCTTAGTACTATGTGTCTTCTATGAAGGGTGTGTCACCTAGTCTTCCGATTGTTAGCTTCCTCCCGTGGCGAACGACGCGGATCCCTCGAGAGTCCTGACACCGGACAACGCATGAAGGTCTTTTTCATCAGCGCATCCAGCTTCCGCTGATGCTCAATGTGATTCTCGAGGAATCTTTCTCCACAGTCCTGACCACATCCCGTGATCCTCTTGCTAAGACCTCGTCAAGCCTGCGAAGCCTGCCTATCCCTTTATCCAACAGCGTATCCGCCGTCCCACAGTTGAACAGCGTAGACGGGCAAACCAAAACCCGCCTCTCGCCCCAGCTTCTCTATATCCTCGTACAACGGCGATATGCGCGGATCGCTCCGCGTCTCGACGCTGCTCTCCCCTGGCACGTACGCCTCGATAGACTTCTCCAGCGCTGCGCAGTCGATCACGACGGACCGGCCACCTTGGGCTTTTACGGCACTTGGCAGGTTGACCGTGAGGACGAAGGAGCCGTCCTTGAGCAGCAAGCCCGTCAGGTGGTGACTGGGGCGCGTGCCCATGAACTGGAACGTTGTGAGCATGGCAACTTTTACGCCAGCGGAGCCCGCCGGCGCCTGTTGTCGACGAGGTGCTCGGCCACGTCGGTGTAGTCGTTGATGCCGGCGGGGAAGAGGTACTCAGACGCGAGGCGGTATCCGATGGAGATGCTGGCTACTTGGCAGTTGTTTGCCACATCTCGAAGCAAAGCGTCGAAAACGGAAAGAGGGGAGCGGGACAGATATACTCCCGGCGTTCGCTAATCACGAAGCTTCCGCCGTAGAGGTAAAAAAAGACGCCTCTGCTTAGCTTAGCATTATCTGGATTGTAAACGCGCACCAGGATAGAGCGGCTGGGCTTGTGAGACGGGATTGCGGCGTTCTGGGCGTTGGGGAGGAGAATCGGAAAGGGGAATTGTTTATAATTTGCCCTCTTTAATCATTTGCTAGAAGATGACAGCTCCCGCTTCGTACTTTGTTAGGCCTACTTAGGAGGCTTTCGCCGATGCTTGGATAAGCTTCTTCGTGCTTGAGTCTACGCTAGTTACAGAGAACTTTCCGGCGTTGATGGTGATGTCGCTTGCGGCTAGCATAGTATTCTATCATGGCTAGTATCAGTATAGATAGTGTGTAATTTAGGGGTATACTGGGTCAACCTCCATAGAGTGTTTCGACCTTCCCGATATACGCTGGGCCTTGGGGCTACCGTCGCCTTGCCGATGGGGAACGGCTTCTGAGGAACAAGGCGGTATTCAAATAAGTATGGTGCTGTCGCTTGACTCTTACTGACATATCTCGGAACAATGCGACCGAAGTAAAAAAACACCAATCGGGCTAAAACATAAAAACCTTTGCATATCGCATGCCCCTTGTTAGACTAGCGGCCTGTCCAATGATGAAAGAGCGACCTGACTTTTTTTAGGCATGTCGTCACCCATCAAGTGAATAAAATTTCCACACCATAGATTGAAGCAGATCCTCATGAAGATAAATTTCTACGGATAAATTTGGTCTGGTTCAGAACATGGCTGCACCGCCGGTGTGGCCGTTGATTATCTTACGTCGTACAGGACATTGGCCTCCAACCAGGCCGTCTGTTCTTACAGCCTGATGATCCTCGGTATGTAAAATTGACTCTTCAGTTTGCTTTTCTTTTCTTTTTTCCTTTGGCAGAACAACTCAGGCTCGTATAGCTTTTAGAGACTAAAAACTTGTCAAGTCCTTCATTTTGATCATATGCTAGAATGAACATCGCGTCTTGGTTTCGAGGAATTCTCCAGTACGGAGATAGCGGTGCTCTACCTTCGTCGATCTCAGAAGACATCCTAACAGCTACCCATAATGCAAGAGGAAAGACGAAAAATGTTCAAACCCTCTGTCATATATGCAGCAAAATTTTCGCCGATAGCTCCTACGACTGATGGGCGGAACATCATCGAAAATGCTATCAGCCTTTAGAGGACGGTTACTGGCAAGAGCACCCTCGTCGGCTATTTTCTCCCCATGAATCCTATCTTAGCAGCATCGCTGAAACATGCTGGCTTTGTGAGAAGCTGAGGGACAGCGTACTGGTTCGCCCTGAGGGCGACAAAGAGGGGTTTGGACCTTTCGAATACATCCTCAGGCAGGACAGTGACTTGTGCTACGAACTTGTTTTCAAGAAGTATCATTCTCAGGATCAATTTCGTTTCCCGCTTTACTTTTTTATTGAAGAAATTGAGCCATGGACCCCGGCTCATAGCTTTGCCCAAGCTTCTAGGATGGGAAAGTGGACCGGTAACGAATCCGCACTTGTGCTTGCCCATGACTGCCTTACATATTGTCAACAACAGCACCACAGCTGCTCAGAGCACGTTGATTCGACTTGGCATCCCACAAGACTACTGGATGTCTCACAAGATCCTATACATCTTCGAATCAGTTCGGCGACAGAGCTTCATAGGCGATACGCTACCTTGAGCTACTGCTGGGGGACTGAGAAGTTCTGGGTTTTGACGACTGAAACGATGGAAGAGCTAATAAACGGGGTCCCAATTGCGAAGTTTTTGAAGACATTCCAGGAAGCCATACTGACAGTTAGGCGACTAGGCATCCCTTATCTCTGGATAGACTGTTATTGCATAATTCAAGGCGGAAATCGAACAGCACGGAATGATTGGGAAGCCGAATCAGCTCGAATGGGAGAGATTTACTCAAACGCAGTTCTAAATATTGGAGCTTGTCATGGTCAGAGCCCACATGACGGCCTCTTTTCGACAAGGGCTCCCCACGACTTCAACTCGACCATTATTCAATGGCGCCCTACTTCCGATGCTAAAATCAAACCCTACATAATAATTGAACCCTTTCGAAGCCCCTTCCCGAGTGCTGTCAACTCCCTTGAATGTTGTCCTGTGATGAAGAGAGGCTGGGTTGTTCAAGAGACTGTCCTTAGCAGACGAATGCTGTCATTCAACAACTCGGGTTTGGTCTGGCAGTGCTCAGAAAGAGTAGCATCTGAAGACTGTCCTAATGATAGGGCTTCTAGTATTGCCACAATTGGATATATTTCAAAGCACCCCTTCTGGGCTATCACCAACCCTACTAATCTGCTACGCCAGGTTCGCCCGATAGAGGATTCGATTTCGGAGCCAAATGGCGATCACGTCGATCGACATCAAAGATGGTACATTCAAGAGCGGTGGATTCACCTACTGCATTATTACTGTGATGCTGAGCTATCTTTCCCGGCAAAAGACAGGATAAAAGCTTTCGATGGTGTTGGACAGCGTACAGCCCAAGTGACTGGCGACGTTTACCGGCACGGCTTACTGCGATCCACATTACCCACCATACTTTTGTGGCAACCTTCTCCCGACCCCTTCACGAACCCCAAAAGGAGACTTCCTACGTGGCACTGGGCTTCTTACGACAATGGCGTCAGATTCTTTGTTACTTTGCGTCTGTACCAAAAAGCCCAATCCAAGAATCAAGCGTTCTCAAAGCTTGCTTATTTTTTCATGCCCAACAGTTGCCAACTTCTTGCCTCGCGGTCATATCACGCCAGAGACCCGTGGCCGACTCTAATTTGCATAGGAAGACCCACGAGTCTCTCGCCTTGTAAGGCAAGATACGACCACCTGGCTCACTGTACATATTATCGCACAAGGTACACTCGTTATATCGTCATAAGTTTTGATGCTGGCCCCCAACGATGGCAACGAGCAATGAGTCCCACTGAGAATCTCTTCCTACTCCCTCTGGAAATCATCCAAAGCATATCTCCTGCCGATGCGAAAATTCCACCGACGACAACAGAGCAGGGTCGTGTTCTGTTCAAGAAGGTCAGACGCCTGGTCCTCTACGCCTCCCCCCAAAAGCCTGGACTGTTCCGGCGAGTCTGGGTGTTCAAGACTAGCAAGAGCACGTTGCTGAAAGATCTACGGAAAACTAAGCCTAGTCTGATTACGATTGAGTGAAAGGAAAACCTTACAGGACTTTACGAATTCTCCGTGCAATTTAGCATCATAGATGCATAGCGACCTATATCATGAATCTACTTTTCCCATTCAGATTCCGCTGCAGCACGGTCGTTCATGCTATCTCCATCCGCAGGTCCTGCTACCGTGCTGCGCCTGATATACGTGATGTTGGAAAAGAGGAAATAATAGAAAGTTTCGAAGAAGGTCGGAATCATGCGGCTCGCCAACCGATATTCCCAACCCCTGGGGGAGAAACTCTGAGCCTACAAATCTTTGATCGACGGGCGGTCGATCTGACCGAAATTTGGCCTACGATGTCTAACGGTGCTAAGGGGATTCATACGGTGATCGAATACCTTACGGGTAATCGAGTTAGCCAGACCGTAGCGCTATTGACTCTCCCGACTGCCAGGGCCGAAGCCACTGCTCAAGCCTTGTAAACGCATATTACGAGAGTGTACAGTAACTTTCCCAGCTTCTCAGCGATAATGGCACCAATTAGCTGGTACAGTCCTCGAAAAAGTCTTCACAACCTCTGAGCTAGCCGCTGAAACCTCTCTTACTGGTAACCAAGGAGGGTTCTCAAAGTCTGCACGCTACGGAATTCATGTTGTTCCTTCAGGTGGCCTAGATACATACTACTAAGCCATTGGTTAGATTTAGTATGGACTCTCACCCTCAGCAGCACCGTGTTAATCGGGTTCTGGGGAATTCACACTGTGATAAGCAACTGAAGGAAAACCAAAGCTGCTGTTCCGGCTTGTTTGAGGAGAAAATTAGCTCGAAATTCTGCAGGTGCCGTTGAACCGATATGATCTAAACCGCGGATACTGGGTTTGTTGGTGAATGACCCAGTTTTCAAACATAAAAATGAGTCATATGAGTTAGCGAACGCCGTCTTTCTGGTTAATATATCACTTAATCATATTCCTTTTAAGCTACGCTCTTAGGCCTATATTAGGTTAGTTATGAGCTTTTGTCATCGGGATGCAGTTCTTCCGCACTCTTCTCAAGCATCAGTTCCTCAAATTTTCCAGCAAGGCTCCCAACCTGCGCAGCGGTTTGGTCAGTAATGGCTAGATCCAAATCAATCATTGACCTCGTGTCGACGTTTTCGCCACTCATGTGGTGGCGACCAAACTCCAACATCTCCCGAGCTATTCGTCCTGCTTCTTCAGGGTTGACAGCACCAGGCTCTAATGCCATACTGAGAAGGCCCAGGGTGACAGACCGTGATTCACGATAGCAGTCGTACAAATCTTCCGAGGCTGCTAAGCAGAGCAATAAAAAGAATCGCCACTCCGACTGATCGCTGTTCCGAACCTCTCGGAGTACGGCGTTATAGGCATAGATCAGTACCGTCTGCGAGAGAATGGAGAGACTTGCGGTCTTGAACGACAAGCGGAGAATGAGGAGCAAGCGCTTGAGCTGATTAATCGAAGCTACGTAGATGGCTTGTAGTGTGGCCTGCAGCGTAGCGAACGAATATAGATGGAGGGGCGAGATGGGAGGATTTCTGAAGAGGTCTGCTACAATAGCATGGAAATAGATACTAAGTCTGATGTTAGTACTGGAACGTGCTTGTATTAGTAGTAATGGTTCCACAGAACATACTGCATCATCATAACAGCGTGAGTGCTCTGATCGCTCCGTACCAAGGCGAGTGGGAGGGCGTCTGCCCAGATTAGTAGTAGGCGGAATATCTGCTCTGCTAATTCATGGTGATGTAAGGGTCTGTCATTGTTACCGTCGTGATGGTATTTCCGAGTCATATCGTTGGATATAACCCATAGCTCGCAGCAAGCCTTGAATACCAGGACGCTTATTGGTGAAGCGGTTGTCCCAAGCCTCTCTGTTTCCGGACCTACATTCAGAGTCCCGGGCATCGGAATCATCGGTGGTATGTTAATCCCCGAGCTATGGTAGCGGAGACAGTAGAGACTACCTTTATTAGCTAGAGGTGCTCCGTGAGATCAAAGTGTTAGGATTTACAGACGACGCCCAGTTATAAACTCCACATGCTGTATATGAGGCAGCTCTGCACCAATCTTCCTTATGGTCTAGCCACAGAATTGCGGATTCTGATTCAGAGTTGACATTGAACAATCCCATGCGCGTGCCTATTCCCACACTTTGTCGAAAGAGCTGCAGTGCGAGGCTGTCCTCATAGCAGCTATACACAGAAATTGGAGGCCCGCCACAGCGGTCAACGTGATAAGCTCTGGTCCGTCGGCTGTAAGCTGCTTTGCCTGGTCAAAGAAAGCGTGGCCTAGCATATTCGCTTCGGAGCTGATGGCCGCATATGCCTGCTACCGAGTTGATTTTGTTTAGTTTCTTTGCACGAAACAAGTTGCTGACTGGGCCAACCTACACAAGCCCAGCTAAGAAGAGAGTTAACGAGCAGCTTGGAGCAGAAGTTGGGTTTATTATGGATGAGGTCCTCAAGAAAGATGTCAAGATTAAAGAGAGGGAGAATTTGGTAATCGATCTCAATATAAAACGAGAGGATATTCGCAGCGAGCTCGTTGGTGATAGGCACTGTGGACCAGTCCTTCATTTCGAGTTTTTGAAGCCGTTCATCGACAAGTGGTCTTGCAGGGAAGTGTCGATTGGCTGTCTTCGTCAACCACAGAGAAGGAGGGCTATTGCTTGTCAGTCAAGCTATTGTGATAGGGAAATCCAAACTGGTACCGGCTATCCCTACTTTGTCGAAAATGCGCAGTATTTTTTAGGCGGAAGCCCCCGCTTGAATTTATAGGATAGTATAGGTAACTTCTAGCGCTTATACCCCCGTAAACCATAGCGAGAGAGCCACGTGACCTTATGCGGGGTCCTCTCCTAAAAAAATGTGCATTTTCGACGGGGTAGGGGATAGGGGATATCAGCTTTCCAAGTCCAAGTAGATAAGCACACATATAGATAGGCCGTAGGGGAAATCACTGTCAAGCGGTTTTCCAGGCACTGAAATCCTCGAAGGCCTGGGTAATGTCTGTAATGGAAGTGAGGAGAGCTGTAATGGGAATAAGGGCGGATACGAGACAGGATGTCGAACTGTGAGTTCGAACTCTAGATTGTTATGTCTCGGGGGCAGCAGAGTCCCTAGCAAGTGACGTTGAGACAAGATCGCGGCATTTCTCGACAATTCCCATCCATCGAAAGGCGTGATGTCAATGCGAAGTGTCTGAAGGACTTCAGTGGCTTTGTCATAAGGCAATGTGCACAGTAGTTGAAGAATCATGCTTTCTCTACCTTCTTCCACCTCTTGGAGCCGCCGCCGTCGAAGGGAATAAGCACAAATTTCCCCCGTGTTTTTGCATGTCGAGCATTTGGGATGTCGACCGTCGCACTCCAATCATGTCAGTAAGATCTCTCAAACGAGAATATTCGCCTGACGGATTGCGAGTGCGATGACCGTGTCACTGACCTTGACTTTTTTGCGCCGACAAAAGTCACAAGCATTTATCGTATTGGATGGTTTGCGGACGGCGAGCCTTTGTCGGTACGCTGGGCCTGCCCTGTCCGTGTCCCAAGATGCTGTGCCTAATTGGCGTTTCGGCAGTAGCGGTCTATGTGAGGCAGCCATCACGCGGGGTCCGGCCAGAAAGAGCTCATGGACCTCCTGAGAGCCTCTTCATTATATGACTCATTGTGTCAGAGACGATCAAGGACAGTGCTCGAAGTGGCCACGTTAACAGGAGTCTGAGGATATAGCCGCGCTCGGGCATGGCTTAGAAACAATGACGCAAGAAGTCTGTTCCGTGTAAACGAACTGTTATGTGCTTTCGCAATATTTTAGCGTCAGTAAACAAATTTTATATCACTTTCTTTTTTATTAATGTTGATATAGATTTCTTTATAATTAGTGTCCTAACAATATAGAATATAAATTATACAAATATGATCAGCTGGCTCCACTGTAATTATACGCTAATCCTTTAAAAGGCGCGCGTGAACGCGCCCTCTAGTTTCAGTTGAATTTCGTCTTATCTGCTCCGGTAGCTTCGAAAGTATATTCAAGACATTTACAAAACCAAAGAAGAGCAATACCTCTTATCAATTATCAACACATGCTACATTGAATCAGACTGTCTGCATTTCTGCTTTGTCTCTTGTCAACGCCTACCTGCTGTCTAGTCCACATCCGATTTTGAAGAGCAAAGATCTCTCATAGGTAGTTGTAGCGCCCTGCACTCTGAGATTCCATGATTGACCAATTCGTCGCTTCAGATCAGGACTTCACTCCAAGACCTCTCATTTCACAAGATGGCAGAGACAGCGCCAAAGAGACAAGCATGCCACGGATCCTGTCACTGCGGATTGACGCAGTACGTCGTCTTCCTCACCCTTCCACATCCATTCTCGTCGTCTCACCCACCACAACCAATCGAACAAGAAGTCTACCGCTGTAACTGCACCACGTGTTACAAAATGAACATCTTCCACGTTCATCCTGCCAACCAACGAGACGATTTCATGCTCTTTTCACCACTTGATCCAGATCATGAATTGAGTACCTACCAATGTAACGACAAGCTACGGAAATTCTACTTCTGTCCAAAATGTGGAGTGCGATGCTTTACGTTTGGTGGCGTGGGCGAGACCGATGTCGTGGATTTTACAGAGCTAGGTAATAACAAAGAAGGGAAGAGAGAAGTTTGGCGCGCGAAGTGGGATGGAGAGAATGAGACGAGACCGTATGTTTCAGTCAATGGGACTACGATTGATTTTAGAGAGGATTTCGATCTACGTGTTCTCACTGAGGAGAAGAGAGTGCAGTATTTTGATGATCGGAGTGAGCCTGAGGAGAAGAAGAAGGAGGCAAGATGGGACAGACCACATTATGGTGGAAGTTATTGACCGGTTGAGAGGGGTAGTAGGGTCATTGATGCCAACGCGCAGAAGCCTCACCATATACAGACTCTGCTAAATTAGCTACAGCAAGGCCATGGTTGCCCTGCATGTACGAGAAGGCTGATCGCCAGGAGAAAGATGCGCCGAGGGAGATTCGGCGCCAAAAATGAAGACCTCATAATAGGACGGCATTTATGACTGTCTGTATTGAACAGTAGTCGCAACCATTATACAGGTACAAGTATTATTCCCCAGTCCCATTTATTCAGCCGGGGGCTGTCTTTGGCAGCCTCCTCCGAGTTTTGGGTACTTGTACGCTGCCGCGTGTAGTACGATATACGAATTCGTTAGATTCGCTGTCTTGACTTTGTGTGACTGTCGCTTCGAGTGTCTTTAGATTGAGGAGCTGATAGACTTTAGAGCGTACATGAGAAGTATCGACAACTTGGCCCAATGTACGTATCGCAAGCCAAACTGGTTTATCGAGACATGGGACTCTAGCAAAAGGCGGAGTCGATGAGAGATATGTCGTCTTACAGCTTTGCAGACCCGAGACAGAGATCTAGAATCGCCGCGATCCGGGAACTTACGGTCACGCACAGGTCAGCTGTTTGTTCTGCAACACATTTCTGGTCATTGCCCACACATGGTTAGCCTCCTTTTGTTGAATCATGCCCATGCTGCGGCGACTTAGGTTCCCGGATTTCCTCCACCGTCGACAGCAGTCATAGTACAAGACGATTCCCTGTGGTCGCCATTCTTGATCGTGCAATCTGGGCCATCACACGACGCGATGATGTCCGAACAGGTACGTAACTTGGCAAAATCCATGACCGATATTCAAACTAGGGGGTCTGAATTGGCCGATCAAAGCTCGGCAGCTGATTACCGGTAATCAGTACGTGAATATCGACATGCCCTCGGTCGCTGGCTTCAATGGGTGCCTGATGAAATCGTGAGGATAGAGGTCTCAAAGTCCCACGCAATCTGCCAGGAATAAGCCCTTGTTTCCTCCCCATGCGCACAGCGTAGCACACAGCCTCTGACCCGGCAACCCGCGGCCCCTAGAGTCGTCTTCCACTGCGTCTGCATCTGCCTTTTCGTGCGGGTCCGCCATCACACTCTGGAAGAACCCCACTTCCTCCACAAATGCGCATCCTCCAAACTCTCCGCCGCTCACCACCTTGCCTGCCTTTGCATCCGTCCAATCCTCGCCGTTTGATCACGGCCCGGCAGATATTCTGGGGGTGGCGCAAGAATTCGCATCATCGACCTTCGATAAACCGAGCTCCCGTGCGTTCGAGCTCTGGAAAATTAGCTAGAACACTCCTTCCGATGCTCCAATTCTGTAGGTTCGTCACATGTTGTTCAAAGGTTGGTGATATCTTCGTCTGTCCGGTCTCTTTATCCCTTATCAGGGCGTTTTCCATGTCAGCAGACCAATTGACGCTAATTCCGGCAGCAGGAAACGCTGTTATCCAGTCGCGGAAACGATCGATGAGGCCATTACGAACACTGGGAAAGGGAACGAAGTCGATAGTAGCGTGGTGTGGGACAAGTAATTGGGTAGGTGAGGGTCTGAGAAAGTAGGGGACAAGTCCGTATTGTTCGGCGGTTGGCAGTAACATCCAGCGCATAAGGTATGTGAAGAACAGCACATTTGCCAGTCGTACATGGATGTCCCAGTCATCGAAGCTGCGCCAGATCTAGATCGAACTGAGTCAGAATCTGGCTTGATAATACGGAATATGAGATAGAATGGTATGGTAAGGGACAGAACTCGAGAAGGGAGCTTTAAATAATAACCCAAAAATTTTTCAAGCAGGTTAACGCGGCACAGTACCTCACACGCCCAATTTGACACTGAGTCTTCATCTTTCTCGACGCGGTCCCGCATCAAAAGGTCGACTATAGTACCCTTGCTGCCCAAGATTTCGATAGGGGAGTTCCCACGAGCGATAAACTCTCGCGCGGCCTTTCTATAATCAACAATGACTCGACTGAAAGGCGAGTTGTCGAAGTTGTTCAGAGGCTGTACCGAACATATTGCAAGCCGCGATAAATCAAGAGCAGAAGACAAACTATCGGTAAGACTTGTAGTCCTTGGAGAAGAGTCTGCCAAGAACGTTAAAGGAGAGGAACGCAGAATCTCAACATAGCGGAAACTTTCGATTTGACCGATGACCGTAGTAGCTGATCCTTGTGACTTTCGCTCTTCTAAATCAAAAGAGCCTGCTGAAGCAGCAGGTGGCTCTTCATTGTTCAGCGTTGGAAGGATTTGCAGAACAGGGTGCCAGCCTGCTCGGTCATCAAGAGGGGAGGGCGGTTGTTCGCGCAGGCTGGGAGAGCCTGCGACCTGCGGCCATACTGCAGGTCCGGTGACTCGCGCGGCATGACTTTGTGTCGGAAGGTATCTTGACCGCCATTCGTGCGTTGGGCGCAGCGCATCTCGGAGTGTCCACCTCACAGGTTGGTCCGTCTCACCGACATTTCCAGCTGATATTGGTGGACCTGCCATCTCTTCACTTACGTTACTCTTTGAGGAAGCCGCGACCGGAAAAGAGCCTTTTCCTTGTTCCGACGGATCGCTTGTGCTGAAACTGTCCCCGTGATCGCGCAGCGTAGCTTTGAAAGCCTCGAGGACCTCATTCAGCTTAGCTTCTGCACTTTCTGAGTCTAAACGCGTGTCTCGCACAAGCCGCCTCAGGAAAATCGCAGTAGCTTGGACGGGTTGGTCTCGAATGCCACAGATCAATTCGTGCACATCACTTTGCTGTCCGTGCTGCAGGCACTGCAAGAGGGCAATGAGCAGTTCGCGTGAAGGATCGTCTTGCTTTGCGAGTCGTTTCGCCGATAGCCTCCTTTGATCCAGACTCTCATCGATGATGCAGTCCGTGCCAGTTGTACGACATGCTTGACACGGCGGAGGGCGGCCAACACACTGTTCGCCACGTTAGAAGAGAACCCAGTGCGATATTTCCAACAAGCGAAATTGGCGTATCTTACAACGTACCCTGCACTTTCTCCGCTTGCACGCTTCGCAAGCAGTAGAAACCTTCGACTGAACGTCTTTCTTCGATCGAGTTGGTAAGCGGCCGGCGGAAGGGAGCGTAGTCTCCAATGGCGATGGGAAGAGTTGTCTCCTCCGATCTGAAGGCATTTTGAAAGACAGAATATTGTTGTAGGAGCGGTCTTCGTACATTGTTGGTGGGACAAGTTGATTTAGAAGATTGTGGGCTTGTACAGACATGACGTAACGAAAAGCCGCAGCGTCTCAGATCTGGGAGGTTTCATCGATCGAAGTCGGTGCCACAGCCAATAAGGTGAACACATTTAATCGGAGAGCCCTCCGAGAGCTGCCATAGGCTGGTTTATTCCCATATCCAGGCCGAGAATGATCTGGACGAATCAGCAAGGGCGGAGGGAGCTCCGAGAGCTGCTATTGGCTGACTCATTCACAACAATTCACATACATTATTAGACCAATCCAACGTATCCTATTTTAATGAAAGCTTTCAGACTGGATTCGGCGAATAGTTCGCAATTCCATGGGTTTAGAGAAGGGGATAAGCCAGGGAATAGCAAGGTCGCAGGTACGTGGCGTGGCAAGCACGCTAGCAGTTCAGAAGAGCGAGCTGGCTGGTTGGGTCAGCTAATGGCTACCACAGCCTCTCTACGCTTATGAAGAGACAAGTAGACCAGAATCTGCAGAGCCTTCCTCTGAGTTTACTCTGTTGATGCATTCCGGTCACTAACATTGCTTCAGCAACTCTTTAGGCATCATACATGGAAGAATTCTCCGGATTTCCTAACGCATGAGGGCCGTGCTTCGAGGACGGCGACCCCTCAGCTTTCGGCCACGGTCTCCTTCGCCCAGGAATACTATTCTAGCTTCCTTTGTTCGAGGATGTGGTTCTTGAAACCACTGCCCCACCACATATAAACTCATCGTTGCCGTGGTGTTGCTTTTCTCTATTGATTCGGTGCCTCTTAACATCGAGTGATGTTGTCTAGATATCATATGAAGCGTCTTCATGAAATGTAATCGCTGTGCTCAGTGATAGATCTAGATCCCGCGGATTTGACGTCCAGACTTTTGAATTTGCATCGTGGGCCTCTTCACCGTCGCCGTCATCATGAGCACTGATGCAACACAAATCAGCCGCCAGATCCAGTGGCTCGAATTGCGTGGCTAGAATAGTCATTTTGCATAACTCGGTGACCTGATTCGAAGGTGTTAGATCGATAGGGTATAGACAGTTAAGATGGCCATCTTTGCTCAGAGCCGCGGCCGCTGCTTCCACGTTGCCGATTAGGTCATAGGTCCAGCCGAGCAGCTTGAATATACCAACGCGCCAGCTAAGGATAAAATTAGACCTTGCAGTCCTGACGCCCCGTAGGCAGCAGCAGCAAGCTTCTCCTGTATCATGACAGGAGCAGTAGAGGGATCTACACACTGGAAAGGGCACCAGAGATCCAAGATAATTGTATGGTTACCGGGAGCTGTCCATCGCTGTTAGCTTGACTCGGGGCTTTCTGTTGGAACATGCTGTATAGTCAGGACGGAATGGCCACAGCTACTACCGGAATCCGCTCTTTTGGCATTGTCCGGCAACTCGTCAGACCATGCTAGCAGCTTCTTGTAGGCGGCACCAGCCCTTGATACCGGTAAGCCGTAGAGCACAGAGAACTCGTAGCCCACGATTTCGTGTACAATCAGCCATAAGTTAGAGCTCCACCTAACTGTACTTCCCATATGTCGGACCGGGCATAACTGTGGACCAGCAAACCTCCCCGCGTCGTCGCTAGGTACGTCCCTTGGAATAGGCAGCGACGGCGGTATGCGTATGGGATGTTTTTGTTGCCAGTAGATGGAGGTCGGTTTGTAACGCCAGCATCGGTTAGAACGTTGAGCTCAGGCAGATGCGGTAGGAGAACTTGCGTATGCCACACAGAGGCGCCGCAGGCAGCGAATGATGCTGCTGACATGATCTGCTCATCCTCGAGGTCTAAGGTCGGTTCTGAGCGTAGGTGATACTTGCGGTCAAATAGTTGAAGCTTAGGACCAATGCTGACCCTGGCCTCCAGATAAATCAAAATCTCTCTGTCATTGCCAAGATTGTTAAGAGCGAGGGTTAGTAGTATTGCTAGGACATAGTCGTCAATGCCATGAAGCACTGTTCTCCATTTCCGCACCTCTTTCATTCGTTATCCCAACGTATTTTTGCCTCCCTCAAAGACGCGCGTATAGCCGCTTCCAGTCTTCATTCCATTGCGAGTATATTACCTAATCAGAGTCCACAAGGAAGGACAGCGAGCGAGTATGATAGATCATACCTAGATACAACCAAGTAAGAGGGGAACTGACAAGTATGAATGAATAGAAACGACTTTCCGCCTGAAAATATAGTTGATGAAGAGGTCGGCTTCAAAAATAGCGAGGTCAGGACGCTCATTGGCGAGGTAGGACGATATCGCCCGCGTCGCAAGTATATTTGGAAATAGGGATCGAAGTCCGGCGACGAACATCGAGATTGCCCAGACGCCGGTCGTTGTAAAAGCCCTTGTCACCAGGTAATGACGTCTGGCTAGAGAGAGGCCCCTGTGTGTGAAAGATGTCGAGCCTGCGTCTGAGCGATGACGCGTCTTGCGGCGTTTCTTGGCTGGCCTTGAGGTAGCGAAAACGCCAGGGTTAGTGCCCAGGAGACGATGATCAATATCGTTGACCGCAAGTGGCAAGGAGCAGGGAACTCTAGGGTCGAGGTAGTCAGTGAAGAAGTAGCTTTGGCTTTGTAAGCTGGGAAAGGCGAGAACAATGGCAATTTATCGACGGAGGCAAGCTCAAGCAATTCGGAAATGGAGGTCTTTCCCCTCAGATGTTGGAGCACGGCGAGGTTCATATCTTCAGACGCATTTACCAGTAGCTTCACAACTCGCCGATAGTCCTGGGAAGCCTGCATGTCCTCGGCCGCCACCATTTGGGGTTTAGGTCTCGATAGGTGCATGGCTGTTGGCGGCCCTCGCAGGCGTGACAGTCTGGCTTCGCGCCATCACACGTGACAAAAGACTGTCATCACCTGGTGCAAACAGCACGATGATGGATGACAGACTGACAGACGTTGATTGTCCTTACGCGGCAGCCTTCACAGGTAGTTATGGTAGACACTGACTTAGGCAGGCCATGGGAATCGACGAGGGACAAGTTTGCTGGCGCGGAAGTTTTAGGCAGAACCGGCCGGGCCATGGTAATCATCAGCCTTTCACTGGTGGTGATTGTTGTTGCAGCAGAGTCAGCAGTAATGGCTTGACATGGGTGCATCTAGCCAGCCCTGCAAAGAAGAAGAGGTAGGTCGCAGAAAACGACGATACCAAGGGGCTGGAAATAAAGCCGCTCCATTTCCCCTCACCAAATCCAAAATCCAGCACGGAGGTCATCTTTGTACTATTTATTATGCAAATTCTATGAGATAACTATGTAATATAATTGAATAAAAGAGTTTAACTATTAATTCTTTATGTTCTATAAAATTATTAGACTTAATTATCATACAAAATCATTGAAATTTTTCAGGTTGAAAGAAGGGGGTTCTTCTTCATTCAAATTTGGTGGGGGAAAATGGAGCGGCTTTATTTCCAGCCCCTTGATACTGTCGGAGACGTCACCGCGAACGCTGATTGGCTGTCCGCCATCTGTGTCCAGATAGACCCACGAACGTCAGGTATAGAGCATCAAATTCCCCGCCTCGCGCAAACCTCAGCCAACTTCGATGTCGACCTGATAGTGCAGTGATGCAGATACGTTCTGATGTCTGACCGGGCCCCAGCTGATAGACCTAAGCATTTGCGCCATCTCGTCCCTACAGCAGCAGTGGCCAATCGCTCGTCGTCGAGGATAAAAGGCCTTCATCCAAAGCGAGCCCATGTAGCAGCGGCTTGTGAGTCATGTCGCGAGCAGAAGTCCAAGGTAGATAATTTCATCTAGAAGAAGCGTTGAGCACGGCGTGGAGAAATCTAATCTTACTCGCAGTGTTCTGGTGAAAGGCCAGCGTGTCAGCGCTGCCTCCAGCGACGCCTTCCATGCCACTACGCAGCGCAACCAGGAGAAACATCCTTACAAGCCCTTAAACACAACTACGTTGACCTGAAAGATCGGGACACGGCTCATAAGGAGATACTTAACTTTTTAAAAGTTCTGCCAGAACCAGAGGCTCGGGATATCCTACAGAGGATCAGATCCGGAACTGACCTCGTAACAATTCTCAATCACATCAAAGCAGGGAACCTCTTACTGCAACTAGCTGTTTTGCCCGAGACTCGATTCAGATACGAGTTTCCATATAGATCGGAAATGCCCGAAGATCATATTCCAAATAAACCTTATCTAAACTCGTTAGTCTACGAAGCGGCATCGCTATACTCACCATCCCAGTATTCAAAGCTTTCAAACCCCACAGTCGCCCGCCTTACTAAAACTCTGAGCTCCGTAGAGTATGAAAGTCTCTATGTTAAGCCATTCCACGCCGCTCAAGTTGTTTACCCTTGGCTTTCTGATTCGAGACCATCTTTGTGGACCACGGTATGCGATGACGATATACTCTTGCGAGATCTTCTCGGAGCATTCTTTCATTGTGAATACTAGTTTACCGCGATATTCCAGATTGATTATTTCTTGGAGGACATGGCTACACAACGTGAGGACTTTTGCTCATCGTTACTTGTCAACATGGTACTTGCTTATTCCTGCGTACGGTATCGCCAAAGTCTTTCAAAATAGCCCGTCTAATCTAGGCCCAGGTTTGCTACCCACAGTTTTAGAACCGCGCCGAGTATTGGAATCCCCAGACACTCGTGTACCGCTTTCTTGCCGAAGCGAAACGCATCTGGGAGCTGGAGGCTGGCGAACCACGGATTACCACCATACAAGCCGGTGTGCTCCTCAACGTCTTCTACAACCTCAGCGGCTTAGATCAGATTGGACAAGTATACAGGACCCATGCCGTTGCATTAGCTCACAAAGTTGGGCTCTTTAACGGCACCTTAGATGGGCAAAGTACCAGGATACATAATGGTAGGGCATTTACTGCGTGGGCGTTGTACAATTGGGAAACGAAAGTGGCTCGATGTCAGAACTTGGCCTGCCGCTCAATTTGTTAGGCTTGTCGGCTTCTCTTTTATGCACGTTCCACGGCTCAAAATGCCTCCCACCTATCCCCTACCAGATCTTTCAGAAAATGCATTATGGTATGGGGAAATATGGACCCGGTATCCATTGAACCAGAGCCGCTCGCCATCGTACTTCGAGCATATCTTCAGAGCGAGATGTCAATTTCGGGTTATCATGAACGAATTCTGCCACATAGCCTACTCTAACGGCCCGGGGATAACTGTCGAAAAGGCTAGAGAACTTTATGCGCAACTGAGAAGCTGGTATGATGGCTTACCAGAACCGCTTCTGCCAAAGTCAATCGTACTTCCTGGACATTTGCAACTTCACTAAGCACCCATACATTGTAATATCATAGCATTAGGCTAGGCATGAGCGTTCTATGCCTGGATTACCCATAGGCTGAGTCTTGTCTAACATCTCACGATAACAGCATGTATTACCATAATCTACTCCTTGCCCTCTATGAGCCTGTGCTCGACATAGCAACGAACCAAGAACCGTCTCCGAAACAGATTGTCGCCGATGCCATCAAACATCTCCAGACCCTTATCCGACTCTATTATCTGCGTCACGGGTTTGATGCCATGGATCTCTTCATTGTCATACCGCTTATTCTTACCGGTTTTAAGTGTATTGAAGCTATTGACGAGCAAACACCGGGGTCTAAGCTCGAGTCCTTACGATCCACGCTTATCCTGGTTGCCCAGGGCTTGTATAGTCAGCGTCGTAACCATTATTTGGCACATGCGCTATTCCAGGTCATCCAGGGACGAATGCGCCCGCAAGAAGCTGTTCTATTGAAAGACACGGTGAATCTTGATGAGGAGGGGCCAGCCAAGAGAAGGACTCTGGCACAAACTGTGCGCAGCGAATGGCCGGTTAGCGTTGTCAGAAAGAGGGAGGATCTGGATTCCCTTATGCTAAAGAACCTCGTGGAAAACTATGCGCACTTGAACGTGGAAGATATGACCAAGGCGGCACAGGACTCCCATTGAGCTATAGGCGTCCCGCTCCGAAATCAAAGAGGTGCAGTACGTTCTACATCCCTTCCAAAAATCAGGTCGTAAACATATCCGTCTCCGCCCACCCTGCACCACTCCTCCTCTAACACTCCACGCTCCTCTCCCTCAGCCTCATCACCCTCTCCCCACACATTTCCGGACTCGTTCGCGCCAGGGTCTAGCTCGCCCGATGGCCCGCCCCGCCCCCCGTCACTAAACCGAGACCTATAGCCGCCGCCATTGTCGGGTTCGTACTTCCAATCGTCTGTGCCCGTCGCCGTGCACTTGTCCACCTCGCGCTGGAAGCCCTTGCCCCAGTCGCCGTCGTCCCAGTTCGAGAGCTTGAAGGAGAAGCTGTACCAGGGCGCGGAGAAGCCGTCGATGCGGCGGCACGAAAGATGCAACTAGGAGAGGTGCGAGGTGTCCGCGGGGAAAGGATCGTGGGTGACCCCGCCAGGGGCGTTAGTGAAGTCGTTGACGGTGCGGACGCCGATCTGGTAGAATTCACCGTAGTTAGGGCCGTTGATCCTGTGGAGAAAAAGGGTGTCTCTAGGTTAGTCTGTTTTGTTTCACACGCTTTTTAATTTATCAATGATGTTGCGAGGGAGCATAAGGGAAAGCTAACCAGATAGTCTCTTTTGTCTTCCCGTCATTATCGATCATCTGCTGAGTCGCATCATAGCAGTTCTGCCCATCGTTCGTGGTATAAAAGTACATTTCCTTGTCATTTGAAATCTTAATCGAGTACTCACAACCTGTGTCACTAACTCTAGTAGCGCGCACGAATTCTTCGGGTACATTCGCGACCCGGCTCGCATCGCAGATATTCTGGCACGCCTTGTCGCGCATCCGGTAATACATGTCCAAAATATCATGCCGCTGTCCATCGTCCAGGAAGAAGTACTTAGGGAACTTCTTGTCGAGGTTATCCCCTGTGCTGATCGCGTGATTCTTCGATATTGGGATCCAGATCGAGCAGGTGTTCGTTACGTCGAGAACTTCTTGGCCCGCGGATGCTCCGGTCTGTTTTGCGCGTTGCTGCGCCATTGCAAAGAGGACTTTGTTAGCGATGACGCTATGCCTAATTTTTAAGGGGTGGAAGACGCGGGCCCAATTGTCGGGGACAGGGAAGGAGATTAGCTCGTTACCGCTGGAAGTAGAGGTGGTCGGGCCTTGTTGCTGCTGCTGGCCTTGTTGAATGAGTTCAAAAACTTGGCCTTCAAAAGTATCTGATGGAAATGAGGTATCGTTGCCCTGGCGCTTTGAGTGAGATTCGTCTTCATTTGTGCCATCTTCATAGAACATGAGGTCTGCTCGATTTGGAGATGGCTCCTGGATTCCTGGCATGCAATATCGTCCCTGGAAGACCGCGAAGGGGGAGTCGATCTCAACAAAAACAACCTGGTCACCTGCTCGCGTTACAGCGTCGCTGATGACAGCATTCACCACGTCAACCAATGCGTTGAATCCTTCCTTCGCTGCTGGGTGAGGTATTGATAGTTCAGAACCCCAATAGGAGATGCATACCAGTGCCATGAGACGCTGTCGCATTCATTCGTTGTCTCGTCGAAGAACCGCGCGTATGCTGTGACGTATGCTGAGCCTTGGGAGGAAAGCTTTTCCTTGACCTTGGAATAAAGACTGTCTAGGCAGCCTGGTAGATCGTCTTGGATGGCTTTCTTCGAATTCGCTATGGTTTCCGGACACCCTATTCGTGGGCTCCAGGTGTACACGCATTCATTTAGCAAATCAACGAGTCCTGAATGCGAGTTGATCTCAGCTGGGGTGGGAAATCCCCGATTCCCGAAGATACTCACCGGCGTCGTTGCCACCACTGGACACTGTTATGGCGTCCTGTCCCTCACTGATCGAGTCCACTTGGCTAGCCACGCTGCTTGTTACGGCGCCCGAGCACGCTTTGAATTCGAATTCCTGACTGCCACTCATGCGGAAATCGCTGTTGATGAGGTTTGGATATGAGCTGTCGTATCTGGAGCACCAATAATCTATGCGATTGCCAGCTCCTATTCCGGACTGGCAGCAAGAAGCGTAAGAACTTCAGAAATTTTTTTCCATAGTTTTAAACTCACGGCGTACGAGTCTCCCACTGCTGCCCATTTGGTGATCCAGGTCTGGTCGTCAGCGTCATCACTGCTCTGCCTTTTTTCACGGCGAGTTTCGCCATCGAATATGCCATAGCGGCTAGTAGGCACAGCAAATGCGATGGGAAAAGTGTAGCAAAGAAAGAGAAGTATCATTACTGCTAGTAATGCCATATTGCAGAATCTGATGCGAGCCACAAGGGGAAGATAATTGCGTTACAAACAAGTGCGGGTTAATGAAGGCTCCGAGGACCAGGACATGGATTGCATCCCACCTACCTGATTATCTAGTGAGGGCACTCTGCCATAGCGACGGCGGCAGGTGTCTAGTGCGCAGCGACATTTCACTATACGGTTCAAAGTAATGCAGGCTCTTTGACTCTCGATGAGTGATCTATCTTTAGGACATACCACCTCATTCACACATTCCTGCGTTCTCATCACCCGCAATGCGCCTTCATTCAACCGGGCATCCGCTTGTGGCTTTCTTCGTTTGGAAAAAGTAGGCTTGGAGAGGTCAAATTAAGCCTGATGTAAATCAAAATGAGAACATCTACAGAAGCTGCGACGACACAGCCCCGTAAAAAAGCAAAAGGCCTGCGTGTTGGTCCTCGGAGAGCGTTTGGGGGCTGGTCAGGCTGCGGCAACTTTGCTGGAGAATGTCTTGGTGGCTTTTACCGCCTCCTTCAGCTGGAAGTCAGCCCCCGCCCCCATTGTACTTGACTCAGGTGACTGGCATGTCCTGGAGGTAACGAGGGGCAGCTGTAGGGTCTCTGAGCTGCAAAGGCTTTTTGACGATGGATGAAGCATATGAGGTAGAATATTTAGTAGGAACGGTGGGCTGTGATGTGTGCCGCGTAGAGAGAAGCAGTTGCCATCCTTGAGATCCTACAATCCTGAATCAATGGAGCGCGGAGACAAGCTCTTATTGCCTGTGTTCATATTGCTGTCTTTCTTTTCATCCGCTCTTAGTTTTCATTTCCTTCTTCCTCGAGCCGCACAAGGTCGATTCGACATCAACCAAGATCCTGCCATTTCAGGCGCGAACTGGGTTCACTGGTCGAGTGCCATTCTTTACGTGACAGATGGAAATGACCAAGAGATCAATCTAGATGATCGCAACCAGTTCCCGGACGGAATGCTCGTTACAGCTGCAAGCGTAGCATTCAACGACATGAAGAATGCCATGAGCAACAACAAACGCAATCTCCCAGGCGCTATGAGTGTGCTCCAGACCAATGGCGAACTCTACTTCTCCTCCTCCATCAAAGGAAATGCCCCTGGATTTATGATCAGCTGCCCAAATTCTCCGGTATCGATCGCCCTTGAACGTTGCTCTGCGGTGAGTGCTCAGCGCGTAACAGGGGAAAGCAAGAGCAATGGCGCTGTTCATCGCACGGGAGGGAACTGCGGAGAGCCTGGTGCCGTGCATCTCTTTTACCGCCTCAATCCAGAGCTTCCAAAATATGAGCTACCAAGTGGCGCCCGAGTTGTTACTGTTGGATATAATACCCAAGGCGCTTTAGAGATCAAGCTTCCATGCGCATCTCATGTGACGACTCCTGGAAACGTGAATCCAACATGGGGATGTGAGACGTTCTTGAACGACTTGAATATTGGAGAGATTTCAGAGAACACACTATCCACTGCGATCCCGGAGGACTGGTCATTCAAGTCGTACCCGGTCTGTCTTTGACTGCAGAAGGCCATTTAGCGACGCTAAGCAAAAAGATGGAATCACCAACCCAGAACGCAAGGAGGAAGCTTTGCTGAGTTCTACCAGATCAATCTGGATAACTGTATAGTCACTTTTCAAAGATCAAATGCACAGATTCAACGAGATGCATGGTGCAATTGATCAAGCTGGTAGCCCACACAGCCAAAAAGGAGCAGGAAGTGTGGCGACTTAGGCAATAACGACCTGTTGATCCTCTATTTTGAATGTTTGGAATTTTCAAATTTTAATATTACGAGTATTGTCTATAGAATCGAATAATTTAATGACGAACAACCCGAGCCCATGGTCAGATTGCAGCGGTCTATCTAGGAGTTGTCGCTCGAGTCTCTAGGTCAGGAACAATGATCACAAATTCAAGCGTTCCAAAGGATGAGAACATCCGAAGCTTATAGACCGCTGTCCTTATGCCAAGGTTGACAAAGGGTCCAACCCCTTTACTTATTTCGTTGGAGGAGTCTGAGAATCCTAGGATGACGTTCAATGGTCTGCCGTCCACGAGGCAGGCAACGTGCAACGTACTGCAGGAGGCGTTAGAACACGGACGGATAGTTGATGGGCCTATTTAGACACCGTTGCTGTCATTGAGAATGGTCGAACGATCTGTTTTGAAGAAGAACTTCCCTCAAAATGTGTTCTACACAAGTACTTTCCGGTGAATGTATCATTACGCAACAGAAAGGTAGTTGGGCGTGCAAGGTCAAAGTCGCAAAAGAGACCACGAACAGCAAAGAATCTTTCACCATGTGTTTACCTAGGAGTCACAAAGATATGTTTTGGACGCCGGCCAACCCTTCTGTGGAGTATGAAACTGCAACATATCGAATGCAGTTGACCTTGCAGCTAGTGATCCTCTTGATGTATCGATTGGTGCTCTTAAGAATATGATAATGCCTTTTAAGACGGCTGTGCCACTACACCAACAGGAGACGACGATGATGTCTCGCCAAGGTCTCTTTTCCAATCCTGCTGCCCTGAATGTGCAGAGATCTGGTAAGCGGCGGTAATAGAAAGTATGGCAGACACAGCAGCCTAGCGAATCAATTGTAGGCATGTTTGGGGCATGTGCCCCCATATCCTCGCAGCTGGTACGGCTGGCCCTGTAGCAGGAAGATATTGTTGTTACTATACCTCTGAGCTCAGACATAACACTACCTTTATCTCTCCACTGGCGAAGAAAGTTACAAAATCAGCTGCCTTTCCTTCAGAGAATTGTTGGAGTAAAAACGACGCCGCACTAAAACACTGCTGATGCGCAACGCCGCAAACCAGGTGCCGCAGAATCGACGCCTTAACAACAGGTGAAGCTTGTGTTGCTGACGTGCCGCAATTCTGGAAGGTGATTGAGACATTCAGGCGGGAAGGAAGAAATCATATTTACAGATGAGGTGGGAACAAACAGTCTATAGTTGCTGGGCCAAGTAGAGATCAGGGAGAAGCAGCCTCCTTTCTTGGAGGCTGCACGCTATTTCGAAATAAACGACTTACCTCCTCTGCAAAGCATAGGGAGTGTCGAAGAGGCTCAAAGGCTTTAACCCACATGATGGCCCGAGAGTCAAGCATTGAAATATATCTAGATCAAACTAAGTTCGGGAAAATCATGGGTGGCGCTTGTTGTCTACGTAGATGCGGGGGTAGTAAATTCAACATATTTCAGCATCAAAACGTCGCTAGAGTTAGCGTTATCCGATACCTAAGATGAAACTTTCATACACAAGGGAACATGTACGAACGTATCAAAGTAGATGTGAGTCGTCGACTAGCTGTCTTAATGTCGGCACAAAAGTTGTCACCTATTCACTGCGGCGCAGAGACGAACGATGTGAGTGGGAGGAACACCTCCAACCCTTTGCGTCGCCGTAGACAAAAACGCCAACTTGGGCGATGTATTGCAAGACCAACTGCGACTGATGCATTGTTGGAGCGTTTTCCAGCCAACATCCTCAGAGAAGTTAAACATGAGTTGAAAAGCTACGCCCTGCTGATGACTGGGAACGATGTTCTGTGATAAGCCTAGCCTAGAGGAGGATATCCACCAAAAGCGCACACTCTGAGAGAGGATCTTACATCGTGAGGCAGTGTTAGCATGCTTTGACTCCTAGTCTCCTGGGTGGTGGTCTTGTTGACTATTTACTTGATGAATACCTCCTCATTATGCTTACCCATTTCCAAAATTCACCACCCTTAAGAAGTCTTTGCTATTGTGTCACCATGGCCGCCATATTGAACGGGATTTTTCTCTTGATCACGCTTCCTCCTTTGATTAAAGAATTCTTTCCATCTCACAAAGGTGCTGCCACAACTGTCCGGATCGGAGTCGGCATGACCAAAAACGGCGACAAAGCCCTCAGCACAGGAGGTCATATTCCTAGCATCGCACTTTTTGACAACAACGGCCACAAGCTCGGTCACAAGAAGAGCTATTACAGCATAGACGACGGAAACTATAAAGACGTCACTGTTGACCATAGCCATGGGAACAATAACCGGCCGGCCAGTTACATTTCTATATCTAGTGGAGGCACCGACGGGCTCTGCATTGCGTACTTGGCAATCACATGGGCTACCGAAGACAAATTCCAATGGTACGGAGACGTGGGAAAGGAATGCAACATGACCTGGTACGCCTCTAACCTCGAGGTACCAACAAAGTCGAACTCAGTTTATCGACCTCCCTGCGTCTGGATCGATAGCCCGAAAGATGGAGAGTCGTTAGCTCCAAATGAAGCGGAGGGGTTCAGCTTTCATGTTGCTGATTTTGAATTTGACAATGCGGACGAGAATGATAAACGTGCGCTTGGATACCAGAACGATCCGGACACGATGTGTAAAGCACCGCCAAGGTTTAAAGCATGGCCGAAGCTTGACGAAAAGACCTGCATTCCGGTATACGATCCCCCGTTGCCGTATAACGCTAATGGCACCGATCCAGACGACAAGTCCTTAATTCTAGTGGATGGGAAGGTGTATTGTGATCCTGCACCAGATGGCTACAAGTCTGTCGATAGCGATAAAAGATGGCTTGGAGGCAGCAGCACCCAGCCCTCCGCGATGTTAGGCGCCGAAGACAAAGCCAGGAGAAGCTATGACGAACGAGCAATCAGTCGCCGCCAGGCAAGAGATTGCCACGATGACCGCGTCGTTATATCGAACATGACTGCACACAGCGCAAAAGAGCTATGCAAGAGCCCATCGTCATCTGGGCCTGACTTTGTGTCCATAGCGGATATGACGTTCTGTGACATGTGTACACATACCACGTATAGTGTTTGTGGGAATAAGACAGCAATGGGCTGTTTCGACATCGACACACAGAGAATGCGCAATGGGACAGTAGGATTACGGGGACGAACAATTGAAGCTGTTCCGTCTAAAAGTTACAGCAGCGCCGTTTTCTGGGGCGTTGATAGCCACGCGTCATAGTGTATTGCGCTGTGGGACAAAATGACAGCTCCCCGAGAGTGCGCCAGATTGTATTGAGAAATGTATTTTATCGTCTAGGCGCACGATTTCTATTGCGGGCTCGTAGGTTCCTACGCTTCAGCCCCTGAGTACCTATTGCAACCGGGAACGTGTCCTTATCCGTTGGGTCTTCCGCTGCCAAGAACTGGAGGGCCGCTCCCGAGCCGTTACATGGCGTCACCATCCAGCGATTGGCCTCAGGGATTCTGCGCTTGGAATTCTAACTTTTCCGCGATTGTCAGGTCCTTCCTTGCCTTCCCTACCAACCTTCAGGGATGGCCAATGGTGGTAACATGTGCGCCTGTGATTCAGGGACAGGGCCGCAAAACGATGATCTCTCTACGGACCGCCATCTTGATCCGGACTGGTTTGCCAGCCTGCTCCCTGGCGTAGATAATTTCTGCAGACTCTTAAGGTAAAAGCAGATCGATCTCCTATTGTTTGATTCTTCCCGGGCTCCTTTCGCATTTGCAGCAAGGAAATGGCTATTCTTACACCCGTTTTGACTTTGGTTGTGGGCTTGATATTTGCAAGTCAATCCTTGGCTTCACTCTACGGCGAGAGCGACTTGAATCATACCTGTGTCCTGAGTACGTGAATATCCCAGGTAATGAAATCAAGAATCTAACAATTGGTAGGTCAGCCAGAGCTGTCATGCTCGACCAATGCCGTCCCTTCACTGGTCGACAGCTGCTGTGTCGAGACCTTTGGCGGCCTAGTTCTCAGTACTCAATTTTGGGACACTTATACTGGTCTCGAGGCGCAAGGCCAGTTCCAACCTCAGGGATCTTGGACACTTCACGGCCTTTGGTAAGCATTTTGAGGTGTATGTCGCCGAGAACGAGCACTGAGGCTATCTCTTGACATTCTAGGCCGGACTTTTGCAACGGATCATTCACACAATATTGCGATCTCGGCCGCCAGTATGACCCAAGCCCGTCACCGAAGACCGCCAATGGCCTACCGAACGGCACAGTAGTCCCGCCTTATACAGGGCCAAACATCGGTACCTTCTTGGAGCCATTTGGCAAATATGATCTTCTTGATTACATGAATAAGTATGCAAGGCACCCCATTTAACACGCCGCTGACCGTTCAAGATATTGGATCAATCAAGGTGGCCCAAACTACGACTTCTGGGGTCACGAATTTTCCAAACATGCGACTTGCTATTCTACATTCGACGTCCCTTGCTATGGACCTGAGTACGTTGAGCACGAAGATGTCGTTGACTTCTTCCAAACCGCCATACTCTACTACAAGCGCCTTCCAACTTACACCTGGCTCGCACAAGCCGGCATCACACCTTCCAACACCACAACATACTCTCTGTCCGACATCCAAGGCACACTGGCCAGCACCTTTGGCGCAGTTCCATACGTCGGATGCTCCGGGCCTAGGTACAATTCGACGACGGCTGGGAACGGGACCCTGGATAATGGATACACGGTCGTGAGCGAGGTGTGGTACTACAATCACGTGTACGGGCGTCCACAGGCTGGCAACAGCACTCCAGTGGATGCCAGCGGTAGCTCGAGTAGCTGTGCAAAGAGTGTCGGCGCGTTGCACTACTATCAAAGGGCAAATGGCTCAGAAAAGGCGTATTGAGCAAAGCTGACACCCAGATGTAGTGATCACGGAGTTCCCGAGGAGAACAAACAAGTCACAGCTTCTAATCACTTTCTTGTTAATTTTTCTACAGTGCTGTAGCGTGGTATCGAGACACCTCAGCAGTCCGTGAACCCCTTTTTGAGTGCACGTAACGCCCTAGGGGAAATTTCCCTAGCACCGTCCTCAACAGACTCCCAAATTCCAAAGACATCGCTTGGATGCCCACTTTGGGCTATCTAACACGCAAATTGAGATCTATATACTTTAGTTATACCAAGTTTAACGCTTCAGGTCAAATGAAATGAAGTCATCGTAGAAGGCGCCGTCGCGCCTCCCCGTCCGAGAATGCTTGTCATGTACTAACGGCTCTCCCCTTCCGCCAGATGTGACGCAAGAGTGTTTTCAGCGCATGCCCACATACAGCAGGACCTCGTTACGAGCAACAAGATGGCGAGACGGCTCACACATTCTATGAAGCGTTGAGCTTCGTGCTTTTTCACGTACGTCAACAATTTGCCGAGAAATTCGTCTCGAGATCGTTGACAACTTTCCACCTAAAACCCGAATGATGCTAACCACGAAAGGTGTGCTCTCAGCTTCGTTAATTGTATCGACGTATTACTGCATCTCTCCAGACCGTCGTCGTGAAAGCTGTCGCAGTTCTCTCCGGGATATCTAGAGCTTTGTAGCCCGCCGCTCAGCAACCCGAATAACCAACCCAGCAATGGACCCTAACGCAGAGCTGATTGCTTCGTTGCAACGGCTCCTGTCCAGTTCCCATGGCACCAAAAAGCACCAGAGCGAAGCCGGCCTCTTCGATGGTCAACTTTCGGTCGGTTTCTTACTTTTTGCTCTCTCCAGGTTATACCCTGACCTCCGAATCGACGGACATGGCCTTTCCACGTATGCGGCCCATTTCCTGAAGGAAGCTTCATCAAAAAGTCTAGACGTCTCCCATTGCGGCATCGCCAACGGCTTTTTGGCAGGATCCAGCTTGCATTGCCTACTTCGTCACGATGAAACCACAATTGATGATATTTGCGATGCAGTGGCGGCAATAGTTCAAGACAAGGCTCAAGGGTCTAATGAATGGCTATACGGCTTTGCAGGCACGCTGTACTTCCTCCGAAGCCTCCATAGATACGCGCAGATGCCGGGACCCAAAAGAGAACATTGTGCAAAGCGCCTGCAAACGGCATCTCAGATCATCATAGATCGCATCCTGTCGACGCCCCGCCCCTGGCGCTGGCGTGGCAAAACCTACCTCGGCGCTGCTCACGGAGAGATTGGCATTGTCACCCAGATCACCCTTTCCGCCGCTGCCATGTTCCCCGACGATGCAGCTCAGGCAGTCTACGGACGGCTCTCACCGATTCTATCGTCTCTCCTGGACATGCAGCTGCCATCTGGGAACTGGCCAAGCAGCTTGGAATCCAAGTCAGATCGTCTCGTCCAGTTCTGCCACGGCGCTCCTGGTTTTGTGGTCTCTCTCTGGTCAATCAAACAATACTATCCGTCTTTAAAAGCACAAATTGAGACTGCCGTCGCCAGAGGACGAGACTGTATCAAAGCCAAAGGAAACTTGAACAAAGAACCTTGTCTCTGCCATGGCGCGTCAGGTAATGCGCTGGCGCTTGAAGATCCAGACGATAGACTGGACCTGTTGGCGTGGAGTAACTGGGAGAAGATCGAGAAAGGGTTGACCACAGGAGAGTTGGAAGAGAGTGATCACCCGGTGGGCTTGTACGGAGGAGAGGCAGGGAGAGCGTGGGCGTGGGCGGTGGCGGACAAGGGCCTCGGCTGTGTTGTATTGGGCTATAACAACATCTGATGGACGGGCTTTGACTTCTGCAAGGGGGGCTAAGGAGTAACGAAGGAGTTATCACGGGGAGTAGAACAGAGCAGGGGCGTTGTGAACGAAGCTGACCGTCAGTCGCGGCATCGGAAGGGAAAACGCAGAATCAACAGGTGTCAGACAAAGGATTCAACTTGCAAATGATCCAAAATGACCGACTTTAGAGAAATCTCCAAAATGTCTCGGTCCAAGCAATAAAATCCCGACAAGGGTTCATTCATGTCAAGGCGCCAAACACAGTCTGTTGAAAATACCTCGCTTTCTTTCCTTTCTTACAGCCGATATATCCCCGACCATGCCCGAAACGCTGGGTTATCAATATTCGGCGGCGAAACGGTCACTCGGCATTTCTTAAGAAATTTTTGACGTCGAGCGATTTTCTCAACATGAAAAAACTGGGACTGTAGGGACTTTGTACTTTCATCAGAGGTTCTACAGACATGGCCCTCCCAGACCGGTGAAAGATGGAGGTCCAAAGTAGAGGGTTACCAGGCCCAAAGCAGGAGAACAACAATGTAAAAAAAGCACCAGATGCAAAGAATGTCTCGAACATCGTCGGAACCTTGCATCATCCCAATGGAATCCTACGGACCATTATATCGACTGAAGTGAAACAAAAAACAAGAAAAAGAAAAAATTCCGAACTCCAATTCCGACCTGGGGTCCGAAGGCGGGCGCGGAACAACGATGATACGAGGGCACGGAGGGGAACGCGCTGCCCCCCGGTCCCCCCGCTTGTTTATCACGTGCAAGCGACGATCAGCTGCCCACTGGCCTACAGGAACTGGCAGGTCGAGCTAGCGTGAACCCTGGTTTGCAACCTCAAAGTTGCATAAACATCGCAACACTCGCATGTGACATTCTTTGCTTGGGGGTTTAGAATCCTACACTACCAATTCGAGGTGGGAACCGTTGCAGCGGCGGGGCATTTGAACATTTCACACGCAACGCGGATGGGGAGAGAAGGATGACATGCCATTGGTTTTTGGGACCCACTTGGGTTGCATTATTTGGGAGAGAGAGATAATTTGCATTGCATTTCCGGTTACGCTTGCTATGGGGGAGAGAGAGAAGGACGCGGATCAGCGATTGTCCGATGAGCTATATGGACGGCGACAAGGAAAAAGACAAAATATGCGCCGCCAGAAAAAACGTTCCGAGTGCGTTTAGTTGTGGGAATAAGAGAATGAGGCTCCAGTAGGCCCGCTCCGTGTGTCCGTCTAATTCCGTCGCTTGCCAAAAAGATAGTATGAGATGTGCTTGGATTTTTCAGATCCAGCCCTCCGGGCCACGGGTAAAGTCTGTCGTCTGTGCAATGCCAGGGACGACTTTCCCGTTGTCCACTTCAAGAGCATTGATGAGTTCGTCGATGGGGTCCTCTTCCTCCCCATCCATGACCTGTAAGTTCTGTCCCTTGGGCTGATCGTTGCCGAAGCCAAAGTCAAAGTCAAAGGCTTTGACTTCGTCTATGCTGGGGCTCCTGACACTGCTCTCTCGACTTCGGCCCGAGAACATGGAGAGCTCGGAGTGCGGAGACTCGCAACTGTCCTTGGAGGAGCGGAGGCTGAGGTCTGGCATATCAGTGATAGACGGCGTGCTCGGTGTCGAATCCGTCGGTGGCATGTGAGATGTGTAAGTAGAAGCTTGGGGACTTGGAGGCTGGATAAGCGGCAAGACAGGGATGGCCGGCTGGCGATCCGAGGTCACTGATGTATGCCGGGAGGTGACCTTTGACGTAAGGCTTTGTGACCGAGAAACGGGTGTTGTATCGTCTGTATCTAATGAAAGGTGACTGAACTCATATAGACTAGAAACATCTGGCCTCTCTGTTTCGAAGGCACTCATTGAATGCCTCTTGTGGAGAGGTTGGTGCTTCAGGCCTGTTCGTGAAATACTGCCCTGCCTGAAAAGCCCGGGGTACGACCCGTCTGCATGAGGTTGATGGGCATCAGAATAACCTTGGCTGCGGATGTAAGTGTCTAGGGTTTGGTGGTTGTCTTGACCAGCGTCCCGCCAAACGTCCATGCGGTCCTTGAGGTCCAGAATAGCAGACATCGGATCGACTCCTACTAAGGGCTTATTGAGCATCCATGCAAAGAAATTTCGAGTTGTCACATGGTATTGGAAGGCATCGTCTCTGCCAAGCTCGAGTGGAGCATAGAGGTAGAGGAAGTATTCTTGACTGTCTTCGCATTCATTGCTTGCTCTCTTCCAAGGGGAACCATAATTTGTAGTGACCATACTCTGGTCAAGGAGTGGTCTACAGCACGTTCTTTTTAGGTAAGTATGCGGTAGTCGATATGATGGCCCTCTTCGTGATTGTCCTGGCCGGTACAAGTAGATCTGACAGTTGCCATCTTCATGCCATAGCTCAGGATCCTGTGCCTTGTTAGAGCTCTGCTGCTACTCCTCAGTACTGATTGAGAGCTTACCTTATGCAAGCTATTCCAATCACTAGCTGCACGGTTGATGCCATCCCATCTTTGCATCCGACATTGTCTAGTAGGCTCTGAGACTGATCGCTTGTGCGAAGGAGTCAACGTAGATGAAGTTGCTGTGACTTCTGGAGGTTGTTCTGGAATGACTGCAAGACATTCCTTCGATGGATGCTCGGTAAAAGACGACAGAGAGGGACTCTCCACATTATAGCGAGAGGGTCGCCGGGGACTTGACTTAGAGAGCTTGGTGCCCGCTGCAGATGACTTTTTCCTGATGTTAAAGGGTCGCTGAACGACTGGCTTCTGAATTGGCTTCGGGAATGTTGGTTTTTGACTGGTTAAGTTGGGGGGCCTCTGAGGTAGAGGTAGTGACATGGGAGTGCCAAACATTTTGAATGCAGAAGCAAAATCAAGTTAAGGGTAGTATGAGAAGCAACACACTCAAGAATGAGGGAAATTACCTACGGAGTAGTAACATGGGTTGGAAAATGAAAGGATGCAAAAGCCAGCAAGGACACGTTGGGACGAGCTTCGTAGACAAATATGGGATACCGCGTCTTGCCATTTTTCCATGCGTGCGGAACCTACCACGTGAACGGACTTTGATTAAAGCCACGGCCATAACTCTATCGGGAGAATTGGAAGCTCTGCAGGATAGCTTCTAGAAGAGGTTAAGACGAGGTTGCAACAGCAGGGGCAGGGTTGACGCTGAAACCACGAACCAGCAAACCACCGACACTCCGGCTACATTTGAGCTGCGGGTTTTCGGCGCCCAGTCCGGAAGCGGCAGAAGGGTCACAATCTATCTGCGCACATATCGTCCCCTAGGGTCTTGACGGATCTGCCCATACCAGTTAGCCTTATCGAGTGGAAAAATTCCTCCGGCTAATTGTGGAGAAATTGGATTGCCGCCGCGTAGACGCTGATTGACGGAGAAGAAACGTGCATCCCGTCGCCCGGGGGCTTCCTCGCCAAGTCTTCTCCGCTAGCTACAAGTCGAGACCGCTGCCACACCTTCAATGTGAACGCCCGATGGGAAGCCACACGCCCAATTCGTCCACCACACAAAGGACAGACGGTTAAAAAGGAAGCCTTCACAAATTGATGGGTGGAAAGAGGTCAAATAGCCTTTGTGTCCAAATATTTGGAATCTATGCCTTCACTCTCTGGGCCGATCGAGGCCTGGGGCTTCCAAAACTTGGTAGATCTCTACGCTATATGCTTGCTGCAAACAGGAACCGCAAATCACGTGTATCCCACTCTGAAGCGCCGGGGCTGCCTTTCCGGTGGTATCACAATGACGCTCGCAGACTCCTTAATATAGAAAATCCATGGCATCAGTAGAAGCGTAATTATGACCGTTCACTTGACCGTCTCCCTCGTCGCCATCCGATGCTCCGTCGTAAACTTCGTAGTCTCCTCTTTCAATCCTGCTACACCTATCAAGCAATCCCTGATACTCTCTTCGCAAGTCACCTAAAGTCAAGACAATTCGTCGCCTTTTCTTTGATCCGTGGCTCTCAGTATTGTTAGTACTTTGATCCATATCTTCACGTTGGTCGACAGGAACTTCTGTGATGACGTACGCGTCGTCCGCCGGCACACTGGCTAGGGTATTGATAAGATGGAGGAAGCAGCGCTTAAGTTCGAGGGCCTGCGGGTCATTGCGAGCTCGGCTGGATTTCTTAATGAGATCGAGCCTTTGCAACAGAACGGAGACCGCGCCTCGGAGATCACCTTGCTCTAGGCGATATGCACAATGGACCTTCAAGTAGTCAATCGGCAGGGAACTTTGCCATTTGCCATCACCTTGATTGGGGAGAATGTTCTGCTTCTTTGCCATAGCAGCTAAGGTATCGTCGATTATCTCTGCAAGCATAGGCTCGTGATCGAGATCGAATGACTGAAGTATGCTGATTGCTTGATCTCCCCCAGGACTGTGGCCGCACGTCGAAATCACGGAATCAACAAGTAGAGCCATATCTGTTTTCTTGAGCGCCATGTCGGAGAACTGCGAGATAGCTTCGAAAGCCGCGCTGTAGTTGCAGCACAGCAATTCCCCAGTGAAAAGGCGTGACAGCAAGTCATTTTTGACGTCCAGGTCTCCTTTTCGATGTGACGGTGGAAAGGACTCGAGACCTAAACGAGCAAAATCCGCGACGTAAGAGTATGCCTTTTCTAGTTCAAATAACGCCATGACATGCTGGTAGTAGCGCGGAAGACCGTGAAAGAAGCTGTTAATGTCTGTCATTGACAGCAGATGCGAAGACATATCGTAGAGATTTCCTGGTGCTTTCCCACGTGCTGCCAATGAATTAGCAAGGAAGACATATCGATCCCTCTGTGACTCTCGAGTACTTACCGAGAGGATCAGCGGCTTTTCCAAAATGGAACGCTGCTACATCAAATGAGTGTCGTCCTAAGAACAGTCGCCCCTTGGCATACGCAGCCCAAGCCGTGTTTGGAATGAATTGAAGGAAATCGCTAGCCAAGTCCAAGTCCTTGCTGGCGATGAGATTGCACAAAATATAGACGACGGCATCGTCATCAGTAACCTCTGCTGCGCCAACGGAGAACGACACTAGCTCGTTAATGTCTCTGGTAAGGAGGGAGCTTTGGGGAACTTCGACGGGCGGGCTTGCGCATATGCGAAACCCAAATAGATCTTGTAGGACAGTTGATGTAGTTGCCGCCGGACGTTCTCTAGCATGTGTGGAGAGCCAAAAGCCTCTCTCACACTGCCATAGGGTAGCCGAGAGCTCGGTAAAGAGGTTTGGAGCATGGAGATCGTCCATAGGATGTTCTTCTTGATTGGCCACACTTACGATGAAGACAAGCAAATTGCAAATGTCGAGAAGAGCTTGTCGGGCTAGACGATTTATCTCACGTGCTCCTGCTGAGACAAGTGCGACGCCAGCCAGTGAGTACTTCAGATCCGTCTCCTTCCTCGGGTTCTGTGGAAGAAGTCCCATCAAAGTCCTGAATAAATCATCATCGACCTTCATGTAGCCGCCGACGGCATCTAGCGCTTTCAGGACGTTCTCATAAACCGCATCTGAGATCTCCTCGTCTATACCAGACGCTTCAAAATAGCCAGATAAGAGTTCCGCCGGAGACTTTTCTGGTTCTTGCATCGACTCTGTAAGAAGGAGCGACCGACAATTTTCCGAGAAATGTTGGCTGCAACCTTGCCTCAGGATAGTAGCTGCATTGAGGAGAAGAGAAATTCGGGGCGTAGCGTCAATTAATTGAAGCTGAGATGCTGCTGGCTGCAACTTACCAGCATCACTTCGATCAGAGCTCGCATCGAGCTGCATCCCGTTGAGTGCAACCATTTCGAAGTCGGAGTATTGTCTGATTACAGAGCACTGGCCTGCCATTGTCACCCAAGGCATGTCAAAATTTGTGTCTAGAGAAATAGACAGAGGCGCTCGTGTTCGCTCCTGAAGGTTTCGCGCTATTCGCCAAAATTGACGCCATTGGGTATCACAGTCCGTATAGAAACGCTCATAAGCTTGTTCTGCTTCCTCAGATCTCATCAACGATACAGTGGCGGATACTACAGAGCAAATTTTCTCAAGTAACGAGGCTTCATTACCGGGTTTTTGGTCGCCCAAGTTGAGCGCTTCCTGATAAATTGAAAGCGATGCCTCAAGTACTCCCCGGTCGAATCTTCCAGGCTCAAGTAAGAATTTCAACCATTCTTGAGAGGTGTTGATCAGATTTGTAGTTCCGAAATCTGGTGGTCTATTGTCAGATGGCATGGAGAAGTTTGTTTCTTTCCACTGCTGGTCCCAAGTGCTCGAAAGGTCTGTAAAATCCAGCTGGATGGAGTACATCTTGACAAGGTCGTTGCTGCGCCAGAGGACCCAGATCTCAGCGGGACGCCTTTGCTTGTCCATTTTGACCTCTACACCTGTAACAGACCAAACACTGTTGCCGGACGGATCAGGGTCAGGTGGACATAAAGTCGCTTCTGGAAATCGGTCTTCGACTTGAATAGGGTTTGGTGGTGCCCCATTGACGTTCCAGAATTTGAATTCGCCATCTTCGTTTGGCATGAACGTGACTAAAGAGTAGCGTCCTGCTCCCAAATAGGACGAGCGAATGAAGCTGAGAGTCGAGGGATTGATGGATGAAACTGGCGCATCCTGAGATCTGTGCCCCGGCTTTGCAAGGACCTTAGTCGCCTCAAGTTTCCCGCTTGCCAGATTCCAAACTCTTAAAGTCTGATTAAGGCAAATGGTGAATACAAGTTGTTGGTCGGACGAGGCCTCGATGGCGTTGGGAGTTGTGATGCTGTAATTTATACCGTCGTATTTGACTGTCTTCTTCCCGGCCCAGAAGTTTGGCATCCAAGAGCTGTCATCATAGATATCCTGGGTCCATCTTGACTCTACAAAATTTATTAGCCACAGTAGCAGAGGAATTGTGGGGACTTACGATTCCAATCTTTTGACCTTCTTAACCGAACGAGACTCCCGTTTGTTAACGAAACAAAGACCTCGAAAATGTTCTGTGCATATATTTTGCAAGGTGGATGAAGCGAGAATGAGGAGGGTTTGTAAGTTTGATGCCATGAGGCAACGTCCTCTTGGGAAATGGTTGTTTGACGGAAATTTTGGGGATCAATCTTCAGGGTGTGAAACGTTCTATTTTCTGTAATCACAAAGGTCAAAATAGCACCGAATTCGGCTTCATTCTCGTGGTCGGCAAAAGCGACTCCAAAAGGGATGATAACGGATGGGAAGGTGAACCGGAGAGTCTGAGTTGCCTCTCGAGGCTCTGAACGGCTCTTGACTAAGTCGACAGAACGGATTTCAAGAACACGACCGGATTGTAAGATGCGCCAGAGAAAGGTTCTCAAGGGTGTCAAAGCCCGGCGTATGTACACCGAGCCTTGGGTAGCTAAGTGCTCGTCGGCGAAAGCTCTCTCGTGGTTCGATCTTGTCTGAAAACTGCCGCGCGGCGAAACTAGAGATCTTGTTGAGCTCAAAAGGCTATCGTGGGGAATATTAAAGTGATGGACATGGTCAGGGTCGTGCTCAAGCGGGAGCGAGGTGGCTCTGTAAAGGTTGAGCATGATGCGGTCAGTAGGCTGGTCGATTTTGACATCTCCATGGACGGACGAAGTGTGCAGTGGTGTTGGCGACCATCTGGAAGTCCGCAAAGTCGGAGGGTACTGATCACCGTGGAGAACGGATCTCTAGAGATTCGACGTTTGAATTGAGAACCTTTAAAACACAGCTCCTCCCTTGCCCGATGAAGCTGCCCGTTTGAGGCGCGCAACTCTTTTCGTCTCCGCAGACGCGTCTGCCAAGGCCGGCAAAACCTGCCCTACATCCTTCATCCGCGTTTCCTGTTTGAGAGAGCGACGTGCTGCTCTTCTTCAATCAACTGCACAATCGAAAATTCCTATTCAGATCATTGAGAGCAATACAGAATTTAAGCTGAAATTATGTGACATCGACCGTCAGCGGTGTTAAAATGTCTTCCAGTGCCCATGAGGTTTCCTGCGCGATTGCCGCTATGATAGATCCTGAAATACTCGACTGCTAATTTGAATGCAGCGCCGCGTTTCAATGCAGGGAAGCACAGACTTCCAGCTAGGAAGTTTCTTATTAATTATGAAACACTAAGTATTTGACATGATCCGGAACAAGGCTCCTTCATACACATTGCCAAACCAACCAAAACCTCCGCCGTTTATCGCCTGAAGATGCAGTATTAATCACTTTGATCCTCGACTTCTTCCCAAGAAAGAGGCTGAGAACTAATGTTTTTGTTAGGGGCGCTGACGTCGTGAAGAAGAGCCACCGTTATGTTCGAAGGATTGAGGTGCTCGGGGTCCGACCATCCAGTCTTCCATGGCTAGCCACTCGCTCCAGTTCTTTTCGGCAGCATCAATTTCGAGTTCTGCAGCACCCTGAAGCGGCCTCAAGAATGGTATTGTCTCCAAAGGTGGTAGATCATACGCCTGTTTGACTGCTGCCCAGCCACCGCTCTTTGCCGCGAAAAGATAATTTCGCCGCTCCTGCTCGTGAAGAGGGCCAACGCCAGCCGCCCAGTCATCCCCAAAGAATCCGTGCAGCACTCCCGGGAAATCCATGCCCGTGGCAACTAGCCGTCGGAGATACGGAATCAACGACACCGATGTGTTGGCGGAAGACCCAGGAGAAGGCGGAGACTGGAAGCGGAAACCTTGGCCTCGGTTTGCAGGTATGTTGCCAAGACCAGAGGATGGACTCCCTGTAGAGTTGTGGACAGGGTGTGGCTGTCTCTGGAAGGGTAGGAGGATGCTGAGTCCGATCAGTGTGGTCTTTCCGCAAGTTGAATGTTTAGCTTACTTGATGAATGAGGTCAATGCCTGGACTGGCATGTCGTGCTGGGCGTGGTCGAGGAAATAGCGTTGGCAACTTTGGTATTTAGGGTACCATTGAAAAATGTCAAATTGAGCTTCTTCCGTCGGCTGGGCGTTCTCAACCGCGTTTCCGAGATTTCCAAAGGCAGCATGATGGAATTGCCTTCGGGCATCTGTGTTCATGTTCTCACTCGACGACGAGGAAGCCATATCGCTAGACTACAGCAACGCACGGAAGAGGAGTGGAGTGTCGTCAAGCGCTTAGAGTAATCCACGAACTTTAATTGAGCAGACTGTAACTGCCGACCGCCTTCTTTAAATACCAGGAGCCTCGATGGATGAGGCCCACCCAATCTGGAATTAATGACCCAGAACAGAAGGTGAGCGTGTGTGAACGATGGTGGAGAAACACATGACCCGGATTGGATATATTGATTTTCGAAGGGAGCGTCGCCAAACCGTCAGATATCCATTGTCTTTGGCACACCCACACCACCGTCCGGTACCCTGGGAAGCTGAAAGAGGCAAATCAGCTGCATTTTGACATCCAGAGGACTGTCACGAACCTTGTCCGTAGGAAGCGGGAGTGCCATGGAGGCTCCAGAAGAACCGATTGATGATTCGTCGTGTCGAAATCGCCGCGCGGGAAAATCCCCAGACTGTGGGTACCATTGGGCAAGACAGCCTCTGACGGGGGGCGCTCGCTGGCCTCTGCGGTCGCCGAGCCGCGTCTTGCGAGTCTCGACCGACCTCTCTGCTGAGAGTAGAAGGATGCTAGGGCCAAGATACGCCGTGGCTCGAGCGCCCGCGCTTGCAAGCCGGCGAACTTTCGTAGAGCTGTAGGCGTCATGGCTTTCCGCCCGTGGGACCCGGAGCTGCCGCGAGGAATGAGGTCGATGTGGCGGCAGTTGGCGGCGGCCCCCATCCAGCCACGGGCGTGACAGCCCTGTCCGCTTGGATTCCAGCTCCTTGGGAAGGGTGGCGTGTCAGACTATTGAGATCACGCCTGGAGCAGCAGATGCTCATCCTCTCCCAGAGATCTCTGCGGATACGTCAGGGGATATCCCCGGTCGATATTTGCGCGGCTGCGGTCGCACAATGGGACAGCCAGCGGCCGCCCGGTGTCCAATAACAGCATATCAGCGGGTTCAAGGACCGAGCCGAAACCGTCAGAAGCACAAGAATAGAAACTGGTGCGTCTCTAACCCCAGCCGTGATATTGAGATCTTCGGATGCTCCTGGCTTCCAATAATCTCCGCGTGGGATCTTACACATGACTGCCGGGCTGCCCTGGAGATCATTTTGTTTGGCATCCTGGTCCTGGCATGGCCGGGCCTGGTCTATCAGCCGGATAGGCAAGTCTGCGTCCACCGTCAGCCACTACGCACAAAGTTGTCTCAGTATCGATGAGACTCCTTGTCGTACGTGTCAATGACCTGTACCATCTCTGCCGGATCAATTGCAGACGATGACGACAACCCACGAATGTACTGAGCGGTCTTTCTAGTCTGCATGACGGCAATTGTCCCAACTGAGATGACAAGATCTTGCTGGTCACGTTTCATCCAGTCTACAGCCTTCCATGTTAGGGAGTCATTCTCCGGCCTTTTGCAACTTCATCCGCTGGGAAAGTCTCAATGTCGCAATTCTATGGCACATCATTATGCGCGTCCCCAGCTAGATGATAGGGACATGACATCACTCTCTAGCGAGTTGCGTCCCAGCTTGTTGGATTTAGCGAGAAGCTTAGACGGCATCAAGCCAAGTCTCTGTACGCCAAGCGCTTCGGCACCGCGAATGAGAGTACGAACAGGTTCACACGCTTGCCCTGCCGCTATGCAGAACACATGATGTGTTGTCACCACGTGCGGTCGAAACTCAATCGACCATAAAACATGGCCAACCACACGACAGGCACCGGATAGACTGATCCAGCACTGCGACCCCCAGTATACCTGACCATTCACATAATCTCTCGGGGAAAGGTAGACCAGCGGTCTAGGCTCGACCATGGCTTTGAGGAATCTATCGCTATCGAGCCGATTAGAGGCAAGCATTTTAACATATGCCCTTAGACGCGGGAAAGGCTAACATGGTAATCCTGGAGCTCTCAAATGGCCGGTCAATTCCCCAGATCCATCTCGGAGTATACCTCACCTCCGGTCAGAGCACGAGAAATGCTGTCACGTATGCTCTTGAAGCCGGGTATCGAGGGTAAGTCACTAGTACGATAGTGCTTGGGAAATTGTGCATCAGCGCGAAAATCGTTGAATCCTAGAAACCCTCACAATTATTGTTGAGTTTTAAGAGAGCTATCTGAGGTAAGCTTCATGACGTACTATACTGACTTTAAATCCTAGATTTGATAGCGCACAAATGTACCATAACGAAAGAGAAGTTGGAACGGCCATTCTTTCATTCCTCCACAGCGATAAAAATACTACGGGACTTGACCGCTCTCAAATCTTCTACACCAGCAAGCTCGCCTCCAACGATGCCTACGAAACCGCGCGAAAGTCCATAACTCAGTCCGTTAAAGAAAGCGGGCTTGGCTATATTGACCTGTTTCTGCTGCATAGCCCTTACGGCGGCAAAGCTAGACGTCTAGCATCTTGGAAGGCAGTGGAAGACGCAGTTGTGGCCGGTGAGGTGAAGACCGGCGGGGTCAGTAACTTCGGTATCAAGCACTTGCAGGAGCTCCTAGAGTCTAAGCCACGGGTCACGCCTGCTGTGAATCAGATCGAAGTCCATCCATTCAATACACGGACGGAGATCACCAACTTTTGTCAGAGCCATGGCATTGTTGTCGAGGCGTATGCACCGCTTGCCAGGGCCTTGAGGATGAAGCATCCGAAAACCGTCGAGATTAGCCGGAAGTATAGATGCACGCCTGGGCAGCTAATGGTGCGTTGGAGCATGCAGCATGGGTCAGTATTCTTTATCCCGGACGTTGGGCCGTCCATGCATTCCTTGTTGTCACGACCTGACGAATGTGTTAGTTATATCCCGCTCCCTAAAAGCACGCATCAAGAACGCATTATCGAGAACGGCGGCATTGATGGGTTTGAGATTGACGAAGAGGACATGCAGCAGATGGATGACTTGGATGAATACCTGGTAACAGACTGGGATCCCGTGGATGCAGATTAAATGCGAGTATGTAAGACCGCATTGCTTTATTCTGATCAGTGCAGCAGCTGGGCGAGGTAGCGTAAGAAGACCGCACGAATGGCCAGACTCCCTCACCTGACCTCGAGGTATGAGCTGTTTTAATTGCTTTTTCTACACAGCCTTGGAGCCCCGGTCCTTGTCCGGCTCTGTTATGCGCAACTAGGGAACCCCCAGATCCTGACCCAGATTAGCGGACCGGGGAAAACGGATCTGAAGGACCAGAACCGGGTGATGGGGAACGTTTCTAAGACATCTGGGAAATTAGAACCGAAGGGAATGTTTCCTCAGCCTTATCGGACAGTTGCCAGAATTCGTGTGTCATTTTGCGTTGTAGATCACCTCGCTTAACAGATCATTGAAACCTACCCTAGCCGCAGTTTTCTGCAAACTAAAATATGGTCAGAGACATATAACAAAATACGTATTGCCAAGGGTACAGATTATCCGGGTCTGCAGAGAGTTTTTGTTCAGGAGCTGGGCGGTGTGCTTTACGTCAAAACAGTGCGACTTCTGCGCAACCGCATGCGATTGGATACAGAACATCCGCGGAAGTCTTGATGGTGAGTCAAAGATAAGATCGAGCTTGCGATGACGGGGCCAATAGGGAAAAGCTCTGTTAGAAAACTTCGTAGTTGTATGAAGCGCATCCACCATGTACTTCTTTATCCAGGCCTAGCCTTCTCTCCACCATTGCTGAATCTCTTCATAGATGACCTGTGAGGGCCTCCTCATCGCTGGGCCTGAGGATCAAAACAATTGAAACCGCCTCCGAATCTTTGGTCACCGAAACCCGTTACCACCAGTCTCCTTGAGCTTTCATCGCGGTAGCAACTTTGCTGAAGCCCGCAATGTTGGCACCGGCAACCAATGATGGATATTCTCCCTCAGCAGGGGTGACATAGGCTTTCGCAGTATCTAGACAATTCTTGAAGCACTCTTCCATTATACGCTTGAGTTTCTCGTCAACTTCTTCAGAAGTCCAGTTCAATCGCTGAGAGTTCTGTGCCATTTCCAGCCCGGATACCGCGACGCCACCAGCATTAGCTGCCTTGCCTAGTCATTATGTTAGCGCTGGGGTTGCCAATTGGATATGGATTCAACATACCCGGGGCATACCAAATGGCTTCTGCCTTCTTGTCCTTTCGGTTGGCTTCGAACACGTCAATCGCTTCCTGAGTACAGCCCATGTTACTGCCCTCGGCAATGAATCTGGCGCCAGCTTTGATAAGGCCATCCGCTTCCTCTTGAGAGACTTCATTCTGCGTGGCGCAGGGAAGTGCGATATCGACCTTGCCGACGTGCAGCCATGGCCGTGCACCATCGATATATTTGTAATGTGTCTTGAATGCTTCGGTGTTGGCTACCTCCGCCAGCTGTTTCCGTTCAACCTTGAGTTTCTGGACCAACGCAACCTCGGGAGGGCCAATGCCATCCAGTGCGACTAGAGTCCCTTTGCTGTCGCTCAGAGAGACAACCGTACCGCCGAGTTCTATGACTTTAAGAGCTGCATATTGCGCCACGTTTCCAGAGCCGGAGATGGCCACCTTCTTGCCTTTGAACGAGTCCGAGCCGCCTGAAGCGTACTTGATCATGTGCTCAACATACTGAGATTCAATTAGCAAAAAGTTCACTGAGATCTAGTCGAGCTCACGTAGACGAGTCCATATCCGGTTGCCTCGGGTCGAATCAAGCTACCGCCCCACGCCAATCCCTTGCCAGTAAGTACGCCGTCCCATTGCTTGGTAAGCTTCTTGTACTGGCCGAACATCCAGCCAATCTCCCGCGGACTCACTCCAATGTCACCAGCAGGAACATCGGTGACTGCGCCGATGTGCTTACTGAGCTCGGTCATGAACGCGATGCAGAATTTCCGGATTTCGTTGTCAGATTTGCCCTTAGGGTCAAAGTCCGCGCCACCTTTACCCCCGCCCATATTGAGGCCGGTCAGAGCATTCTTGAATATCTGCTCGAACCCCAGAAATTTCAGTATTGAGAGGTTGACGGTCGGGTGGAAGCGAAGCCCGCCTTTGTAGGGCCCCAGAGCCGAGTTGAACTGGACTCGGAAGCCATTGTTGACCTGAACTTCGCCCTTATCATCCTCCCAAGTAATACGGAATTGGATCACCCTCTCCGGGATGGAGGCAACCTTGAGCGCCTTGTTGTATTCGGGATGCTTGTCAAAGAGCGATGAATTCTTGAGGGTAGACACCAACTCTAGTCAAGAGTGCTTAGCATTTCTAACTCAGTACTTGTACGAGCTGTAGGAGGGGTCTAGGAAAGTGAAAGGTCCCTAAGACGAGACTTTGTGACGACCATTCACTGGCGTTGCCGTTACTTACCATTGTAGGCCTGTGTGAATTCTGGCTCCGTGACCTTACTGGCAGCCATTTTAGTCCTATGAATCTTGTACTGACTAGACCAGGACCTTAATATGGGATGAGAAAGGCCTAGGACGGAATATTGGAGAGACTGGGAATCTGGGCTTGGGAAGTGCTGACGTGGTCTAAGAAAGTTTCGAGGGTGACGAGAGGATATGGAAAACACCGGAGGTCTGTATGAACGGGAAGTGAGTTGTATGGAGAGAGGGAAGTGAACTTATGCTCGATTTCGAAGTGAAGGGAGAAAGTTTTCAACAGGGCACGCGGTCAATTGGAAAAATTTGCAGCAGAGACTTTCGAGGCTCCTAAAGAGCTCTAGGTGGAATGGGCAGATTCTTTTGGCGGCGGTCGAGAAGGGACGCTTGACGTAGCGGGCCTGCTCAACTAACTAGGTAGCCTGCGCACGAATTTAGACTGCATGAAGAACAGCCTTTTACCCTTCGCGATCTCGCCCATTGGGGGTAGCCTCACCGAGGTACTCGCCGTATCGTGAGGGTCGAGAGCAAAGGAATCAGTCACGAGAACGGGGAGCCAATGGGTGAGCTTCGATACGGGAGGGCATAGATAAGAGCCTCCCACGCCGCTCCACTGTCCTGGTCCTCGGGAATCCATCGTCGGCCCGCTCCGGTGACGGAAGCTCAATCAAATCGTGTACAAGCATGGACATGGGGAAAACCACAT
The DNA here is from genome assembly GCA_021030945.1 of Pyrenula aspistea. NCBI lineage: Eukaryota > Fungi > Ascomycota > Eurotiomycetes > Pyrenulales > Pyrenulaceae > Pyrenula > Pyrenula aspistea. The sequence goes on from JAGFML010000030.1 coordinate 221,747, forward strand.
GGTTATTTGGAGAGTGAAGAAATCACAGAACCTGACTCTTTTAGTGGCGGCGCAATGGTGAGGACAACCGGGCCATGCTCGGTCGGTGATCGGGAGCAGATCTCCGACGCGCACCCGATCAATGCCAAGAAAAGTCTTTGCTCATAGAACGCAAGGGACAGATAGCAATGAAGGATCAATGTCGATTCAATAGAGCTGGCATAAAGTGCACATCATCATTTCAGCGCTGAAACTGATCTACACGTTGCAACCTTCGACTTGGTCATGAAGTTTTCGTGACTCTGGGGCAATTTGGCACCCGGTGCCGGACTCAGCCTCCTATTATTGTTTGTGAGCCCTTGGAGACCATCTGACAGACGCTTGACTAACGCGAGGGAGAATTGAATGGGTATGCATTGACACATGTACTATATTGTCCGTCATGTCGGCTGTAAAATGGGCTCTTTTTTTTCGACAGTCCATTCGCCTGCGCCTATCCGCGGCAGAAGTGCAAGACCTGTCCCTTGTCCTGCTAAAGCAAAGCCCGCTTCTGCCCAGGAAAATCGTAAAGATCCTCTTTGAATGTCAAAAATCTTTTTGCGTCGCTTCTGATCCGCTTGCTACGTCATATTTGGCTGTCCTCTTCCAAGCAGGAATTGCGGCTATATCGGACGTCTCTGGTGCTTTGCTCAATGAATTGAAGACGGTCTCGGCAGAGTCCGACAAGGATCAGCATTACTTGGATGTAGACCGTATGACGGCCTTTGGATCTATCGTTCAAGCATTGATAAACGTTGCGTGTGGAGGATTGGCCTCCTTCAGTGTTACCGAAGCTCGGCGGATTTTACTGCATTTATCCAAGTGCTCGTTGCTTTTGTGTCTTGAAGCAACTCGACTGATGACATCGGATGTACAGGATGAGCCTAAACAGCAAGTGTTGGTCTCATTGCTCGAATCCACGAGCACCCTGTTATGCGCGGTCGCAGGATCAGAGATGGGAATGGCTGCTCTTATGGACTCTAATGAGAAAGGTCCGTATTATTTTCTCGCATACCGAGTGTTGCAATGATCTGAGGCTTATTATCCTTAGAACTGCACGATGTTCTGAATCAAGCGCTCCGTGAGGTTATTAGCACGCCTGCACCTCTGTCTCTGCCGCTCCGGACTCGGCTTGAAGAGATCCAGAAACACGTGACCTTATACGAACGGGTGGACGAGAAGGCCTTGGAAGACACCCTGCTGGGAACAATAGCTCCTGACCCTCTCCAATTTGAGTCATCCATTGCGACTTCTCTCCCAGTCCGTTCAAGGGCTCCGCTATACGTGTATCTGGATGCCGCGGTTTGAAGCCTTCTCTCTCTGGTTTAAGCCTACTAATTAGATGCAGCTAAGCGGACCGCCTTTATTGGATGACAGCGCTTTGATCGGGTACCTTATTGCTCGCTACGGGGTGAGTTCTCCAATGTTGTCTTACATGGAGCCAGCTAAAGCCTGGATTAGGACGACCACGCTTCTCTTGTCATTGACGTTCCCCTTGCAGCCTTCGACGTAATTGCAAACGGGGTCAACAGAAAAGAGCCAAAACCAGCGATGACGGTCTTCCAATCCTTTTTAGTCAACAAGGTCCCTCTCCTCCTCTCTGAACTGATTGGAACCGTCCTCATTCCCGACACTGTAGAGCTTTGTCTATCTCAAATGCTAAGCCGCCTCGATCCGACAGTATTTCCTCCGCTTTCAAGCACATTGGAAATGAGCCCTGAGAAGAGCAATCTTTCCGATTTTAGGCAGGAATTCCTTTTTGCATGCGCTTTACACAAGCTCATCCCAGAGAATGTCGCCAAAAAACTTTCTGGAGACGACACTATACAGAGTCTTCCCCAGCACGGCCTTTACAACAAACAGGAATTGGCACAACAAATTCGTTCGGGAACACGTAAAGCCGAGCAGCTCGTTGACGAGATCGGCGCTATGGAAGGCAACTCTGGTGTCATTGTACAGACACTTGTGGAAGTATGTTCAACATTCTTATGGCTTTGTTGTTGCTGACTGCGACAAGATAATTCATCATCTTTGCCAAAATAAAGAGACAATGACTCTCAAAACCATCTGTCTTAGCCTCGTTCGGAAACCGCAATTGCTTGACATAGTCTTCTTGTTTCGCAGCCCTTCATTTGTTCTGAGCCCTCTCTGCTCTCTGCTGGATGAGTGGAGGTGGGGAGAAGACCAAGGTAATGAAGGATAAGCAATAAAATTTCATAAAGCTAACTGCTGAGCAGGAGAGTCTCAACCAGTATACGATGAGTTTGGAAGTATACTGCTCCTTGTGCTTACCACGAAACACCGCTATGATCTCGAAGCTCAAGAGTTGGGAGCTATGAGCAGTGATGCTTTTATATCTCGGCTCATCCATCAAGGTGCTAAGGCTAAGAAACTTGACCAGCTCGATGAGCCTACAAATCAACATCTTGGCTCATGGATCAGTGCACTATTCAAAGAAGAAGGTCTAGGGGACGAGCTGCTTTCGTCATGCAGTCCGCAGGACTTCTATTTGCTTGTTCCCACTCTATTTTCGCAGAGTATCGATGCGTGCGAAGCTGGCAAGCTCACATTTGAGGCTCTGAAATCGGGATTCGAATGTACGTGTGTAATTAGTGGAAACATTCCTCGGCTAATTTTGTTAGATCTTTTGGAGCCATTCCTACTCCCTTCCCTCGTTATTGCTCTATCATGGTTTCGCAACATGCTAGCACCAATGAGCGCCAATTTTACACTACCGTTACAAGTCCTCCTCGCTATCGTCAAACCCACGGCACTATCGAACGAAGCTCGCGAAATCCACCAGACAATTATATCAGCCCTTGCTGTACCCCTAACTGAGGAACTCCAGAGTCTTCAAAAGCGCTCGCCGGGCCAACCTGAGGCCCGTAGTCTTCTAACGACCTTCGAACTACACCTCAACTTCGTACGGACCAACTACGTCTCCCGCGACGAGTTGACGTCCTGGACATCGTCCAACTCGAGCGATCCAGGGTCTATCCTCGCGACTCTTCGAGGCACACTGGAGACACTCCTGTTCTGGACCACCGCCATTGAAGCTCCCACCTCCCCTCCCTCTTTCACCTCCAATCTCCTTGCTACCGCCGTATCCCTCCGCGGTGCTCGCTCCGTCCTCCAAACCTTCCTCTCTTTCCTTACCACCCAGTCGACCACCCCGGCAACATCTATCTCTGAAATCCCCGCCCTCGACATTGTCCTCGCGTTCATCTGTGCCCCTCACCGTCCGACACCCCAGCACACCCTCCGCGACGCCGTGAAATCCGTCTATACCACACAACTCGCCAAACTTCTGGAAAAGGGAGACACCGTCACTGCCGAGCTCCTTGTCCGCCTCAACCGCCTCGTCCGCCTTGTCGACTCGCACACCCAACAACTTGCCGCGGCCCCCTCCGCCATCGACGCCCCCCTCAACGTCAATGTCCCGATTGACTTGACCGACATGCCCATGGTCGACCTGCAGAACATCGGCATTGACGACGCTGCGGCGGCGGGCGATGCGAGCGGACTCGGAATCACAGCGGATGGAGCAGGTGGAGTGAGCTCGGCAGAAGCAGATGCGGCTGCGGCGGACGTTCTGGTCGGGAATATCGACGATATGCTGAATGCCGCGGAGGCGGACTTTGGGATGGGGACGGATGATGGATTCCAAGGCATGTTTGAGGATGGCCTCGGGGATGGAAGTATGGATTTAAGTGCTAATTTTGATATGGATTTGGATAAGATGTTTCCATAACGGAACATTATTTGGGACGTTGGATTTGGTACGTGGACTTTGACAACTCCTATCTCCGCGCAGAAGTTCTGGAAGGATTCGAGATGATATTGTGGCCGCCTGGTCAAGATTTACAAGCTATATAGGTTGCTACCTTTGGAAATATGCGAGTGATGCTTATGCTTTATACATCTTAAGACACACGCCTGGTTTTCCGATAACGAGCTTGTAATGGCATGAGAAGAGGAACGTATACGCACCAAAAGAGCCATTTGGAATGCAATGCCCCGTAGCGCTGCTCAGTGCTCTTGATAGAAAGGTAAGTAAGAATCTAGCTGGTGACACTGACCTTCATCTCAATTCAATCTTCCTCGATTTCCCCTTCTTCGCTGCCTGAATGCACCCCAGTAGGCTCCGGGTCAGGCTCGGGTTTCACTTTGGGAGTAGCAGACCTTTCTTTCTTGATTCGCCGAGGTGGCGTGCTCCTGTCACGATCCCGATCTTTCTTGTATCTCTTGCTTTCTCTTCTTCCACTCTCGGCACTATCCGCGTCACTACCGCGCCGACGACGGCGATCACTTCCTGCCGCGCTTCGATTTTCCGCACCATAGTCGAGTTCGTCTCGTGAGCCTCTCGGATCTCCACGCGTCCGGTACAAACGCTCCCGCTCTTCCTCCCGCTCGCGGCGTTCTCTATCGTAATGGCTTAGTCGATCAGAGCTTCGCTCACGGTCTCGCTCGAGACGACCATGTCTCTCGTCACGACGGTCTTTGTCTCTTCGACTTGATGGAGGCGGACTCACACGGAGAGAACTGGCCTTGCGGTAAGATTTCTCACGGTCAGCCATAGCCTTACGGCGGTCTGCTTCATACGCGTCAACTTCTCCTGGAGATCTCGACAGCCGGCCCCGGCGTGAATCGCGTTCACGATAAGATCGACCATCGCGATAATCGCGATCGTCATCACGACGATACGAGTCTCTCTCTCGCTCTCGGTCTCTACGGCGGCGCTCGCGATCACGTTCTGCGTCCTCATCCTTTTCCTGGAGACGGCGGATAACCTTGTCGAATGCGGTTTTGCGTAGCTCATCAGTATCAAGCGCACGGTACTCCTCAATTTTCTCTACGCGAGGGCGTACCTGGTCCCATAAGTCCGAGCTGCGGACAGGCGGCTCTAGGTGCTTTATCCGCGAGCGTAGAGCGTCAATGGCTCGACGTTGGTGCCGGTCTGCTGCATTCCTCTCGTCTTCATTGCGTTTCATAACCTTTTCGTGCAGTCGTTCAAATATCAGTCTCAACGCATCGCTGTCAATGTGGGCTGTACGTCGATCAGTGATTATGATAGATACAAATTCATCATAGGTGGTCTTGGGGGTGATCTCGTAACGTTTGTCCTGGTGTCGATCAGTATAGAAACAATGTCAAAGACTGGATGATTTTTACCTCAAGGACATCGTAGACATCGTTTCTCCTGCCTCGAAGCGCTCGTTCTTCCTCTTCAACGACATCCCAGAAAAGGTCCAATGGTGTTGAGCCAGATTGACCCAACATAGCTACATACCGTGGATCTTCCTCAACCAGTGGTAGCACTTGCATCCACTTTGACCCTGCTTTGATCTTCCCTTCGCTTCTTAAGCTTCGCAGCAGCTCAAGAAATTGATCACGATTCTGGCGTTCTCGTCTTGTTCGGTTGGCCTTCTGTCGCTGCCGGGTATCATTGAAGTTACGCTCAAGAGATTTGATGTGGGTCTCAAAGGCTGTCAGAAGATCTGATTTGCTTAGGGTTTGAAACTTAGCGTCGTTTTGGATCCTCTCATTGGACTGGATGACTTTTTGAGCTTCCGACCATCGAGTGTAGGGTTCAAGATCTAATGCCTTCAAGATCGCCGTAAGATCATTCGAGGCCATCTTCTGGATGGCCGCCTGCTCGTCAGCATGAGCCTTTTTCAACTCTATGATATACTCCTCGAAAAGCTGCCGTCTCTCATCCTCGTTATCCGTGGACCTGAAGATCGCTTCTCCCTCAAGAATTGGTCGAATGGTTTTCCAGCGTGTATAATGCTTGATCTCTGGGTGCCGTTTTAACATGGTGCCAAAATCTGTGCGGAGCTTAGCCAGTCTCTCCTTGGCTCGATCCTTCTCCTGCATGCGAACCTCAACCGCATATTTCTCAAACGCAGCCTTGCGGTCCTTGGGATCTTTCAGCGCCCGGTATTGAGGGTCTTTAATTGTAGCGCGCATGGTTTGCTCCCACGACCAATCCGGATGCACGTTGTATCGGCGAAGGAGTTTCAGGAAAGCTGCTTCAGCTTCTTCGAACGTCTGGTAGTCAGGGATGGCTTCTGTGCCAACATTGTTCAGGGGGATCCCATTTATTTCACTGGAGCCAAAGCCTATTCGTCTATTCGTATCATAACGTTCTTGGTTGCCAAAGTCATTTTGGGGAAGTGAAGATGTACCGCCAGCAACAAACGTTGGGCCCCTGAGTCTATTAGCAGTTGACGAAAACAGCGATCGCACGATTTACGGTATGGCTGGTTTGGATTGAGGTTGAGTCTGCGCGAGCGCGTTTTTATAAGGCTCTGGCATTTCCCATGAGCTAACCCGCGTTTCTGTGTTATACCAGTATTTCCTGCCCTCAGGTGTCGTGTACTCTTTCCAAGGCTGGTCTGCGAGAGCTCGCTATGATCATATTAGCTTACATGTGATATTCGTTCTTCGGGCATGCGAACCTCGACTGGCGTCATAAGCTCCAACGGTTTGGTCCATTGCGTGGCTTTTGTCTGAACATTGTAATAATAGACTCGCCCCTCCGGATTTCTGGCCTCCTGCCAGAGTCCTGGCGACACCGCAACTCCGTTCATGTTCGAGTGGCTTATAAGGAAACTCGCAGATATAACATGCGCTGAAAGAATGCGGAATTGCAATGGGATGTGAGAGGGTCTAGTAGACGAGTAGGTGCTCCAGAACTGACAGTCTTCAAGTTTGCCGACTTTTCGACTAGATTCGGCTTTACCGTATTTGTACTAGCGCATACTATATACCATACCATCACAGTCAAATATGGGGCAAATCGACTAGAGACAGAGCAAGATCGTAGCGAGGTGTCAACCTACCTGGATAATTCTCAGCTGCACTCCGGTGATCTCAGGCACTTGGATGATGGTTCTTGATCTTGTTCCTCCTTCTGACAATGCGCGATTAGGGATGTGGTCGTCTGATGACCATGTCCGACAATTCTCGAGACGAAGAATTTCTCGAAACTGCAATTCTTGATACTTTTGTCCCTAAAAACCCTTTAATTGATGTCCAACACGAACTACATATTGCTACAGGTTTCGAAGATCATGGGGACTCCCTCTCCTTGCAAGGCTCTGAGCATCGAGATCTCGTCTTTTTCGGTAAGATGTCTCTTCCCTTCGAAGGTGCATTGTCTTACTCATTCTTAGATGCACAGATGAAAAGATCACTATATATGTGATTCTCCGCGTCGCCAATACCTCGAAGGAACATTTGATTCATTGTTTGTCACGAATCGACATTGGTGTTGATGTCTACGCTTCAAACGACAATGGCCTTCCAAGTCCACGAAGCCCACAGGAAGGCACAGAGTCAAATCGAGATCTATTGTTTTCCGGACCAGTCTTGGACAAGCACGAGCCTCTAGTTATTCGAAGCGTGGAGAATGAGGACATTAAGACGCCGCCAACGCTGTTGGCAGCGTGGAAAGTCGAGGCACTTCTTCGTAAGTGGTCAATATTGCTAGGCATAATCCTTTGTTCGCAAGCTAACCCAACCACCAAGACCGACCACGGCTACGTTTCCCGAACCCAGCAATCTCGTTTGTGGGCTATGCCACCTTCTCTCTGACGAAGACCCTGTCCACGACGAAACATGACAACATTTATATGCGCCCTTTCGCTCCTCCACCGGTGAACCTCCTTGCCCCATTGGGATTTGATGACGCGGAAGAGAGAGAAAACATCTTGTCCTCTCCCAAGATTTCCCGTATGCTTCCCCAACAAGATTCTGAAAAGAGCCTGCTCCGTGTCCGTCACAAAAAAGCAAGAAAGATCAGATTCGTTCCAGCTGCCAATGCGCGGGTGAGATATTCACGAATGAATGCCTATCAAAAGCGGCCAGCCACGATCGCTAGTCTCGACTTTGAGGTAACTGCGTTCCTGAATCACGATGTGGAGTTGATTGAGTGCGGGTTCAACCTCGGGGATGGAACAGCCGACGACCTTACATGCTTGAAGTTGCCAATGGTCTGTCGACCGCGAGATAATGTCACCTTCGTTTACCGATTGGACCCGGCGCGTGGTAGTGAGAGCCCATCTTCGTCGACAACAGCTACCCCGGGATTGATTTCCATCTCCATCATAGCCAAGGTGCTGGTGTCCGACACCTGCCGACCTACAGTTTACCTTGAATGGACAGCTCATGTGGATTTCTCTACTCCGCTGAATCCTAGCTTTGGCGGCCCGACCCAGGCAATGCAGCGTAATAACCGTCCAGTCAGTCTACCAGTCCGGAATTCATCAGCCAGCAATATGACCCAGCATGCGCGATCCTCATCTTCGACCGAATCAGGCCTAGTGCTCTCTTTTTCTGGTCCCTCAACTGTAAGGGTAGGCGAGGTCTTCCACTGGGAAGTCCTGGTAGTCAACCGCTCTGCTAAAACGCAGAAGCTGGCCATTGTGGCGATACCTCAACGGAAGAAGACGGAAACGAGACGGCATGCTCCAAAAGCATCGGCGGGTTCCACTCGAGACTCGATTGTCTCGGGTCCCCGCAGAGCAAGTGATGACGTCGCGCCTGCCGTGACCGACGAGAACATTCTTCTCGCCATGCAGAGGAGCGTAGGAGTAGGAGCCGGGGCGACGGATCTGGTCTGCGTCAGCCCCGATGTTAGGGTCGGTCCCTTGGCAAGCGGACGCTGCCATAGCACGGAGTTGAAACTGCTCCCTTTGGCTCCTGGACCGTTACGTTTGGAAGTGGTGCGCGTGGCGGATTTGGATACCAACGAAACAACCGATATTCGCGATTTACCCGACATTGTTGCGTTGGAATTTGAGAATAGTAAGGTGCACAGGGAGATTGGTCGACGCGAGTCGCAGGGCCTGTGAAAAGCATACTTAGAGCAGGTGGCACATCGATACGGCGTTCACCATTACGGTACATGCCTTTTGGAAAGAAAGTGATTTTGATAGTCAGAGATCAATCTAAAATCGAGGCCACTCATCAGTAAGGAATCAAGCTCCTTGACAGCCTCAAAACTCGTAACCCAAACTCGTTACCCATGCATGAATAACACTGTCCGTTTCGCCACTGGATGCATCCGCCCAAGAACATTAGAAACGCCAGAATGCTGCTCGTGTCTCGAGTTATAGTTTCTAGTCTTCATCCGAGGAATTGGTGAGGGAGAGATAAGCTGTCCAGGCAATACCAATGGTAGAGACGAAGGGCTATTATCATCATTAGCGCGCAAGAACATGGCTGGATCGACTGGAAAGCACGTCAAACTCACAATCTGGAATTGCATGGGCATGAGGCGGAAGTTAATGATCTGCACAGCCGGCCAAAGCATGTAATTTGCCTTGAGGGCGGGGATGTAGACGTCCTGGAACTTCTTCATAATTGCGCGCTTGCCTCCTCCTTCCGCTACTGTCATGAATGTGAAGAAGATACCAAGACCTGGAGATGTTAGTCTGAAGCCAAAATGACGCAGAGGAGTTAATATTACCAATTGGAGCGAACACTAATTGGTCCATGGCGACTCTTTGCAGGGAGGGAACGCCACCTCGCTGCTTGGTGATGGGGAATGTAGCAGCGAGGAATCCAAACCATTTGAATTGGATTGGAGCCATTAAGAAACCATAAGCCATGAATCTCGTCAATCGTTCAAAATCGAAAGGTGCCGAGGTTGACCTTGATCCCACCAAACCCCATTGTTGTGGCTTTTCCTTCCCATATTCATTGATTTCAATAGAAATAAAATCATTTTTACCACCCGGACTAGACGGAGAAGACCTCTTCGAGCGGATGCGGTAGGCTGTGAGTGTTTGAGCGACAGTATCAGCGATGCCGCCTAACACAGCGTTGGTGATCATTGTGGTCAGGACTGGCTTTTCGGCATAATAGAAGTTGAATTTGGCAGCGAGGCGGGCAGCGAGGAGCATTTCGATGACGAATATTATGGTATGCAGCAGGGGCTAGATGAAAATGTTAACGAAGACTGGGCGGGTCGACAAAGATTGAGGTTGTGCTTGAAATAGGGCTGGGAGTGATTGCGGAGTGAAGGCACCTGACGGGGACGGAGGTGGTCTTACCAGTCGTCCATAGATGTACCTGCTGTTTAGGGCGTTGAGCACCCTTCGCCGTGATGATTCGAACATTTCCAAGGAGAAGGAAGGGCGATTTAGGGTGATAAAAACGACAACGTATTCGACGATGTAGGACACTGAGACGTAGGAGTGAGCGGTGAGAGGTGACGTAAAGAACGACGGATCTGCTCTGCGGTGGACTGGCCTTTGTTGCAATCAGGTGACGCCTAATCTTCTGGGCAAGCGCTGAGCAGAAGATTCTTGATGAACCGCTGCTTTGTGGTGTAATAATCGATGGTGTAGACAAGAGGTCAATGATCGCACGAGGCAGTGCCACTTTGCCCGAGGCGCTACCAACCAGCCCTGTTGCTGGCAACTTGGCCGATCGTTAAGCTTCCAGGCTGCGACCTATCGAGTATCGGCGCGGTACACTCCTCACCGGCATGCGAGGCACTATTCGCCCCGGCTTTTTACTGCCCCGCCATTTCTGAACCGCTGTGGGAGATAAAAATTGATGTGTCTCGCCAGTGGTCAAGAGAGCATTTTGCTCGTCTTCCTACGAGTCTGATATTCTATATCATCCGCTAGCGGCCGACCTCATAATCCACATGTACCTTGAGGATCTTGCGTAGGCTCCTTCTCCGTACCGGTGATGACCGGGAAACGCGCTGTTGATAAGCCCCTTCTTGCTCTTAAGACATACAGGGAAATGTTTCAACCTTCAACGTACTTGCATCGCCGTCGGCTTTACAGGTGGTAGAGGAAGGGAGACTTCTTGGCTTACCTACAACAGAAATGGAGAGGAAGGGAGCTGCCAACGACGTCAGTCAATGGCCCGCTACGGACTGCCTAGAAAACAAAACCCCACCATTCTTCGGAGTACCAACATCCAATTATCAGCCCCTTCACAAAATTCACCGACCATCTCCTTACTTACCTTGCCCAAATGATCACACAGCCTGTGGATGATCCGCTAAATAATTGAAGAATTCTCAACTAGAACAAGGCAACCCCGGCACAATGTCCCTCTCCAGCAAGCTCGCTATCACGGACGTGGACCTACAAGACAAGCGTGTCCTGATCCGAGTATGTTCCCAATATATTCCCAAGCCACCTGGAATATAGAGCTAAAGCAGTCGTCTGCAGGTCGACTTCAATGTCCCACTCGATTCCGAGAAGCGTGTTACCAACAACCAGCGCATCGTTGGTGCTCTCTCCACTATCAGGTACGCGATTGATCATGGTGCCAAAGCCGTGATCCTGATGTCCCACCTTGGCCGACCCGATGGAAAACGAAATGAGAAATACAGCCTAAAGCCAGTGGTACCGGAGCTTGAGAAGCTTCTAGGCAAAAAGATCGTCTTCACCAACGATTGCGTTGGGAAAGAGGTCGAGGATACAGTCAACGCGGCGAGCGGTGGAGAAGTAATCCTTTTGGAGAATCTCCGGTTTCACGCTGAGGAAGAAGGAAGCAGCAAGGACGCAGAAGGCAAAAAGGTCAAAGCGGACAAAGCAGCGGTAGATGAGTTCCGAAAAGGCCTCACAGCGCTCGGAGATGTCTACATAAGTGGGTTTCTCTTGGGTTCCTGCGAATCCGGCGGCTAACAGCTTCACAGATGATGCTTTTGGCACTGCTCATAGAGCTCACAGTTCCATGGTGGGCTGCCAATTACCACAGAAGGCCTCTGGCTTCCTCATGAAGAAGGAACTTGATTACTTCGCACAAGCCCTCGAGAACCCTCAGCGTCCTTTCCTCGCAATTCTCGGCGGCGCGAAAGTGTCTGACAAGATTCAGCTGATCGACAACCTCTTGACGAAGGTCAATAGCCTGATTATTTGCGGAGGCATGGCTTTCACCTTCAAGAAGACCTTGTATAACGTCAAAATCGGAAACAGCCTGTTCGATGAGCCAGGCAGTCAGAAATGCGCAGAGCTTATGGAGAAGGCAAAGAAGAACAACGTGAAGATAGTGCTACCTGTGGACTATATCACTGCCGACAAGTTCGCCGCTGATGCCAAGACAGGCACAGCGACTGATGAGGAAGGCATTCCCGACGGCTGGATGGGCTTAGACTGCGGAGAGAGGAGTATCCAATTGTACACGGACACCATTATGGAGGCGAAGACTATCCTTTGGAACGGTCCACCAGGCGTCTTCGAAATGGAGCCTTTCGCCAACGGCACAAAAGCAACTCTCGATGCTGCCGTGGAGGCTGCTGGCAAGGGGAAGATTGTCATTATCGGCGGAGGGGATACGGCGACCGTGGCAGCGAAGTATGGTGCCGAGGACAAGCTTAGCCATGTTTCTACCGGCGGAGGTGCCTCTTTAGAATTGCTAGAAGGCAAGGATCTGCCGGGAGTGACTGCGCTGTCGAGTAAGTGAGCTCGCCGTCAGAAAGCGTACAGGACCTGATGGCGTGATGAGCGTTGAGAGCGAGGATTTGATCCAGCGGTGAATCAGGCAGGCATGGACCAATTGTATCCGTATGATAGACTTCAACAGCCTAAAGACCCAAACGCGAACTCCTTAGGCTCCTCTTATATTATAAAGCTTCTATGATGTTCTTTTTTTTCTCTTCATATGCTCATCCCGTTCCAAACGCTGAAAAAACCCAATGCACAATCACGACTTCGAGCCCTGCACCTTTTTAAGCTCCTCCCTGCACAAAAAACATGTTAGCCCCAAAACTTCCATACAAGAACCTTGGGCCCCGGGGCCAAGCCCTTACATACTTCAACTGCTTCGAAAACTCCTCGTTCTGATCATCGTCGTCCCAGCTCTCCTCCCACAGATGCGTATTCCCCCCCGGCGCCGTGGCTTCCTCGGCCGTCCAATCTAATCCACGCCGGGATCTGGTCAGCTTTTTCTCCCCCCTGCCAGAACAAAGTTTTGGGTGTTGGGGGGAAGGGGGAAGTTCGGTTGATTTTGGTTTTAGAACATGCCTTCGACGGGGAAATCCTCAAACTCGTCGTCTTCCTCGAGCAACGCTGCGCCCTGGGATGTTTGTTGTTGATCCTTCTGCGGCTCGCCGCCTTCGGGTTTCTTCTCTTGGAGCTTGGTGGTGGGAGGGGCGCCGGTGGCTGCGCCGGACATTGTGTAGGGTTTTTATGTGTTTAGAGGAGGATGGAGGGACTTTTTTGAAGACTGGGATCAGAGAGTAGAAGGTTTTGAAAAAAGAGGGGGGCGTGAAAGTTTGCGGGGGTTATGGTCTTGAGGGTTGGACTCTGGGTAAAATGTTCCTATGATGTAGACTCGACCGGAGGGACTATTTCAACGCAAAGAAGCTTGCGGCGACAAGAGGGCAGTTCTGGCAGAACTTCGGCAGTCGGCTCCCGGCGAAATCGGCCGGCTAGCTTTCCTGGATACTGCATAGTTCTCAGCTTGAGACCGGTGCAGAATGGATGAAGGAACCTGTTTATCCTACCTAGTCACCCATGTGACCCATTACTACCGCGAAGTATCAAAGTATGGAACTTATCAATATCGTGAAATTCGCTAAAATGCGTACCAAAATAGCATATGCGTGCTCTCATTGACATTGGGGAGCTCAAAATACGGTTGGGGAGGTGGTCAACATATGACATTAGCTGCAAAATGCACAGCGAGCACCAGCTATCATTATTCGTGTCGAATGACCATATCGAGAAATTACTGTAAAGCTAAAGTGTTCTCTGCCCTTAATGATATCTCGATCAACACAGCCAATACCAGAACTTCTCTAGAAGATTCTTTGGGATAGGATTCGGCCAGTGAGCATCGGCGGCATCAAGAGCAGACTTGCCAGTGTACAGGTCCGCTGTTGCGGCATTGACAGGTCTAGTCTTTTTGAAGATCTTCCAGAACGTAAAGAGCGCGAAGAAGATGGGTATACCGATATAGCTCGTCAAGAAGTCGTCGACTGACCATGGCGCGAAAGTATAGAATCCGTTGAAGACGATAATAATAGCGAAGAAGACGAGAGCGAAATACGCGAGGTACGGTTGGAATGGCGATTTGAAGATCAGAGTATTCCGGTCGACATTCTGTGCCTTGAGCGCGTGGTAGAAGCGAATGTAGGCAACACAGATACTGCACCATGTGAAAAGACCAGCGATGGTTGTCAAGTTCTGCATCCAGGTGAAGACTTTGTTGGCGCCGGAGCTACAAGACATGTACGTCAATAGGGAGACAGCAGCTGTAATTCCCACGCAGTAGTATGGCACGCCCCTATTGGACCTCTGTTAGCTTCTCTGATTGACCTCTTTGGGTATGTGGTTGAATCTCGATATTAGGAAGAGCAAATGAGGGATTCTCTCCATTTCAAAGACGAGAGCTGGAGTGAAAACAGCTTGACGACCTTTACAACAATATTTCACCCAGACCAGTGTGCGCTGAGCTTGATCCCGTGTTGAATCATCTCCGGGGTAAAGTAGCATCTGTCGAGGGTTGATTGTACTTACGTCCTTGTGCACTTGAGGAATATCCTGGGTGCCTGGCCCAGCTGGGCAATGCCTGCTCGTTAAGTTAGCTCATTATTTAGCAAGCTGTTGGTTCATCTACTGACCAAAGAGGTAACGACTGCCAGTGTAGAGAAATGCGTTCGCAGACGATGAAGCGGAAGTAAGGATGACAGCATTGATAATGCTAGGAAGAGCTTTGATCTTCGCCCGTTCGATCGCAATAACCCAGGGGGAAGCTGCTGCTCCCGCAGCGCCCGCTTTCTGTGCAGAAAGCAAATGCGGATCGTTGTAGGGTACCAGGACACCAATCGCTAGGGATCCTAGAACATAGAAGAACAAGATTCCTGTATATTGTTAGCCTGATAGTGAATGAGATGTGAACGCAAATATCTTACGCCAGAAGACTCTCCGTACCGCCTTGGGGATGTTCTTCCTTGGATTCTCGGCTTCGCCAGCGGCCACTGCGACCATTTCGACGCCACCGTAAGAAAATGCTGCATTTACGAGCACGGAAAAGAGTCCAGTGAATCTCCCGGTATCTCCATGACCCACGAACTCTTTCATGGCACCAGGATCCTTCCAGTAGTGAAAGCCAAGCCTCTCTTGCCCAGGTGTACCGCCAAGGTCAATTATAAGAGCCAGAAGGATCAGTCCCACGATGGTGATAATTTTGATGCTCGCAAAGATGAATTCGGCCTCGCCATAGATGGACACTGCAAAGATATTGAGGCATACGACCACCACGATGATGATTGAGATCCAAGCAGCGACCTAAAAGAGACAAGGTCAAAAAAGAAAGCGTCTGCAATATCCTCGTACTTACGTTGATGCCATCAGCTCCGTGCCAGAATTGTATAACTATCGAGGCAGCGGAAATCTCAGCACAGAGTGTGATAGACGACGCGTACCAATTGTTCCACCCAACCGCGAAGCCAAGGGCTTCGTCTGCATATCGAGCACAAAACTGTGGAATGGCACCTGGAAGGGGCAGCCATGTTGCCATCTCACCCAAGGACTGCATCATGGCAAAGACTGCCACACCAGTAAAAGTATACCCCAGAAGGATGGACAATGGCCCCGCTTGGGTGAGAGCGCGTCCAATACCTAGGAATAGACCGGTGCCAATAGTCCCTCCCAATGCGATGAACTGAATATGACGAGATTTGAGGCCACGAGAGACGTACCCATACTCTTCAGCATCATGGATATCACCTAAAATCGTTTAGTAATATTCTCAAACAGCTTGACCTTCTTGGACAGTACCGTAGATATCTGCAGCTTCGCCGACCTGTAGACCTTTCTCGTCGGTCACCACTGACATCTTCCTCTCGCGGTCGGGATCACCATAAGAGGGAATTCCATCGTCGATAGAATAGTGCTTCTCTCTGAAGCTGTGCTCCTTCTCTGGATCCATGATGTGCAGTAAACACTAGATAGAAGCAACCATATCAATGAACCTATTGGTGGTTACAGAGAGGACTGCGCCACTAAAAACACGTCGGTGACCTCCAAACTCCTATTTAAGCGACTATTGTTTGCTCTGAGATGAGCTCTGTATGAGGATCATTCACCTGGGGGGTTGCCAGGCTTTTAAGACGGAGTTACTCTCGCCAACGCATGTGAAATTGGGGGGAAAAGTTTTTCAGCTCAGGCAGGCAATGATGATATGAAATGTTCAGAGTAAGAGCAACACTTGCAGCTGCCATTTTGCCGGGATAGGTGATCGATGCGGAAAGGCCGTCGGCGCGATAAGGAAAGTCGCATATTGTCGGCGCAAGGCAGTCTGCATAAAGTGACCCGTCTCAGTGATGCTTGCAGCCGAGCAGTATTAGGCCCGCAGTGGCGCCCTTATCGCACCCTGTCGAAAAACTCGTTTCGGGGCCTTGGCTGGACGAGGATCAAGCTTGTGCTTCGATGTTTGGACTAGGGGCCGATGTGGTCGCGCGTCTCACAGATTTCAAGTTCAGCATTTAGCCACACGGTGGACACTCAAGATAAAGATAAGGGTGGTCGGCCATAGCATTTGCTCGCATGCTCGCTTGCTATTGCCATTCTTGCGACGCATCTTCCGGACCGATTCGAAAAGGTTGCATCATCCAATTAGTTT
Organism: Pyrenula aspistea; assembly: GCA_021030945.1. Lineage (NCBI taxonomy): Eukaryota > Fungi > Ascomycota > Eurotiomycetes > Pyrenulales > Pyrenulaceae > Pyrenula > Pyrenula aspistea. The sequence continues at coordinate 238,367 of JAGFML010000030.1, forward strand.
CGGTCGCCTGCCTCGAGCCAATCCATGTTATCAGGCTTTTTCCACCATGGTAAGACATGAAGCGGGAGTGAGCCTTGCGCGGCCGAAGACGGTGTTAGTTGTCAATCTTGCTATATTAGAACAATATGAACGCTCTGCTCTTTGGAGGTCGAAATAGCTCAATGCGGTAGGATCCGAGGCTGTTGTGGGGGCTCTGGCAACACCAATCATTCCTTGCCCTCAGGTCCCAGCTGTGGTAGACGTAAAGATTTAAAGCTCTACTTGTGGGGATTCTCCACTCTACGGATACGGCTCGTAGATAAGAGCCGCGCGCTAATGCGGCCTTTGCCAATCTGGCGTTTAAATTCCCTACGGCGTGTCCGAAGTTGCCAGCTGAAAACCTTCCACATTCAAAGGCACTGCTGCCTTCCCGCTTGTAGCCGAACACCATCTCCACAACTACCATACTCAAAGAGAGGGCCGAAATGCAAACGACGAAATACTTGAAACAAGTCTGGCCCACGATCGCCCAAATTGCTCACCCCTTTCAAGAGTGATCTTATGCAGCTTCCCTCGTCGCGCTCCTTTTCTGTATCGCCGTTACCATCCTCAACTTCAGCAACATACTGATGTGTAGAAATGACAGCAATTTCTTCTGAGCCTAATAATGAATTGCTCAGATTGTTGGCGTATCCAATTCCCACGACGGCGAGGAAGTCACTGGCACAAAATTCTTCCATGAGGCCTGGCCTTGAATCTGATAACACTACTTGTAATACGAGAAGGACTTTGTTTAGTCCCTTTTTAGCATTTTTGGGTCCTAATCTGACCATGCCTGAATCTCATGCCTTTATTCACAGTCATCGTTTGAATAGCTGGAGCAAAACATGGTGTTACCAAGGTGAGTGTCTAGGCGGTGATTGATGACTGCGGCTATATGAAAACTAGACGTTTTCAACTCTATTCTCCCTGTTGCTACTAGCCTCGCTACTGCATAGATGCAATTTGTCAGGATATGCACAGCGGGATCCTCGTCGGTCTTTGTTTTGACCTTCATCGACTCTGCGAGTATGCGCTTGCTCATTCAGTCGGCCTCTGGAACGTGTCAAACTCAATCCCTTCCTTGTCGAGTATCACTGATTTTGCTTTTATTTACACCCTTTCTGCATCTATTGCAGTCCGCTTCAGTGTCTCCAATCCTCCTCGAGCTCCTAAGATCCGTTATCGCTGTCACCCCTGCTTGCCTTAGTCTCCTGTCTTTTCGCGCTTTCCAATTCATTTCCTTTGGCCGTCTACTCTGACAATAGCCCCGAGCTCCTGTGTACGGTCTTTTTGATTCTCCTCATGTCCACTTTCCTTGGTATTTAGCGTACCCTTACATATCGCTTTAGTATTGTCAACATACCCCTATGAGGAGTTTTTATGATATCCACACCGAAGATGGGCCGCTCTGCTCTTAAAATCAATGTTGTCTTTGCAATCGTCATTGGCTTTCTCGGATTGCATTGCCAGATCTAGGTGACTAGCAAGCCCAGGTTAGCTCTGTTCAGCTTCCCTTGTACGGAGTCCGAAGTCTCAGTTCCATATCGACTCGCTGGTACGAAATCCAAGCAACGGAACATGCTCGCCTCAGGAAGATTTGACCGAGCTGCCAAAGCCACGACACTAACTATTCGGACCTAGCTGTCAAACTGCATGCATGTATATGGCCCCATGGAACGCGATCAGAGGTATTCGCCTATCTCTGCTTGAAAGGCTGGCTTCAATCACGCTAGTATCTTACGGGTGTCATGGGTTAAACGTGAGGCTGAGAACAAGATGAAAGAGCATAAAGCATCAAGGACGGTGGACGTGACGACGACAACAGCAAACCGAGCACTCACGTGCCGGCGGGGCGGAGGGAGCCGGAGTCGGTGGAGAAGGGCAGCAGGAGAGGAGGGCAAGGCGGGGAAGCTCAGGTATCGGAGGAGCGGAGTGGAGCGACAGTGATTACGAAGGGAGAGAGGGAGAGGCAGAGAAAGTACGACAATGACGAGGGAAGGATTCACGTGCTCCCCACAGGGTCTTTGCGATCCAATCATGCAGAGCCCGTCCCTGACAGGAATCTTTGCGGCTCTAAATCTCGGGTGAGTCGGCCGTATCGGAGCTATTCCGTACAGTCTTACAAGCAACAGCTACATGATCCTTCTCACTGTCCTTCCGTGTAATCGCAAATCTGCGTATGGACATGATCATGCCAGCGACGGGTTTCGTAAAGCAGAGAAACAATCTTGTCGTCATGAACCCATATGAAAGATACCTCGAGAATCAAATTTGCGAACGGTGATAGGGTGATAGCCCGGACATACGGTAGACGATGGGCTGAGTAGGTGAGGCAAGGTGGGTACGCACGTAAAACCAAGCCAAAGTCGTATATATCCGTGGACAGTCTCAACTGCAGTATTCCAGAGCTGACCTGCCCGACTGACTTTCTACATCAAACAAAATTTCTCAAACACGGGGATTTCATCATGGCCTCGGTCCTCATCACAGGCACTTCTCGCGGGCTCGGCCTCGCATTCGTCAAACACCTCTCTTCCCTTCCCTCAACCACTATCACCACAATCTTCGCCACCGCCCGTGCCACCACTCCTCCCCCGGCCCTCTCGACCATCATCGCCTCCTCCAAGGACCGCGTCCATTACGTCACCCTCGACGTCTCCTCCGACGCCAGCGTCGCCAAAGCAGCCCAACAAGTCTCCACCACCCTCGGCCCCAACAAGGGCCTCGACATCCTGATCAACAACGCCGGCAGCGGCCAGCAGACGTTCGCGCCGCTCACCGAAATCGCCCCCTCAGTCCTCGAAGAGGTCTTCTCCTCCAACGTCAGCAGCCTCCAACGCGTGACCAACGCCTTCCTGCCGCTCCTGTCCCTCGGCACGCACAAGAAAATCACCAATCTGACCTCCACGTTGGGCTCCATCGCGTTGGTGAAGAACTTTGAGTTCGCGCCCACGCCGGCCTACAAGATCTCCAAGGCCGCGGTGAACATGCTGACTGCCCAGTATGCTATGGAGCTGGCGGACAAGGGCTTCACGGTGATTGCGCTGACGCCCGGTTGGTTGAAGACGGATTTGGGCGGTTCGAATGGGGATCTGGAGCCAGAGGTGGGCGCGAGGGAATCTGTGAGGATCATCTTGGAGATGACGCCGGAACAGGATAATGGCTGCTTCAGGGATATTTACATCGAGGGGAGTGATTTGTATACGGGGAAGAATCCGCCGTGGTAGGTAGCATAGGACTCTGGGCGACTTGGAGAAGAGAGAAAGGGAGGTATCCAGAGCTGAACAGATAGCATCTGACAATACGAAGCGATATCTATGCGTGACGATCGTAACTAGATGCGATAGACCATTTCCAGATAGCGTGCTAGGCATAACTGTGCCCGAAATTAGACGAAGCATCGTAAGGTGTCTGCGATACATTCTGCCATTCCGTGAATTTTTGAGCAAAATCTTCCACCCTACGTTGGCTTCCTTGCTTATCGCAAGCCCCAAAATCGTTTCCAGCATGACTGGCTGCCTCACAATCCAACGCTTCCAGGTTTCCAACGACCGCCAAGCTCTTTCTACCGTGAGCGCAAACAAATGGGAATTTGCACTGTGCCAACCGCCGCACCAGACTCTGACACTGCTCAATCGTCAAGCTGTCGTTAAACATGATAGCGCTCCTGCACGCTCTCGAGCAGAGCATTTCAACAAGGCCTTTCGGACAACTTGCCAGGCGAGTCGGCCAATCTGCGGAGCTATCCTTCGGCGCTTGTGATGTTGCTGACGAAGAACATGAATCAGCGAGGGTCCATATCTCCTCACGAAGAAGGTCGATAACAATTTTGTGATCGAGCCGAACGCGCTCAGCAATAAGAGCTGGTACGGCCGTGACAGTGATTGACGATGAAGTGACATCTCTGTTATCAGAAGAGTCGGACTTAGTCTGTGCCTTATAGATGAAGCCCCAATAGGAAAAATAGCGCTGATGAAGTTTAAATAGCTGAGTCTCCTCCTTTGAGGTTTCGAATGTGATAGGGATTGGGAAAAGTTTTGAATTGATTGCCGAGGCATCAGCTGACCCATGGACTGCGCCTTCGGAATGCTGAAACAGCTCGTCAAAAAGTTGCTCGACTCGACACCGTTCATCTGCCGCGTGTTGGTCGATAAGAACGAGGGAGGGAACTGGCTCCTGAGAGTCCGGTGTCACTGAATGGAGAACATTGATCTTCACGAGAATGAATTTGCGATCTATCTGACCTAGCACGATAGCGTCGGTGAGGCTGTCTCTGTCTAGTCGTGTAGTGTGACATTTAACTAGATCGCCAAAAGCTTGATCATTTTTCTTCGCCACTAATAATGGAATCGGCCGCGTATCCTGCAGCAACGAATCATCATCAATAACTATAGTAGGAATAGGTGTTTCGGGCTGGCGGAAGATTGGATTATCCCATTCCAGCAGAATTGTCCCAGCAAAAGAGTCTCTCGGCAACGGATCTTGTCTCGAAATCCAGCCGTGCGGCTGTGGAAACTTTGCGCGACGCTGTGAACGATCATTTGGAGCTGTTAAACTCTCGTCACCATCACTCTGGGGACGGAGGATCAGGCCGGTCCTAGCATTGACATGAACTTCTTGAGAAGTGACTGGATTTGTCCATATCAATGAGCCATCAGACAGGTTTGGCCTGGGCTGTGCTGTACGAGAACATTCAGAGCATTCCGAACGGTCGGGATCAGGGTTCTCCGTACTATTAGCTTTGGAATTCTGTACTTCAGAAAGTCCAGCGTTGGGGCTTGTGTAATCTAGCCGAGAGCAAAATTTTTGATCTGTAGGGGAATCTCTGCTGCCAGGCGAGGGCATTGAGACGAATTGAAGCAATGGTTCTTGGATAGTTGTCGATGCCGGAAACGACTTTTGACTTCTTGAAGAAATGGCACCCGGTCTCAAACGCAGCGTACAAGACGACATCTCATCTAAAACGGTCGGATTAGAACTCTTGACTCTCGACCAAGTGTTGAAACTGTTCTGTGCAGGTTCGAACCGAGTTCTTAGCAGTGTTGATGGATGATTTTGTGGGTTGGTCTTCAAATTGGCTCCAGTTGGGACAGCTCCTCCGTTTCCCTGATCACCCAGTATTACTTCTGCGTGGTCATGATTTCGAATAAGGTTAATATTGCTCTCTACTGAACCTAGATTGTGGGATCTCTTCCGCTTACGCTCTTTGGGTCGAAAATGGTTCTGCTCCAAGAAGTGTATGATCATGGACCTCAAGAGTTCGATAACTTTGTGTGTCTCGTTAATAGGTATAAAATCGTTGTCAACAACCGGACGAGTTTGCTGCGCTTTCTGGTCTCGATGTAAATTGATTCTCATGTAGAACATTGGCCATCGGTCAACTCCTTTACCTGATCCTTTGAGCTGCCGATCCGTAAATGTATCACCTTTGAATCTCTTGTCATGCGCTCGTCGATATTGTTCCTCTTCATCAATTTCATAGTCGTCTTCAGTAACACCAAAGCTAGAAAGATCAAACATTTTGTTGATTTCATCGTACATCATGCTGTCTTTCTGATTGTTGATAGGCATGGCTCCGATGGAGATGAATTGGATCCGCTTCGAAGCGACAGGAAGAAGTGAAATGGCAGCGCGTATTGAAGCCACCGAGCTACGCGCGGATACTGTGGTCCATGACGTGCCGGACGAGGGTGAGAGATATTCTGCTTGCGACAGGATTGAGAGGATTGAGGGCAAATGGAAGGAGCTCTGGGCTGTCAAAAGTGGATTTCGTAAGAGAAACTTCCTGCCACCATTTTTCTCCAGAACCGAAACCTTGCAGGACACTGATGACGCCAGACATAGTGCAACGACCGACATGCGAAGATCCTCGAAGTCGCGATGCCTTTTCTCGGGATCCTCATATCTTGCCACCCTTTGCTTGATCCTAACAGGAAGATTTCCAAAAAGCGCTTGTATGCTGACCTTTGTACCGTGTGACCTTTCGAAAAGCATCTGTGGATCTGGTACATTTTCTAGCCTTGACACAAGCTTTGATCGGTGGAATGTCACGAGCGGCTGCTTAGGTTGATCCTTCACCCGCGAAGATATCGTCAAGAGCGACAAAGCTGAGACTGAAGAAAGGAACAACCCGTAGCGGCCACAAGTTCTTCCAGTCGGTGGGTACTTGGACGTATGGTGCATTAACGCTAGACCGCCGCCTTCTGTAAATGCCTCTGCCGGTATACCACACCCATCATCCCACACATCGCATGCACCGCGCAAATAATCAATCTCAACCTTGACATTCCTCGCGCGAGAATCGAAGGAATTGTGGAGAAGCCCTATAATGACATCGTTCAGGGTGTTCAATGTTGAGGACGAGCGAATCTGCGTGCGTACTTCATCGGGCAAGGAGCGTATTGACGGCACTTTGGGACGAGAGGCCGACATCCTTGAGTAGGATCTATTGAGGTTCTTTTAGTGACTCAAGAAGGCTTGGGCGTCTTCAGAGCTGGAAGTAGGTTCAAGGATCGTGTGGAAGCTGCTCATGGAGGGTGCCACCTGCTCGACCTTGATGTCGAGCCACAGAAGTCGAGGGATTGGAGAACGTCTGCATCCATCGCATCCAAAGCTAAAGCCCGGCACAGGTGTTTCGTGATAGACTGGAGGGACGTGAGCTCCGCATTTCTGATTCTCGCACCACGTCTCTATGGATTGTGGTGCTGAAGTTCCTTGCTAGAACTTCTCGCGGTGCTAGCCTTCCCGGGGATAACTATCACCCGAGTGCCGAGAGATCCGAATGGAGCGGACCACGGACGGAAGCCGGGGACTTTGATACACAGAGGCTCAGCCTGCTGGGCATTCACAGCACTCCATCTGCCCAAGTCAGGCTTACGCTCATGGGCTCTCTTGCTATTGAATTCTTTCATAGCATTCGCTCGCGTCACAAGACTGAGCGAGCTCTTCTTTGGTACGACATGGGATGATACACGAATAATGCTTTGACCACAATTCTACTCTCCTGTATCCATCCAGCTCACAACCGCCAAGATGAACCGTGTTGGAACGTGGCTCCATAACAGGAGCCTGAATTCAAGCGCCTCTACCCAGAGCCTGGATTCACTTGCAGAGACGCAGAACCTGGAGAGCGCCATGCGGGCCGCGACTTTGATCATGAATGACGATGTTGAAGGTGCTGAGGAAGGTCTGAAGTCGGGGAATTCTTCTTACCACAAACTCGGCCGTGGCGTAGTTCTCTTCCTCAAGGCTACGCTTGGCTTCGAGCAAGATGTCATGAAGGAAGCATCAGAACAACTGGCGGACGCCGAGACCACGGCTTCAAACGATCACTACAAGGCACAGAAACGAGAGAATGCGTTCCATTCTTCTATTTACACCCCGGGTAGCGAGTTCTCTTTGGTGGTTGCAGAATCGCAACTCATGGCCGCAGTCGTCGGTGTTTTGAATGAGAGCCTCACAGAAAGCTTGCGTGGTTTTTATAAGTTAAGAAAAGCATTCGTAACGTTGGATGCATTGATAGGTATGGAGCAGAAGTTCATGAGCTCTGGAAACATGTCATGTTTGTCCAATAATGGTGAAAGGTCTCAAGAGTCAGTAAATTCAGGTGCTCCGAGTAGCACGGAGGTTTCAGCAAATACCCGTACGGAAGGACTGCGACTGGATATTGCTGATAGTCAAAAAGCTTCGAGCGCCCCTGAAAGCAGAACCGATCTCCCAGAGGTCTCGAAAGAGGGGGAGACTAATGGAAATGACGATGACGACGACGATGATTTCTTCGACGCTGACGAGGCACATGATGATAGGGGTCGAACAGAAGCTTATCAAGGACACCTTTCGATTGACACTGCTGAGGGCATGGCTCGGCTATCAGTTACCACTGACAGAGACGATAAGCGCGCCGACGGGCCCCGTATCCAACCTGTCCAACTCCCTAAATCAGCACCTCCCGTACCCGTAGCAAAAAGCGGCGCATCACTTTTTCTAACGGCCGACCCGGACTCTTTCACTAATCCGATTGATTCATTCATCCATTCAGGATCTAATCTGTGTTTTGGGGTCCTACTGGTCCTCGTTTCGATCATACCTCCGGCGTTTGGCAAATTACTGTCTATCATCGGGTTTCGAGGAGACAGAGAGAGGGGCCTGCATTTACTTTGGCAAGCAAGCAAATTCGAAAACATTAATGGAGGTATGGCTAGCCTGACCCTTCTTGGCTGGTATAATGGACTTGTCGGTTTCTGCGACATACTGCCTGACGCTGGGGGCTCGGTAGACACTTTTGAGGGTTACCCAATACGACGTCTGACAGAACTCTTGACCATTCAAAGAAGCAGATTTCCAAAGAGTGCCTTGTGGCTTCTCGAAGAAGCAAGAATGAAGGCGGCACAGCGACATCTCGATCAGTCTCTCGAGTTACTCAAAGATGATCCAAAAAGCCCTTTGAAACAAGTGGTCGCTTTGCACGTATTTGAGAAGAGTCTAAATAGCATGTACGCGCATCGCTATGACCTCTGTGCGGAATCGTTCATCAAGTGCGTGAAACTCAATTCATGGTCTCCAGCGCTTTACTACTTCATTGCCGGGACCGCAAGGCTAGCACAGTACCGTCAGGTCAAAGGGAAAGATCCCGAAAAAGCCAAGCACTTCGCCAAGGAGGCTGAAGAGTATTTCCGAAAGGCCCCTACACAGGCCGGTAAGAAAAAGATGCTAGGGAGACAGCTACCGTTCGACCAATATGTCATTCGCAAGATTGCCAAATGGGAATCGCGTGCGGAGAACTGGCATTGCGACCTGGCTGACGCTGTCGGAGTGAGCCCAATTGAAGAGATGATACTGTTCTGGGGTGGCTTTAAGCGGATGAACAAAGACCAATTGGAAGGCAGTCTCCAAAATCTAGCCTGGAGCGAGGACAGAAACCAAAACCCTCACTGGGACTCCGAAGACCTGGATGAACATGCCATCCTCGCCCTGATCCGCGCGACCGTGTTCCGCAATCTAAGACAACACCGAGAAGCCAAAGACCTGTTGCAAAAAGAGATCCTCAGCCACGACCGACACCTCTTCAAGGGTCACCTGAAAGACGATTGGACCTGCCCCGTCGCACACTACGAGATGGCGGTGAACCTGTGGATGGAGAGGACCGGGTATGTGAACCAGTACGACACGACGGAACAGGATCCAGCCAACATCGATCTAGTGCACGACCGAAGATGCGTCTCGGAGTGCAAGTCTTGGTTGGAGAAGACCAGTCGCTGGGAAAGCTACCAGCTGGACACTCGGTTTGGGACGCGCATTACCGTGGGGTTAGACAGTGTCCAAAAATGGGAAGGCCAGCATGGCGCGTGAGCGCCCGTCTTACATTGGTAGATAGGCGTCCAGGAGTTCCGATTTTGATTGGCATTTTGGGTGCGCTTTCAAAGAAGACATTAGAGACAGGCTACCACGGATTCGGGAGGCATTTAGAGCGCTATGAAAAAGACAAGCTGTAGAATAGTGTGTATTACTTGTTTCCCCCCTCAAAAAAACGTCAAAGGCAACCCCATTCCCTCTCCTGCATGCACCACACCTCCCGATACTCTTCCTAATAACCCTCTTCTCTTCCCCCCTCTGCCCCCCGAAAAACCCCCTCTCCTTTCACTGGAAAAGCACCACCTTCCACTCCCCCACCCTCCCCCTCCGATCCCTCACCCTAAACACCTTCGCCTCCTTCCCCCCATCCTTCCGAGCAACCCCCACCCCACCCACCACCTCCTGCCCCCTCTGCAACAGATCCAACTTCTCACTCTTGCTGTACGCCTCCACTGCCTTCCTCACGCCATGGAACTCGCTCTTCATTATTGATGGGAAGAGGCCCAGGCCCGGCTGCAGGGTCTCGGCGATGCCGTCGAGGCACAGGAGGTAGCGGTAGCCGTGCTGCGCGTAGTTGTGGCTGGCGGGGGCGGCGGTGGTAGCACCTTCTGCGTCCGGATCGTTCGGTGCGGAGGGAGGAGGGGGAAGCGGGAGGGTTTTGGTGGCAGGGAGGCCCGGCCACAAGTGTGGGAAGGGTACTATGGCGGTGAGTTCGTTCCAGCCGGCGGCCAGGCGGCGGCGGGAGACGGCGTCTTTGCCGGTGTGAGTGTACCAGGAGGCGCGGTTGGAGTTGTCCGGGGTCTGCCACTGCATGAGCGGCTTGGAGTTGGGGAGGCCGGTCGTGAAGAAGTAGATTCCGGATGCGTAGACTTTCAGGTGGATCGAGACGCTGACAGCCGTGGGGAGGACGGTGTTGACGAAGTTGGCGAAGGTTGTCTCAGTTGGTGGCGTGCCAGAACTGTGTATGGGGGTAGAGGCGGAGGTTGTCTTTGGCTTGATGTTGTTAAAGATTCCTCCGATCGATGTCTTGGGAGAAGGTTGACGCCGCCACAGGTAGGCGTCTGATGGTATGCCATCTGGGGTGAGTAGTTGTCGATAGAGGTCTTCCTTTGTCAGCCCAAAGTCTGCGAAGAGCTTCTCTGCGACAGCAATGTTTCCAATGGTAGGGGCGGCCTTGGGACGCATGTATTCCGTCGGGCCTGCTAGGCTTAGCCAGCCACGCTGGAGAGATGCGAAACCCTTGCCTTCAGAGACCCCAGAAAGAAGTGTACTGAGCGCGCCAGAGCGGAGTTGGTGGATGCAGCCTTCGAAGGCAGAGGCTGCGTGCATGTATAATAGGTTGTGACGACGCGTAGCATCCGATACCATTCGAAGATCGCCATCTCGTGACAGACTTCGGAGCCATCGAATTGCACTTTTATGCTTGTCCGCATAGGGGAGCTTGTCTTGCAAGATCAGTTCTGCGGTATATTCCACAGTCTCATTGTCATAGTTCCCTAGGACGCGTTCAAGCATTGCGGTCGTTCCTGTCACTGGGGCATGCTCGAAGCCCTTCGGAGCCTTACGAACGTTCCTCTCTCTTGGAAAGGTAAAATGCAAGTGCTTGAAGCCACCGGACTCTAGAGAACCGATACTAGCAACCTTAGGGTATGCTTTGAATTCTTTTATCGCTCTTTTGCTCTGAAACAAAGCCCGTATAGCAAGCAGAGACTGTTGGTAGAGCTCTTGGTGGCCAGAATGATCCCAGAAGAGAGGGAGAAGCTCACCGGATTTTGGATCAACTTGAGCGAGACTGCCGTAACGCCTCATGAAACGTCGACATGCTGTACATCTGAATTCTTGTTGCTTCTCCTCGGGAAGCTTGTTGACGTAGGTAGTATATAAGATGTCAGGGTCTTTCCCGAGATCTGTGTAAAAGATTGGACAATCACTGTATTTCTTGAGCAGGCTGGTCGCATTTTTCTTGATAGTGTCGTAGTGAGATTTCGCGTTAGTGAATTCCTTTGTCTGTCTGACTCTGTCTGCGGGCTTTAAGCCTCCCTCACCGTTTTTACCTCCTGTTGTGGTGGCTCGAGTAGGAAGCGGCGCTTTGTGGCTTAATGTTACATCACGTAAAATCTCGACCCAATCTTCGCTTTCGTCCGCCATCCTGATCTTGATTGGATTGAAGTTTGTGTTAGCTTTTGAACGAAGAATAACGACTCTAGATGATATCAAAGACCTGTTAGAGCCTAGACGATTGAGTCTTGTAGCTGATGAGTTCTACTTCTGTTGCATAGACTGCCAAGAAGTGATCGTATATTGAGACTTCACTGCACCAAGGTCTTTGAAACAGGTTAAGGAAAAGGGTAGTAGAGGGTCGCGGTTGAAAGCAACACTTTCATGTTTGATAGAAAGGGAAGAGACAACCTGTGTTGAGGAACGGCCCTTCTTATATAGACGAAGTTGAGTCATTAGTGAGCCGAGTGCCTGACATATAGGTAGAGAAGCCTTGAGGTGTATGGAAAGTGGTAGCGGATGGGTCATATCCATCCTGAGTCACCAACGAAAGGCACGTGATGAGTCAGGGCTGAAGCCCGGACTACTCGCACATGGAGGCTCCGAGAGCCTCACGATCCAACTTCGTTCTGAAATCTGTACTTGGGCATCTAAACGACTCAGCAAGAAGTCGCGATCTCTTTACCAATTTTCCAAATCCTCGTCCAGACAGCATATCAAAACCTGGTAATCAATGTTTTCCGTGAAGATCTCAGCAAGCGGCCGGGTTGGGTAGACTAGAACGCGATTTGGCGACTCACTCATTCATTCGATAGTGGATGAGCCGAGAGATATCAATCGTCTACGTAACCAGAGAATGGGCGGTCTCATGCATTCCATTGAAGTTTTCGACACCAATTTGCCATAAGCAAGATCCAGATAGTGGTCTGGGATCTGTCAACGTCTCCGCTCCCGCACACATGCATGCGCCGAGCCTTGGTACAGCAAGCGGGGATTCGGAGTGCTGCACGAAGACGACTTCGGGATGTTACTCTTATGGGTACCAGTCATGGAGTGCAGACTTAGAAAGAGTCGTTAGATCTTATATTCAGACATTACTTATCAAAGTCATAATGTCGCTCGCTGTATGGTAGAAATGTACATAACGACGAGCAGCCAGGAGCTGCACTTCAGAGGCATGGTCATCTTAGCTGCCGCTCTCCCAAATACCCCGATCACTTTTCATAAGCACAATACGGTACTGAGAACCTAAATAGCTCAATACCTGCAAAATCAATCGATCGGTCCGCATTACGAAGTCTCTGCAGGCTCACCCTCTCAGCTCAGATAAGCAGACTTAGCTAATACCAAGCAGGCAAAAAGGGGTATATTGGTATCCAAGCTGCACGGTCGCACAATCGTACAATGGATCTAGCTACCCATGAAACTTTGAAAATGATACTGAAGTAAGGAAAATTTTTGGAACATAATCGGCGTGAATTTTGGAAGTCAAACCAGCTTCGTCCGAACTCCGTCTTTGAAACAGATGGTGAGCACCAGGTGCGATATTGAAAGTAAAGGATGACTTTCCGTAGTTGAAGATATTTGGTGAATGGAAGCGTTTGGCATTCGAGCCGGGAAGATGGATAAGGAAGAAAATGTTGTAGTAATCTAGGCTGCCGATTTATGGTACACACTGCTTGGTCGGGTCCAAGGAAATGAATTCAAACTTTTGTGGCGACATGAGGTGGTTGTCTCAGCTCTGACTGGTCGCGGACCTTTCTTTGTTGCTATGGAAGGACAAAAAGTCGAAACGATCTTTGGCATCGTGCTTTGGTAGCTGCGGGACGGCCATCGAAGCCCGATTGTCTCTGGGCTCTAGGACAAGTGACCGTCGATAATAGTTCTGATAGCTCTTCTCTCTATTTGATCGCACCCGGACTAATTGATCTTGGATCCATGTCTGAAGTTCTGGGACTTCCGTCAATCGGTAAGGCACCTGAAAGCGTTGCAGCTCGCTAATGATCTTTGCAGTTTTCATGTGTTTGTCAAAATTAATGACCTGGAAGGAACCTTCTTCGGCGGATAGCTGACGAGTGGCGTGGTTGCCGTGGTCAACAAAAGTGAGATCGGTCAAGAACATCCCAACAAACGGCAGACATGGAGGAACCTGGTTCTGGAGTCTTTGTCGCAAGACAATGTAATTCCTAGACAGATCAACGATGCCCTTCAGCGTCTCGAACAAGGATTTGGTTTTTTGAGAAACCAAGTCCCAGGTTTTCTTGAGCCGAATGATTGATGACGTGTTCAAGGCGCAGACGATTGCCATTAGTGAGTCGTAGTTCGACAGGTCAAGGCATCTATTTGCTATCTTCACCCATTGCTTAATAGTTGCAGCTCGTCGCTTGAGCTCTTCTTGTTGTAAAATGGTGTCTGCGACAAAATTGGCCAGGTCAGTGGCCAACGTGGACATGGCTCGAACATTCACAGCCAGCGACCCAGACTGTTTCATCCACTCAGTAGCCAAAAGCTCTTCGGGCAAAATGGAACAAAAGATTGAGGACACTTTAATAGTCAACTGACGCGCAACTTCCGATGCATCAAAGTCTAAAATCCCAACAGCGGAGCCACCTTGCCGCCAGGTTTTGAGGGCGTTCAGCTGAGACTTGGATATCATCGGCTGAGGTAGCGGTGCATCTGGGTTCACGTACTGCGCCATCGACGTATTGGTCTTCCCAATATTGCTGACTAGGCGAGGGACAACAGGACCGTGTACCTGAGCCACCTTCTCAGTCAGCTCAATAAGCCGCTTCCCAGCGTTGGGGATGACTTTCGCCATTGTGAAGTGTGAGAAATCAGAGATGTACTGCAGAGCCACATTGTCGCAATCATGACGCCAGTGAGCCTCCAACCAGGTCTTGAAGACGTTGTACACCCTTAGGCGTACCGGTCCAGCAATGTGTGGGGTCTGGCCGACGTATTCGAAGCGGTCAGCAAGGGCCTCGGCGAATTGAAGAGGACTTGCGAAGAGTCGAAAAGTGAGGTAGAAAGTCGACACAAACATCGCTTCTGGAGTTGAATGATGAGTTGTGAGCCTCTCGATTAAAGATGGTAATGTGCCGCCAATAACTTGACCATCTTTGTTGCACAACAGCTCGTGCGCATACGTCTTCTCCATGAGCCTTGCTTCGACATCCTCCGCCTCGTCTGCCAAAGTCGTCTGGCTCCCGGAGAACCGATGACCAACCACACGTTCATCAGGCGAGAACGTTGACGCATCGGGAGAGGTTGGAATTGTCGAAATCTGGGAAACGTCATCTGAGTCGCGTAAGCTTATTGCGAACGTCGTGCCGCTGCCAGTGCTGGAGGACACGTTACGAGCCTCCGGCTGGGTGACAGCGCCGGCATCACTAATCGCTTTCGCGGGGTTTGCTTGATCATCAAAAGCGACTTGAGCGGAATGCGCTGGTGTCGGTTTCACAGGAGAGGTGAAAGGTAGTAGCGATATTGACGACCGCGACGAGGCTGTAACAGCAGACAGCCCGCCAGTTACGTTCGATTCAATGGAAGACGGAGTAATGTCCGCAGCAATCGTAGAGGCGAAGGGTGGTACGTGTTTTGGTATTTCGAGCCGAGGTGCTACTGGTTTTGTTGGAGCCTCCTGGAGACTTTGATCAGTTCGTAGCTCCTCATGCGGATGTTGAGACTGGTGACCGTCCACTGTAGGTGCTGGTGCCTCTTTGACTAGATCCGAGTCCTCGAGTTCAAAATCGCCAGTTTGTTCAAGTACAAGACGTGTCTTGACAATGCAATCTCCAGCGGACCGCACGCAAGAGGTAGCAGCACTGACTAATCTATCCCTTTCTTCGGGCATGTAAATGTCGTCGTCGTCGGCGCTATTCAGCGGCTTGAAAACCTCGCGTGCCGCGTGAACGAGGTCTGTAATGGTATCGTACATGGCGTTCTTCGCCTGAAGCAGTGCCTCTGACTGGTGATTGTCCCGCAATAGTACGGCTTCCACCGTAGCAAGTACCGCTCGACATGCCTCGACAGCTTGCTGTGTTGTAGATCGCAGGTCAGATGAGGAACGCGATTGTAAATGTAGTCCCAGAAATGCGCCAAGGACGCTCAAGAATGAATCGTAACTGTGCCCGAGTCGCTCAGAAGCCAGGTTGTTCCTCCTTGCGCGGGACGGAGCTCTACCATATGATGTCCGATGGGACAGAGAGACACGCTTCCCCGGGACCGGAGGCGGCTCGAAATTAACCTTAGACTCTGATGGCTCTTCTCCTTTCGGTGATGACTCAGTAGCGTCAGATTGCCGTTGGTCCAGAGGAGGATGTTCAGGGGTGTTTGTTGCAGGTCTCTGGTCGATTTCAGCCTCATTGCTGTCAACTGGAGGCGTCAAAGGTGCTCTCAGAGCGGCCTCAAATTGAAGTAGCTCGGAAGGTATTATGCTCTGAGGCCGATTCACCTCGGTCTCCAGAAGCCAAATGTCATGGAATCGGACGCCACGAACCGCGATCTTGAAGGCCTTTAGTAACATGTCATCGAAAATGTCGTCAACCGAAGACTCGACGACAGCGCCCTGCGCAACGTCCTGCAGCAACTTGGTAACTTTCACCAACGACGATAAATCCGAGAGAAGAGCTTTCCGTGACTTTCGGACATTATCATGGGTCTTTACGAGATCGGTATCCCTCGTTAAGCAATCACATGTTTCCTGCAAGAGTAAGCCCTGGATTGCTGCGTGCGAGGCTATGGAACGTACCAAAAGATATCGGACCCCGGCAATTAACCCTCTCATGTAATCTTGGTTTTGAAAGGCTCCCAGGGTTGACGTGCAACCACTTCTGATCGTGTCCCAAAATTCGGTGAGCGCTCGGAGAAGGTGCCGCATGGGCACTTGATCGTAGGCCTCGCAATAGTTAGTTGGCAGCCAACCCCGCGAGCCATCTGACAGTCTTGTTCCGTCTGCCCAGCCATTTGTGTGTACGGAATGGATGAGAACGACGTCGCCTTCCTCGAGAGGTAAAGTCACAGTTGAGGAAGACAGGATATTGGTCGGCTGAAACGGATAGAAGGCGCGGAGGTAGTTGTGGAAGACCGATCGAGGGTTCTCATTCTGTAAGTCTGCGTTCTCTTGCGAAGGATCAGGCGAGGATGGAGGAGTCAAATGAGACTGGAAAGGGTTCTTCTCATGGGAAAACGTCGACGTGATCGGCCGATCGTCTATCGGCTTCGCGGGGTCAAATCTGGTGGATTTGACGACATGGAGGGGAGCGACAAAAATACTGGACGGTCGTGAGTCTTCCATCCTTGGTCTTAAAGGTCTCGAGAAACGTCTCGGCTGACAAGCATCGCAAAAGGTCCTAAGAGAGACGTAAGTTGGCGAGCGGCGCTAGGGATGTTTGTGTTCGCGCGAGGAAAATAAATCATGGAATGCGGGAAGAGGAATGTCTTTGCAAGAGCACGGGACACCCACTGGCTGATATAGCAGTATTCACTGCAGATCAGACCTTTCTAAGAGTAATCTCGCAATGGAGTGAAGGCGCGGGTTAATGCGTCGACGAAAGGACTGCGGCGGGTGAAACTCTGGGATAATGACAGCGAGAGCGATCAAGGACTCGACTAACGCTGTCGATGTATGTCGAATGCAGGCAAGGGTCGGCGACGCGGTAGAGAAGGTGCGTTGCAGCGGTAAGGGAGGGGAGGAGATTCTTCGGCGGTCTGGAGAATGTAGCACCTGCTCCCAGCTGGCGGTCGCGCTGGAGAGGTGAGCTCGTGGGAGGTGTGTTGCAATCGAAAGCCCGTCGATGCATACCACAGCAGTTGTAAGGAGAGTCGAGAGATGGGCCAGCAACAGCAAGAGTCTACGAAGTGGTGGAGGGATGAAAAAAGCTGACCCCGGGTGATGATCCCTGCCGGCAAGAGGCTGTCAGGGGCTTTCCCTGCTCCATGGGGTTGAGGCTGGTGGACCGACGATGGAGACGGAAGACACCACCAGAAACTGCTCCAGTTTGGAAATTCGAAGAAACAGCCCTGGTCCCTCCACCATTCCCCCTTGGGCCTTTAGCCGCGACTCGCGGAAGCCCCAGGCATCAACCGGTGATTGAATGATCCGAGCCACGCTTCCGCTCTCGACGGGCACCTAGCGTTGACTTTCCCAGAGTCTCAGCACTGGTCCTCGAGATGAGACCCGGCGCCACAATCTACGTGAAGTACCGTGGCTCGAGGACTGCAATTTGTGCGAGGATGGAAATTAGATCGAGCTTAGCGGACGTTGGCGAGCGGCGGCAAGATGCACGCCGGCCTGCAAGCCCGCAAGCCCTGTCCGCCAGCCCCGGCTCTGCACCACTCACGGCCCCCGCTGCAGCAATAAGCCATAGACAAGCCGCGAGGTCCCGCCGCCGCTAAAAGGCCGTCACATTTTCATCACCCCCCTCCATTGGCTGGCCCGCCGAGTCTTGACCCTTTACAATGATTTCATGTCGTCGACAGCCCCGGCTGCACACGCTATTAATGATGCAAAATCTGCGATTCGTCTCGCTCATGGCAACCCGCGCCGTTGACTGCTGCTGGTCCACAAAGCACCATCGCTATTTCCCCTGCCGATCGATACCTCCCCCCGGTTGGCCACCATAGCAACCCACCCCAAATGGCCCATTTGGGCAATGCCTCTCATGCTGTTCCAGGCCGGTCGTCGGTTGGGTCGACCTTCTCCACAGTGTGGCCATGTCCACAGTGCTCCAGCGGGCTGGATACGGTGGATCATGATGACCATGGCTGACCGACGGCTTCTTGCTGTCTCGGATCCGGGTCGACGACTGAAAAGATACTCAAGAGGGTTCCCTAAGAATCAAGCATAGATCACATACGGCACAACTCACTAGACGCACACCATGCACATGCATACCAGCTACTCGGAAAATTGGTATAGTCGAATGCTCACATCACCAATGCGGTCCGAGAGCATTTGTTTCGAGCTTTTGCTCCAGTCAATGCACCCTGTTGCTTTCAAAGACTAACGTCAACATCCATTTGCCATCACCCTTTCTCGAACATCCACATGCGGCCCTTGCATTGGCTGTGGGGACTCCCCATGCACCCGCAGCGCAGCTGCGACCCTTCCCTCACCCTACTCTACAATGAGATGCAAGATGATGTGCGGTGCGGATAGCATATGGTAGATGGCGAAGAGCTCCTCTGCTATCGAAGCATGCAATGCTAGCCGAAGAGGGGTGCTGGAAGGAGGGTTGCACAGACCGCTGCATGTTCAGAAAACGATGGCCTGAGCGTCTTCAAACAGTTTTGGAACATTGTGATGTCTGACAGCCATGCAGAATCACCGAGAGGTCTGCATCCTGTCAACCACGAGAAGTAGGACCCTCTTGTCATTCATCATGGTGACGATCCAGCAAAAGTGGAGAGCAGCCAGAGAACAAGGCAGTCGTCCATGAAGAACGGATCACCGTGTGCTGAGCAACCTCCACTAAACGCATAATCTCATGGTTCCGATCTATCCCGCATTGTCGCGCCATCTCAAAAAATGATTTTCAATTCTTTTCCCTATCTATCTCTTCTGCCGTGTATTGTGGGACGTACATCATGCCCGCGCGTGTAGGCCTATTGAGAAGCAGAGCAGTGACTCAATGCCGAGTTCAGTGCTGGCATCAGAATGACGGCGAAAAGTAGCTAATGCCGCGGATCGAGATCGCCATCCTCGTCTTGTACTCCAGTCCATGCATTGGACATAGTAGTGGTGGTTGACCCTACCAGTCCTTTCCATGGTCTTAGGCTCCGTCAACTGTGTCTCTGTGTCTCATTTACAGGAAATCATCCGCAGTCTAGTTTCAATCCTACCTCAAATCCTTCTTGGCCACGGGATCAGAATAGGAAGACGGAGGGTTTAAGCCACAAAGTCTGCTATTCCTTATTGCGGAAACACCATATTCTTTCGAATAATCCGTCGCGGACCGAGACTACGCAAAAATCTTTTGATCCGCATAGTACTGTCTGGCAAGAGATATAAGAATCTGGGCAAAGATGGCTCTACCAAATAACAAGTACCAGCATTAGAAGTAATTGCTGAAAAATGCGTATGTTGTGTAGAAGGAAAGCTTCCAGATTTTTTAGCCAAAATTTGAGCCACACGCATTTCAGCCAAGGGGTCTGAGAATGAAATTTTCCTGCTTGGAGTCACTGACCGGACAACTTCCGTTCGCAATTGCAATATTTTCCGGCCAATGCTCTGAAAATCGCTCTCGGCCGGTCTTAGACATTCCGTGTGGGCAGGAGACTTTTCCTTGAGCTAAAGTTCTAGGACATGACAGGAACCGCATCGATGTGGATGCCAGAAGAGAGATCATTCGAAGGAAAAGTGCCTTCAAATTGTACCACGAGGACGGAACCTGAAGACAATGTATGAAAGTAACGGGACTGACCGAGACCAAAATCAAGAATATAGGTTAGATGACAAGAGGGTTGGGTCACGAGAGGACGCATTTGCGTATTGGCTATGCTTAAAGGAAGCATGTCTCCACAAATCTGTGAGATGGGGCTCTGTTTAACGCAACGTTCATTTGGGTCCTCTGATTCTTGCACGTTTGTCGGGTAGACTGAGGTATTGTGGTTGTAGCTTTTCCAGAAGTGTTCCCCAGGTCAAGGTTAATTCACTGACGGTCCGCTCTGAGCTCTTCAACGTTCCCCACCTTATCACCAATCACGCTAGGTTTATGAGTGGTGGAGAAAGGTTTAACAGGTTCAACCAGGACGAAATATAGCATCCTATTTACTTTTAGTGGAAACCTCGAAGTGATTGAGGCACAGGGTATGAAAGATAAGATGAGTGCAGTCTGATAAGGGAAAGTCTTATGAGGTAAAGCCAACATCGTATTAGAACATGGATAATCTGCGCCTGATGGGATCAATGCTCTTGGATTTTCGTGCCTTACCTGGTTCTCAGAATGCTCAGCCCTCGTAGCTAGAGTCGTACGCTGGATATAGAGGCATGAAGAAGGTCGATTTTTGGTAACATTTTCAAACAGTTACCGACGGCAATCAGCAGAACGCTTAGCCACCATGAAGGCTATCTGCAAGTGTTGGGCCAAGGTGCTCACAGCTTCTGCTCGTTTAGGATGCAAATGAGGGAGGCCTGCCTCTGAAGATAAAATTACTCAAGGCGCGCAGATGCCGTTGCCGACCTTTTACCGTTGGAAGGAGCCGGAGGCTTCTATATCGTATTTTGTAACAACTTTAAATGACGATAGAATGCAATAGTTCTACATTGCTTAAGGTAGGTAGGGATAGGTTTAAGAATCCTTTGTGTTGCCTAATACTATCGGTTCAGAACAAAATTGGTGGAAATTGTGGCGTAGATCTTTCTTAAGCTTCCGAAACACCAAATTGGGGTCGGCAGCGACTTCTCTAACCCAGCCTCGGTTGCGGCCACGTTGAACTTTGATACTTCGTGCTCGCTCTGTTGTTCCCTGCAAGTAAAACCTAAGACCCATCGTTTCATACTTTCTTATTGTCTGTTGACGGCCGCAGTCACATCCATACAACTGCGAAGAGAGCGTAATCCGCCAATTTGTGGTTCTTGAATAAGGATCCTACCCAACGGTGCGCTTTCCGCAACAGCCTCATCCAGAGAGACATGGCTTCGATGGAAGGCCCTAAGCGCGCACACGGTAAGTTCTCTGACATTTGTCTCCGAAAGTTTTCCTTCTAAGAGAATACCCAACCTCACAAGCTCCACGAAAGCTGACACTCTGGCATAGATCGACATGGCCGTCGAAGGCCCTTTTCACAATGGATGAAACGTCTCGCGAGTCTGAAAAGCTCGAACAACGAGTCTACGGCTCCTCCTTCTTCGCACAGGCGACCAGACCTTTCCATACCGTCCAAGGGGAAAAAGAGCAATCCTGCTAAGCATAACCCATACCCTATCTCGGGCCACGTCCTTGATCATCCTCAACCCCGTAGCAATGGCCATCTGTCATTTTCCACCCCTATATCCGCCCGCAGCATAGGAGACGCTTCTCCGTCCCAAAGCAAGCAGTCTCTTCCCATCTCTCATGATGGACATGGGTTTCCAACCAAATCCACGGCCCCAACACTCTCCACCACAGGGGAAACAACTCTTTCCGAAGCTGCGCAATCGAAGACAGGAACTAGCAACACTGCAGCAAAGACTGATGGAGGAGAGAACAGCACTTTTTCATCACCAGCACCTTCCATTCGATCCCTGACAACTACTCTGACAACAATGCAATCCACAGCGCCAGCTCATCCACCTTATTCTAACCATAGCCAATTAAATAATAATGCGCAAAGCTCTAACCACCAACAGTTCTCCCATCAATTCCCACCTTCAACGCCTGCTACAGCAGTCCCTGCCCACTTGGCACCCCACGGTCATCCGACTACGTATAACACCGCAACGGCCAATAACATCCTGACCGACGACGCGTCGGTCTTGACACTTGCTTCGTCTTCGAAGCGGCGCCGTCGAAATTCCCTCGACACGAACGCCTCGGTCCGTGCGCTTGCTCCTGCATCGATGTTTGGAGGGTCACGAGAAAGTCTACCACTGAGCCTACTAAGTGGAAATCTTGGCGAAGCATCTGGAGCTTCTCTTACAAATGCTCCGGGCGCAATGAATCGTCCAAGCGTAGGCGGGTTCGCTAGCGCGGAGAGGGCGAGCGTTTACTCTTCCTCTGGTATCGCTCCTGCATTGACGAGCGAACGTAACAGTCTATATGCGTCAAAGCAAGCAAAAGGAGACGATGGAAGCGTTCGCAGCGGTCTACCAGGACATGGGCGCAACGACAGCATGACGAATAGTATTGGCGGCATGACCAGTCCGCTCACAAGCCCAACAACCAATACTACGACGGAGCGTGTGAGCCGCCGTGAGTCTGGACGGGGAGAAGTTCCCGGCGGAGAAAGCGAACTTGAACACACAGAAGTTAGCGAGGTCGAGATGGAGCCTTCTAAGCCGGACACACCGGGCGATGAATCATTATCAACTTTCGAGTGAACAGGTAGAACATGACAATATCTGATGTGCCAAGACTCATAGTGTGGAAATCACGTGCACGAGTAAAAGGGAAAGGTCCGTCCTAGCCAGAAATAGGATAATGGGGTCCCGATCTACAATCCTCTATGTCGGTTTCATAAGCCTATTTGGACTTTGAGGCCGTGCTTGTCACGTCAGTTGCAAACATACGCGCATGCGGATACGGATATTGCGGATGATGACGAAAAATGTTGGACACTGCTTTTGCTTTTGGTGCGCTCCAGAAGGTCCATATTCCAAGCTCCGAGGCGAAAACTCCCGGAATCTTGCGAGTCTATCATCTCCGTCTAAGCGCCTCTCGCTTTTCAGACCGGCTGACAAAGAACCTTCCTCACCCTTCCATATCAGATGCGTTTTACTAGCGCTGGCAGATGCCAAGAAGCCGTGCAGCGATGACGTTCGTGGGGTTAATATGAGGAGATATCCTTTAATTCCGAGCTTCTTGTACATAAAATAGATTCACGTCTCTACGACAGGTTGCAAAACCTCAACCCGGAATAACTTGAGAAGTAATCTTGAAACCAAGATTTCGCTTATCTCCTGCCTAATACTGAAACATGTCTTCTTCATATCGTACCCGCGCTCTGGGCAAAGGCGGTCCCCAAGTCACTGCCCTTGGATTTGGTACGATGGGGCTTTCGGCTTTCTACGGGCCCATTGGCTCGGACGAAGAACGATTAACGTTCCTCGACTATGTTCATGCGAGAGGAGAAAAGTTCTGGGATAGCTCCGATATGTATGGAGATTCGGAGGAATTGATCGGAAAGTGAGTCCATCCAACATGTAGTAAGAAAACCATGAAATCATTCCAACCCGTCTCCAAAGCTTTTATAAACTGAAATACTGTTTTTGCAGATGGTTTCAGAAGACTGGAAAGAGAAGCGACATTTTTCTGGCAACTAAGTTTGGCATAACCATAGGTCCTGACGGTTCTCGCACGACAAAGAACGACCCTGAATATGTTAAGTTGGCATGCGCTAAAAGTTTGAGCCGACTAGGCATCGACACAATTGATCTTTACTATTGCCACCGAGTTGACACCCAACAGCCGATCGAGACAACGGTGGAGGCAATGGTGGAACTCAAAAAAGAGGGCAAGATCAAATACTTAGGGCTAAGCGAAGTTTCATCCGAGACTCTTCGCAGGGCCTGCAAGGTTCACCATATCACTGCTGTGCAATTAGAATATAGTCCTTTTGCAATGGACATTGAGGATTCGAAGATTGGGTTACTGAAAACATGTCAGGAGCTTGGCGTTGCTGTTGTCGCATACAGCCCGCTTGGACGCGGTATGCTCACCGGTCGATTCAAGAGCCCGGATGACTTCCCGGAGGGCGATTTCAGGAAAAGCGCGCCAAAATATTCCAAAGATAATTTTCCTAACAACCTCAAGATTGTCTACGCGGTCCAGGTATGTTTTCCTGTGACCATTAGCCGATAAAGTGGGATTCTTCAGAGCTGACTTGTATTCAGGATCTCGCCAAGGAAAAGGGTTGTACACCCGGGCAGCTCGTATTGGCATGGTTGATGGCTCAAGGTACGCAGGTATGGAATAATTCGCGTGACAGTTTAGCTCACACATGCCTCTAATGAAGATGAGCTTGTTATTCCGATTCCAGGTACAACACAGCAGAAGAACTTTGATGAGAACATGGCTTCCTTAAATATCAAATTGTCAGCAGCGGAGAATGCCAAGATCCGGAGAGTCGTGGAGGCCGCGGAACCAGTTGGGGACCGTTATCCGCCAGCGTAAGACATTCTCAGACTACGACTCAGCTGATTGAGCTTACAATTTGTAGGTTCGTAGCAGCCTTGTTCGCGGACACGCCCCCATTGAAATAGCATAGGTGGACGATCAACAAGGACATCACTTCCGACTATCAAAGAAGCTGTTGATCGTACTAGGATACGGGTACATATTTTACGCGTAATATTTGAGGCCTACAGCTTGCATGATAAAAAACGAGTACAGCATTTCGGGCATTGGAAGCATTAGGCCCAGTAAAACTTGCTATATTGTATGCATCATGTACAATGAAGTCCAATAGAACATGCTTAGAAACTTCCTTGCGAGCTTCGCCGGCTAATATGCTGCGCTGATTTTACCCGGCAGCTTCTTTTGACTTCTGTTCCTGAACTCGTAAAGTTGATTATCCGAGTGTTCGTCTGGCGCTATCAAAACTGCGCAAAGCAGGAAATCTGTTCATCTACGTCTCTCCCTCTATTCAATTTCGAGATCCTTGCACGGCGATGTGGAAGATATTCAGACATTTGGCTGCAGCTCATCGCTGCAAGGATGCATCTTAGTATTAGCTAACCAGCGCTCGGTCACGTTTTAAGCCTCGGTCTTGGCATGATGGCGACGCAGAGCCCCGTTGTAATATACCCCTATCATCAATGTATCAGACATAGTGGTCGGTATGAGGAGTAGATTCCGTGCTGTGGAGAGCAAATCGTGAGTGAGAGACAGAGAGAGCTCCAACTTGGAGCTCACGAAGTTTGGGTCGGGCACGGCCGGAAATCCCGGGGTGGAGAAGCCAAGCCCCTTGTGGGTTAGGGGAGCTACAAGTGCGGATCGCGGAAAAAATAAAGACCAGTTTCGGGATTGGTGGAAGTTTTGCCTCCTCCTCTCCTCTTTCGTAATGCCCCACGATCGTTCCCCACGTTGCACTGCGCGGACAGCAAATCACGGCCCATCTTTGAGCCAAATACCTCATCTCCAGGCCATCCGACTAGCTACCTAAGCGTCTATCAAGATCTTAGCAGCCGGGGGGAAGCAGTACTTTGTTTGCGGAGGAGCGCGTTTCACGGCTGAATATCGTGACTGCCATGCGTGGCTAATCCCGGCTCGCGGAGTAACCCAGTCCGCCAGCCTTCTCGACACGCCCACAAGCTCAACGGGTGGTGCCCTTCTTGCCGCTCTCCAAGAGCTTCAACAATTAAGACTGACAGGGTTGGCCGAGATTGTTTCACAGATTCTCTGAGACAAACTATAATCTATCTCCTCAACAGATATATAATGAACGGGAAGGTTCCTCAACGCTGCTCAGGCGCTTACACGCCATTTTGACCATTGACCTGCACTACACCGTCTGAGACTGCACACAGATACCGTGTTCTTCGTCCGCCCTTTTAGAAACCTCGTTGGAAGCTTTCGTCGAGTCGATACCTTCCACCCTGAACTTCTCGACCATCGACCGAATTAACCCATTGCTCAATCCCCGGAAGGATGCGTTTCGCCTATTGCTGACATCTTCCCTCACTTGGAGCTGGCCAATGTCAAGCAGGCTCAATACAGACGCCCCGACCCCGATGAGCCCCAGAAGCGCATCGGGGTCCTTTACCACGCCTCATTCAAGTATTTCCGGATCATCCGCAAATAACAGCACGTTCCGCACAATCGCAGTTGTTCATGCGCAGGGCCAGGAAAGTATTGTCTCATTGATAGCAGAGGTACTAGGTAGGGCTTGGACGTTGGACACTGCCGTTCCAGACTGGAAAGACATAGAGCCGGGCGTTATTATCGGCATCAGAGACGACCATGTGCGGAGAGGACTGTATGCTAGAGACAAGTCAGCCATCCTCCTGATCAATACCCATTGCGTGGACTCTGGCAGAGTGGCGGATGAGGATCTCACGAATGAATGTGATTATGAGTTCCTCTACTCCCAAAGTCCCTTCTTCCGCCGAGATCTTACTCGGTTTCTCTCCCACATCTTGGGCCAAAATCACCCGCACGACGAACTAGTGCACAAAAGAAGAACTACCTTCATCTCCACTACCTTCCCAGACGTCCGCCCCGCTCTCGCAAATCTCGACATCTTGTCCGTCGGAGCAGATGCGATAGAGATCAGGGTCGATTTGCTCAAGGAGCCCGAACCAGACGGCAGTTTTCGTCCGGTTCCAAGCCTTAAATATGTCGGCCAGCAGCTCATGCTCCTCCGTCAGCGAACGGAGCTTCCAATCATTTTCACTACCCGGTGTACGAGGGAAAACGGCAAGTTTCCTATGGATGATCCGAGTCTGTTTTTCAGATATCTTTACCGGGCGGTTCAGTGGGGTGTTGAGTACATTGACGTCGAATTATGGCTTCCCGAGGAGATTCGAAAACGTCTTGCCGAGAAGCGTGGCAATAGCACGATCATGTCAGCCTTTCACGATTTCTCTGGAAAATGGAAGTGGACCGATTCTGAAGCGCAGGAATTGTTCAAGGAAGGCGCCAAGCACAGCGACATTGTCAAAATGATCGCTATGGTCAGTAGCATGGAAGAGAACTATGAGCTGGAATACTTTCGGTCGACGATCAAAGCCAATTACGTCCACCCTCCGCTCTCCGCTGTTAATATGGGTCAGATGGGTCAGCTATCTCGCGCGCTCAACACAGTCTTCTCTCCAGTCACTCACCCACTTCTTCCCCGTGTCGCTGCTCCTGGCCAACTCAGTGTCGCCGAGATCAATAACGCCCTTCATATCATGGGTCAGTTACCCAAGCGCGATGTCTATGCTATCGGCAGCTTCCGCTCAACTCCACAGTCAATGTTCTTCGAGAAATGTTTTAATGAGCTCGGCTTGCCCCATCACTTCGCTTGCGTCGATCGTGGGCCGAAAGGATCGATCGAGGCCTTCATTATGCAAAGTTCTTTCGGAGGAGCCTACGTCAACCCCCCCTTGAGCGCATCAGCGAATTACATACCTCGAGCGAGCGACGCCGCCCAAGCTATCGGCCTAATTGACACGATAGTTTTAGACGAGGGCAACGATCAGCAGCGGCTGGTTGGCGACAATGCCACCTGGAAAGGCATTCGCGCCACGTTAGTGCGGGACTTTGTACCCTCTGCCTACCGCGGGCGGGCCGCGATTATCCTCTCTAGCTCCGAGTCGGATGCGGCAGCGGCCATCTTCGCTTTACGAAGCCTCGACATTGGCACCATCTACACCGTAGGCTTCCGGGCTCAGGGCCCGCTTGCTCCAGGGTTGGAACCGTTTACGTCGATCGAGTCGGTGAAGAGAGTAGAGTATCCCTTTGTCATCGTGTCCGCGTTGCCGCCGGAGAAGTCCACGCTCGTGCAGCCGCTACTCAGACACTACACAGCCAACGGGCGGAGTACACCCCGATCCAAAGGCAAGGTGTTCCTGGACTTATCCAATGGACCGCGAAAGGGAGATCCGCTGGCTGTGGCAGCTAATTGTGGCTGGACCGCTTATGGAACGGCGGACGTGAGCGCCTGGACTACGGTAGAGACGTTGCGGCTTTTGGTGGGCAGCAATGTCCCCTTTGACTTTGTTCGAATGGCGTCAGGACGGGGCTTGTATTAGTTGCATTGAGAGCTACGGTTCTGCTGAGCATGGCAGGGCGTCTTCTTTTCTTGGAGGGGGCGAATTCTCAAATCATAGGACAAAGGAGGGTCACATCCAGCAAGAATCAAGGAGAAGAATAATTCTGCTTGCTATGGTCCATTTCCCGAAACTTCCGCTACTGCCTCTTGTCCTGGCGGCAACCAATGTCTAGTCTCCGGATCATGTGTTTTGGCAGGTGGTAGTCTGGGGTGGCCCCTACATCCGGATCAGCGGACATCCCAACTCGGAGCTTGGGCGATTGGAAGAATGTGTCCTGCTTATCTCCCGGGGCCGGGGACGTTTGTGCAATCCTGATTTATCTCTTCCCAGGCACTGCTACCTTAGTGCGTTCGGGAAAAGGGTTGTTTCCCCAGATCCAGGACAAGGTTGGTTCCGAGTGGTGATCAGGGTCTGGGGGTAGTGATTTTCACGGCCTGGGGCCTGAATCTCCATGTTCTGCACGCAATCTGAGACAGCATCGTCAGTGGCCCGTGAGGGAAGACTAACGGCTGTCTAGCTGTTTTGGCTGCGGAGGGTCTGGGGGAAAGCTGGGGGAGATAGTCAGGGCGGGATTCTAGACAAATAGGGTCACCTGCTCTGAGAAAGCGGAAGCAAACTCTGCTGATCACAATGCGAAAAGAAGGATGATGGAGATTGGAGTCTTGGCTGTCATGGCGGCCAGCGTGTAAATGCGGCTATGTCAGGGCGAGGCTTGCAGCAGTTCCCCACACAATAACGGTGGTATCATTATAGCAGTCTGAACTGAACAGGAGCAACTCAGGCTGAATCATAGCCTCGGCAAAAGTTGATTTGAGGCTGATTGGAGAATCGAGCAGCGGCTGTGGCACGTGTACATGTCCATACTGCTATGCAACATCAACGGTGCCGATCAATGCCCGAACGAGTTGGCCTTGGTGAGGCAGATGTGCGATCTCCTTCCCAGGGGTGAATTCGCAATGGTGAAGACGCGACCGAGCCTGGCTTGTGATGCCGATGGAAGATGAGGTCGGTGATGGTTTGTTTGACGATGAGGTGTTGGCGAGATTGCTCAGTCACGGACCGGCGGTCGGAGGGGGAGGTTCTCCAGACGGAGGCCCACCTCCCCGGGGTTTGATTAGTCTGTGACCTCATTAGCCAACGCCGGTGTGGACTAGGAGAATTTCTTAGTTCGGTTGGAGACGCGACCGGTTCATGGGCTGATGAGAGAAGACGATACTGGCGGCGATGCTAGTTGTGATGGTAAATGCGACTATGGTGTGCTGGCAAAGCAGGGACTGCAGGGACCGTGTACCTCGCTAACGGGGGCAGGGCAGAGCGGACGTGGAGGGTACAACGGGGGCGGGCGTCGAGGCGGTTTAGGGCTGGAGGAGTGCCTGGAGCGCACACGGTAGATTAGGCGGTTTTCCCCGCACTTTCGCCGGCTTTCAGAAAGCGGCACTCTCCGCCGTGTTGAAGAGCCTCCAAACGGCCTAGTTCCGACTTCTCCATGAGCTTCCTCTCCAGTCGTTGCCGGACGGCCGCTCCCCACACTCATCTCCCCCAGACCCCGTCATCCATACCGCTCGACTCGACCTGCCCCACCGGACCAGACCCTGCCTGCACCCCGTCGAAACACCTTCTCATGCCGGTCATGCTGTCCATCATTTCATTTCAGACTCGGCCTAAGAGTTAAGCTTCTGCAAGAGAACCGCCACCACCATCTTCTTCTTCCTTTCCCCAGGAAATCCAGGGATCCCATCCGCCGACTTCAACCGCAACCGCCAGCTGATTCCTCTACAAAAAATTTGCCATGTCCACCCTGACCGCCTATCTGCTGGCCAGTTGCTCGGACCTCCCCCTCTGAACCCACCAAGTTATTCTTGCCGCCTCCTCGTTCGATGTCTTGTACTGCAGTCCTTCCCCAACCCAAGCTGCCTGGAGGAGAGTTCGGCTTCGAGTACGCCATGTCGCGTCCCCAAGTTGGCATCGACCGCCTGCCTGCCAGGAGAATGACAACAGAACCGCGTGAGTCGATGAATTGCAAGTCGTGTAGGAAGAGGAAGGTGAGCGTCACGGCGAGATACGGTGCCATGACCGACGTCTAACCCACTCTCTAGATCAAGTGCAATCGGATGCGGCCGACTTGTGAAGCGTGCAGCGTCTTCCAATGCCCTTGCATATATGGTGAGCAACAGTGTGCTTTCTTGATCCCCACTCGCTCACCCGAGTAGACGCAATACCCAAGAAGCGAGGCCCAAAGAGCGACGTCTTAGAAGCTCTTCTAAAGCGGGTCGATGGCTTAGAGAAACGCCTCCAAGATGAAAAGAAGCCTCTCTCGCCCGCAGAAGACGAACTGGAGGCAGTCCCCGAAGTCCCGCAAACGAATGGCTGCAATGCCCAGAGCCAGCCATCACTTTCACCAACCAGAATCGAGACAGACTTTCGTGCCCCTTCCGAAGCCAGGTATGCTCTTCTCAATTCTCACTAGAATGCTAGCTAAATGAATCTCCAGCTGCAGCCAGCCATCTCCCATAGTTCTACCGGAGACAGTCGTTGACGTCTTCTTCTCACGGATCCATGGCAAGCCATACTACATCCTCGACGAGCCAACCACGCGCCAAATGCACGCCTTAGGGCAATTGAGCCCAAGCTTGCTCATGGCCATCTATGCAGTCACTGCCAGGTCAGTATACAGGTCTTGTTCCTTTCTCTCACGATCTCACACTTTGTCAGATATGCTTCCAACGAAGCTGGCTACGAGTCCGCAATCCAAGCCAGCAATGATTTTGCTATCAAGGCCAGAAACGAAGTCAACATTGATGAGCCGTCTATTGAGTCACTCCAGACGCTCTTGCTTCTGTGCATGGCTTTTTTCGCCAATGGCAGGGGAAAGAGGGCTTATATGACTCTTGGTAAGTCTTCGCATCTTTAATCCGCGAGAGGCGCTAATATCGAAAAGCTAGTAGCGTGGGCATGGCCTTCTCGCTTGAGTTGCATCGTGAAGTACCCGCAAAGGCTAAGTTACTGTCGACTGAGCGAGAAATGCGTCGCCGGCTCTTCTGGACCTGTTACATGATGGATCGATTCGCTTCATGCGGGTCGAAACGGCCATCCATTATATCCGACAAGTCAATCTTCCTCCGCTTACCCTCCTTTGTTCCTCAACCCGGCGCACTACCAATTGAGGGTGAGACCTTCAATGCCGGTCCTAATGTACAGTTCGCACAGGATTCGCGAAGGCAAGCCCAGGGTCCCGCCGGACTCCTTATCGACATAGTTAGGATCCTTGGCGTTACAAACCGCTATCTTGCCGCTGGAGGGGTAAAAGGAGACTCACATTTCCCGTGGCATTCGTTGTCAAATCTGTCCAAGATACGTCAAGAACTAGACATTTGGGCTGCTGGAACCCAAGATACTTTTGCTTCGATCGAGACCCTCTTCGGACAGCCTGAGAGCACAACCTTGCTGCTGAGCAAGCTGGTGTATCATTTGATTCACTGCCTGATATACCGACCGTTCCTGCCAATCGATCTCGCCGAGCTACGAGGTACCGGACAGCATCAGTCTTGGCAGATCGAAGCGACCAATCTCTGCTTTCTTCATGCAAATGCCATTGCTGAGCTTGTCGAGCTTGGGAAGACTTGCTCGCCCGTTGAGTGGCCTGACTTTGTCGGCTACTGCGTCTGCACCGCTGGAACCGTTCACGTCCATGGCATCCACTACAAAGGTCGAGAGGGCGAGGCTTTTGCCCTCAGCCCAGACTTCCTTACCCAGGAGATCCACCAATTAAGTTGGCTTCGCTCCCTCTGGAAGGGAGTTGAACACCAGAGAGCCACTCTAGAGAGAATCTACCACTGCCATGCAGACCTCGTCAAGTCACTATCAACCAATCCAATGAGATTCTCGCCCGTCTTCCATCTCGAAGATTTCTTTGATCGATATCCAGGTCATTTCTTTGATGGCTCGCACGTCACATTAAGTG
This sequence comes from Pyrenula aspistea, assembly GCA_021030945.1. NCBI lineage: Eukaryota > Fungi > Ascomycota > Eurotiomycetes > Pyrenulales > Pyrenulaceae > Pyrenula > Pyrenula aspistea. The sequence continues at coordinate 270,094 of JAGFML010000030.1, forward strand.
ATATTTTGATGGACGTTGATCAGGAAAGGTACTTGCTTCTCTCGCCATGTTAAATACTTTGCTAATGAGCCTAGTGCCGCCATCGCCCGTGCACGAGGACCTCCGCTCTCAGATCGTCCAGTTCTGGGCCAAGCCACAGCTACTCCACATCCGATGAACCACGCCAACCAAGCCCACATTATCACACCAATTGCACCTTCATATCATCATCATTCTCAGGATCAACGTCCTCCTCAACGGCCACAGTCCCGACGCAGGGCTACGGCACCCACTGGCACAAAGGTTGGCGCACCCCTCATGTCACCTGCCACCGACGCTTCATACTCCGTTCCAGCTCCGCCCCAGACACCCCGAGCCAGCTTCTCTCAAGCTCCACCGACTCAAGGATCCCCATCCAGCCTCAAAAATGGTCTCACTTTCACTCCGATACCGGATTTCTCAACCCTTCCTGTCCTCCCAGACCACTTCTCTCCTGGCAACTTCCCCTTTTCTCCACCTTCCTTCCCTACAACATCAGACCCGATCTTCGCCCCCACTCCACCGCCGAATCCTCAATTCGCTACTTATCCGTTCACTTCCCAACAGCAGCCTGGCCAGCAGCCCCCAACTAATGCCATGACGCCAGGCGCCTACAGTCAGGCATCGGGCTCTCATGCGAGTGCAAGCGAGCGCTCCGCAAATGTCGCGGAGAAGGATCCCTTCCTTAGCTTGCTGGAGCAGCTTGCGGAAAATGAGCAGAACGAACGCGGTGGTCCGAGCGAACTAGACTTCTTCCTCGGCAGCAACGGGGAAGAGGTTACTATGGGCGATCAGGGTGCTGCTTGATTAACAACTTGGGCTCGTTTGGGTCGATATCACCCTCGACTCTAGCAATTGTATATATGGTACGATTTTCATTGTACGGGATCGGCTGTCTGTGGATATTTCTTGCACACATTCTTCACTTCTACCTGTGGATACCTTTTTGTCAAGATCACTGAGTGACTTCATGCCGAACACTGGAGGGTCGGCAACGATCGTACGGACGACTGTTTATGATGACGGCTTGAAACACTTTTTTTGTACATACCTTTTGGGTCGGCCGACATATGTCTCTTGGCTCTGTATATACCCCTGATACTTCCGCCAAAATAGCGAGAAAGACTGTCTCTGAAATTGGATACTATTTTCCTCGAAGAAATGCAAATATTCTCATCTTCGATCATCCTCACATTGCTCAACCTTTGCCGACCTGAGCCCCTCAGATCTCTTCTGAACGCGCCTGAAGCCAATACCACAGCATCGGGCTCCATCCCAATCCATTCCCAAAATTCTACTTGGCATAATCCAAAGCCTGACTTTTACAATCCAAACTACATACGGGACCTAGACCCCCTAAAAACCCCGTTATGATCGTGGGGCTAAACCCCGCCATTTTTTTGGTTTTCCTTTTTCTTTCCCCTTTCCCCTTTCTTTTATCATAAATTTTCCTTCTGGCTATGTTTCTTTATCCTAACATCCCACCATTCACCCATAACGCGTGTGCCTCATCGGCGTTTGGCTACCAGGGGAAAAATTGTCTTCCCCCCCCCGGGGTCGGGGTCTGACCTGTGGCACATACATGCATACATACATACAGAGCACATGACAACTTTTACGAAACCAAAAAAAAACACCGACGTGAACCGAGGTTTAACAGCAAACAAAGAGAAACGAGACCGAGGCGGTGTGCATACATATCCAGACCCGCAGAAAGCTGGTCTGGTCGACACCAATGGGTTTCCGTCCGCAAAAGTAAAAGATCAAAAAAGCAAAAGAAAATGAACCGGAAGGGGTAAGTAGTACAGCATAGGTAGGTAGCTGCATAGGGCTGTGGAGTCGGGGCAAAATTACATACCCTGGATCCCTGGGGGAGGGAGGGGGGTTAATGCGGGTGTGTGTTGTTGTTGGGTTCTAGAATGGAAGTCTAGAAGGAACTGGCTTTTCTAGGAGGTAGAGGTAGAGAGTGAATACGTAGCAGGAAAGGGGTGGTTCTTTCTCTCGCCAAGGGGGAGAGGGTGTGTCATGAGGCGGAGAAGGAACTCCGAGGCTTTACAGGTTGCACAAGATGTCAAGATTTATGTTAGTAGTTCCCGATTCTAGAACTACAAAAGCTTGGCGGAGTGGACCGGGTTCCTGGGCGCCCCCGGAACGGTCGCGATGCTCGACCGGAAGACAGGGACGCTGGGATCGAAGGCTGGGATCAAGCTTCTCAAATGTCTGGTTCGGCTCCCTCCGTCCGCCCGAGGAGGTTGGTTGTAGGGTTATTGAGCATTTGACGGATTGGGCGGTCTGCGTTGGTGGCGGAGGGAGAAGAGGGCTGGGGGCCGGGGCCGGGGACGCGCATTGGAAAGGTTGGAGGTGTACGTAGTAGAAGTATACTGTGTGTGTGATATTGAGCTAGCAGGTAGGTTTAGTGTTTGGGTGGGTTTTGCAACGTTCGATTGAGAACCGGCGGGCCGGGGTGCCGGCTGGGGATAGGGGTGCTGGTCAACTCCGTGAAGGGTGTGTGTTGTCGGCGTTTGTATATTTGATTGGGGGCTAGAAGCTCAAGACTGATGTATAGACACCTACGTACCATGGACCCTGCTTTTGTCGATGCGAAGAGAGCATTGAGCTTCTGCTGAAGATTTGTCACTCGGTATTAGCAGGCCATGTCGAGACCCGAAGTTGAAGGTGCTGCCTAATCGGGTAAGTCCCGGGTAAAATTACTGCGAATTAGATTGCGAACAAGTCGGGCAATCACCGGAGCGGGCACGTATGGCAACTCTTAGAGTTTGCGCTCCTTCAGTAGCCGGCGTGGGCCGAGGTACTTGTGTAACGGTTAATGCATCTAGGGAATCAATGGTCACGGGGATGGTACTATAGCCTTGAACGTTCAACTTGTGGCTGAAGAGAAGAGGGGAAGGAGCGGAAGGAATTGGGTTGTGACGAACTTGGGGTTGGAGAAGCAACAGAGTCAGCTGGTGAGGAATGTAGTACTGCCCGTATCGAGGCGTAGTACTTTCGAAAGGGTATTCATTCATCCGGAGAGGAGACCACATGCTAGTGGCGCTTTCGTTGGATGTTGACCAATCTTTCTTACTTCTCTGATTATGCCATAGAGACTTCCAAGAGGCTGAATTAGGCTATGTATGCCAGATAGAGAATGTGGGGAAATGGATCCAGGAACAAGAGCCAAAAGGCGCTGATCACAGCCACAGTGGAGATCCTCAGCACTCCTTAAGCACTTGTCGACCAGGTTACCCACTTCCCTTTTCACTCCAAGTCATCTGACAGTTCTACTTCTTCTCCTCCGGAGACTCCGGCTGGAGCATTGGATGTGAAGAGTCTCCATTACAACCGTGCGGATCCGGCCCAGTCCGTTAACGACGGAGTATGTCGATCGTCAAGATCGGTCGGCATCGATGTAGTGCGTGTGGTGCGAGAGTGCAGCAACTGCTCGAATGCAGAATCAATAGCCGCCCGAATAGTGGACCAGTAGTGCTCTAGCTAAGCGAGAGCGGCGAGACCCTCCTTCAGGCAAGGGTAGAAGGGTCTGACGAAGGCAGGAGCAGTAGGCGATCAGGGACCGATTGCCTTTTCAGGAGCGGGTGATGAAAATGAAGGGTCCCATATCCTTAAGATGCTCGTCGGAGCGTGCAAGATCCAGACTTGTGGCCAAGTCCGAGTATAGGAAGTGGGAAGGTCAGCTCTCCTCGGCATTGGAATTTGTCAAGAGTCACCAGCACCATGCAGAGTGGAAGCGGTGACTCGTTACCACCTGCCAGTTCTTCAGTATCGTGAACTGATCTTCCAGCGACACGGCCCGATGAGGGTGCGGGTATCACCGGCTATGCTATCGGGATCGTAGACTTTACTACTTTTGGAACGGCGAAGTATCAATGGTAAGGAGCGAACTGGCAGTCCCATTATCGAGGAAAGCACGCCTCACGAGCTAAGGAGGGCCATAGAATGTAAATTATTGGTGTTGCTTGGACATCTTGAAGGTTGCGAAAAGGATGGCTGTTGCTGTACAAGGAAAATACAATTTGATTGTTGAATGAGGAGTTTCAGATGACGAGATTAAGGTTATTGGTATGAGACAGTGAGTCTGTGAGATATATCGTCAGCATGTCCAGAAACAGGTCCTCAAATCGACCATTAGAGATTACCAAGGCTCCATTACTGTCCCTCTTGACGAAAATGAACTTCATTTGCTGTCATTGACCTCGTCACCCGTCCCGCATCCCACACCAAGTCCATGAGACAAAGACGTATAATGATATGCAAGTATTTCGTTAGTATTCGATCTCGCCGCTCTCGGCTCTTCCGATCTTGTAATGTTAAAGAGAGGCCTTGAATGAGGTGCCACCGCTCTAGATGACTAACAATCCACTTACATCCTAGGTAGCTTCCAAAACAAGACGATAACCAAATCAAAACAAAAGTGGTTACCTTGAGACGGAAACTCAACTTCACTAAGCTTGATCAATTGAAAAGAGTAGTGAAGGGGAGCATGATGCTGAGGCAAGCAGCCGGAGGTGGAGCAAGTTCGATGGGCAGTTTCTACAATATCAGGCTGTCATGCAAAATCAATCAGAGTGCTTGAGGTCCTACCTAAAATCCGATGCTGTCAGAAGGTCTCGGATATATGATGTCACTGAAAGGCTGTTCTGCGCCGGTGTGGAATAAGCCTTGGTGCTGTTAACATATACGACTATGTGTAGGCTGATCTTTTGAAAGCTCCCGTTTAGATGTCATATTTCGCAGCAAATCAAAAGAGTCACTTTCCCGCCTCGGTTGATTTGAGCCCAAACATATGCTGGTACAACGCCTATCCAAGCTCATGAGTGTGACAAACAATCCAACGCTGTAGACTATGCATCTAAGAGTCAAATCGGTGTCTTCTTTCTCCGCTCCGTGGTCCCATCGGAAAATTTCCTATTGTTAATCATGACTTTTACATATTCAAAGATGAGCATCTGGACACAATTCTGAAGAGAAGAGCGAACAAGCATCATCTCGATGCCTTTGAACGTGCTGGACTGAGCTGCCGACTTGACGCATGTTTTGGCTGCTTGACTTGAATCGCCGAGTAATCTGCTCTGTACACGAGTTTTCATTGTGTCTAGTGGATAGGTCTTCCCTCGTGTCAGCTTAGGCTTGGTGAAAACGATAAAGACTTACTATCAGCCATGATGTCGTACCACACACTGCGCCGGCAACACCTATTGCAGTCATAGTATTTGACTTGTCAGCCCCTTGCCGAGACCTGAGAAACTGCTTGGTTGCTTCGTAGATGCAGAAGAACAGACCAGTTCCAAGGACATCTCGAGCAGCGTGCAATTGAAAACCTGAGTACAAGCCCATTACGCCGTGCCTCTTTACGATCTGCCGAATTGCCCCGTAGGCATTTACCTTGCCCATATTCTTTGGCGAAGCGATATTGGCGGCAGAGGGCTCTGATGCTTGGAAAGCCGATCCTGACATGAGTACGGATGTCTGGGCTGCATTCTTAGCAACTTCGAAAGGACCTGTAGAGAGTGGTCAAAATAATCCTGAGTATTATCAGTTGGGGTAAGGCCCTACATGAGACCAGAGCGTTCCCCAGGCCGGCTGCCATGCCGGAAAGTCCAAAGCAGGCACAGGTCGCTAAAGTCGGGTACGTTCCAGGAATGTTGACGTCGATCAGAGGCGATTGGCCAGTATGCCTTTCAATCACGTCATTTAACGCATACTTCGTCTTCTGGTAAATAGAAAATGTGACCAGTCGACTACAGGTTAAGTTAAATAATGGAGTGATAGAGCCTGTTTAGATGGTCAAACGATATTGACTTAGAGCCATAAGTTTATCCTGACCTGACCAGAAGCCTCGATAGCCTTCTTGAGAATAGGTGTGTTTCGCGCAATCAAGAGCGTTTTTGAAGTGGCGCCTGATACATGTAAGATAGCACTTCTCTAAGGTGATTTGGAGCTGCTTACGATTGCATGCGAGTTTTAATATTCTCAAAAGGAGACTGGGCGCAATTAGCAATTTCTATCTCCACACTTGAAAAAAGCATACAACATGGACTTCGGGTAGGTTAGACATACCCCGGCAAAGATGGAAATAACAGAAGCAGGGACAGTTGCGAATTGTGTGCGATAATACTTGAGAATAGATGTCCTTTTGTCCTCGTCCAAGACAGCCAAACCAGCCATTTCTTCCACAGGGGTTATGGAGGTTTGTTGGGGTATTGATCTATGATGATAATGGACCTTGTTCGTCGTTGCGATATAGATATATTTTCGATGGGTGATTCAAACGCATGGCTCATCAAATGACTGGGCAGACAAGGTACTGTGGGCTGCGGAACCCGATGGAACGCAAAGCGGTCTCTCATGGATCGAGAAGACCTCCAAGCGCTCCACACGTCCCCATCTGACTTTCTGAAACTATCCCGTGCTTCCCTCTCTTGAAAACTATGCCGGTTGGTGCCCAGATAGAAGTCTCCGAACCGGCACCGACGCGTTTGACTCTTACAAGGGAGAGTGTCCTCCAGAGCCTTGTTGCCCTGAATATTGGTCCTTGGACAGGTAGTGAAATTACTGGAGTGGTGTGTAGCTTCGCTGGTCGGCCGAGAAAGCCTCTGTACAATCTGAACGATGTTGGATCTTGATGCGGGGAAGGTTTTTAGGGTTTGTGAAGCTCAACGAGAGGAACGGCGACGCTGTCTCGGCGCTGAATGTGCTGGACCTTAGGACAATGCTATGTGAATCAGGGCTCGAGGCATTCAAAGGAGTTCGGGAGGTCGTAGACTTGGTCGAGGTCGTAGAAAATGTCAAAGGTTGGTCGAGCGAGAGAGCATGTGCTTTGTTGCTTCCAATGGCCAAGCGTAAGGCGGGGCACAGATCACAGAGGCGCACTGACGTCAAGCCTTTTCCGGACCATGCGCAAAACTGCCCATTCTGCCCAATATCCGAGAGCGTGAATTATGTGTGGCCGAGAAACGTACAGCCTGCTTGCCCAGATAGCATCATCACCTCGTCGAAATCTATTCAAAAGTCCTTGTCTACTTAGTACCGGCCACCCTAGGCTTTCGCTCGTAGGATAAGGGCCAGTAAATTTGACTACAATGAGGACTCTTCACGCCTAGTTTCGCACTGCACGGATCTCTCTTCCGCCCGCTAGGACCAGAGTCTATTTGGAGACGCATCAGACATATTTATCGTAACCAAGTAACGAGACGTATGCCTCCATGAGGATAAGTAAGCACAAATTTTCTAAAACAGAGAATGTGCCTCGGCATGGCCAGCCCCCGCATGTCTTCGGCTGGAGAGGAAATCCTAAGCAGATCTCCGCGCCCAAGTATCTTCTTTTAGTCGCTGCGAGTTGAGCATTTGAGGAATATAATGTTCTGGATCAAAATTAGAGGGTGCTACCCATTTCCCTGACTGCTTAGCAGAAACCTTGATTTTATGACCTGTGCAAGATACTGAACCAGCCCGACAAAATCTCGTGCCCTTTTGAATCGTTCCCCCGTAGGTCAGGGAAGCAGCGCAGACATGGCGAAGAAGCAGGCTTCCCCAGCCTACGTGCTGGGTGTGGGCATGACAAAATTCATTAAACCGCGAGGCAAGGTGAGATTGCGACAGACACTTGGCATGAGAAATGGATAATGATAGTTCCCATGACAGGTTGATTACACCGAACTTGGTATGATCCGCCGATCCAGATTCATGCTCATGCTCATGCTCGTTTTTCAGGCTTCGAGGCCGGAATCAAAGCGATGCTTGACGCAAAGATCAACTACGACGACGTCGACCAGGGCGTGGCATGCTATTGCTACGGAGACAGCACCTGTGGACAGAGGGTGTTCTATCAGTTTGGGATGACACAAATACCGATATATAATGTGAACAACAATTGCTCAACAGGCTCCACGGGCTTGCACATGGCACGAACCATGATCTCCTATGGCGCGGCAGACTGCGTGCTGGTAGTTGGGTTTGAGAAAATGAATCCCGGGAGTCTGTCGGCGTACTTCAACGACCGGGCCAACCCAACCGGAACATCCGGTAAGATGATGATGGAGACACGAGGAGTAACAAATGCACCGGGAGCTGCACAGATGTTTGGAAATGCAGGCAGGGAATACATGGAGAAATTCGGAGCAAAGGCGGAAGACTTTGCGGAGATCGCACGGATCAACCACGAGCATTCAAAGCGCAACCCGTATTCACAATTCACTGAGGAGTACTCTTTGCAGCAGATCCTAAAGGCTCCGATGATCCACGAGCCTCTCACGAAGCTTCAGTGCTGTCCAACGTCCGATGGTGGAGCGGCAGCCGTTATTGTTTCTCAGGCATTCCTCGATGCGCGACCGGAATTGAAGGAACAGGCAATTCTCATCGCGGGTCAATGTCTTGCGACAGATGCACCTTCGTTATTTGATCGCAGCTCAATTGACCTTATGGGATATGACATGACGAAGCATGCAGCAGTGACCGCCATGGCTGAAGCCAAAGTGCGGCCTCAGGACGTCAAGGTATGCGAGCTTCACGATTGCTTCTCAGCCAACGAAATGATCACTATTGATGCTCTCGGATTGTGTGAGCATGGAAAGGCACACGAGATGGTTAGGGCGGGTGATATTACTTATGGGGGCAAAATGGTAATTAACCCTTCTGGGGGGCTAATATCCAAAGGCCACCCGCTCGGCGCAACTGGGATAGCACAGTGTGCAGAATTGGTCTGGCATCTTCGTGGTTGGGCAAATAATCGGCTAGTGAAAGGAACAAATGTCGCTTTGCAGCACAATCTAGGCCTTGGGGGTGCTGCTGTTGTCACTGTCTACCAACGCGCGGATGGGCGTACTGCGGAGCCAGTACCATCGGCCGCAGTCGCGTCAAAGACAGGACTTGGGTACAACCCAGCAGTCGAGGCGAAAGGGTTCACAAGTAGCCAGATTGACATGACGCGGAGCCAGAAACAAAGAAGCGAATGGGCTCTGCAGGATACACAGGAGAAAGTCCAGGCTCGTTTCTAGCTGTTAGGGGTGGCGACGGTAGGAGTCTTCGGCAAAGCTTTTAAAAAGGACTGTGTGATCTCTACGCAATTGTATCAATCGAATTGCTTTTGTAGGTTACAGGAATGTCAAATTACGCTTCTGTTGAGAAATCAGCTCCGAGATACCTCCGAGATATGTCACTTCAAACCAACATACCAACCCCACATTTCAACCAAGGAACCTGGCAGCCTGGTTTGCATGATTTTGTTATCGGCCAAGAAACTTCTCGATTGTCTCTTTTGTGAGACTACATTCCTAAGTCAAGTGCGCGTCGAGCTCGGAATCCAGCTACAAGGCGGCATAATCTAGGGTGGAGCTCCATAGACGAGTCTTGCATTTTCGCTTACATGAAATCGTCCAGAAAGTCTGCATCTTGATCCTGGTTGCTGCTCTTAGCAAGTTCTTCCTCGTCCATCATGGAGTCATATGCGTGCTCTTTTTGGTACCGAAGCCGCTCTCTCTCTTGTTTTTCTCGTTTCTCTTCTGCCTTCTTATCCTCGCGAAGCTTTCTCTCTGCTTGTCTCTTTTGGTGCAGGTCCTCGTCTCTTTCCGCTCCAAGATCAGGAAACTTTTCGACCTTGGTCTTGTTGAGGCGATTGACTATGGGATTGAGACGGGCCGGAACATGTACCTTCTTGGTCAATTTCTGATCATGGAAAGAGACCTGGCCGGTTGCCATGCCGGCATTCTTTAAAAGGTTTGACCATGGAGTATAAATTATGGTGATGTTGTCCTTCTTATTACCTGAATTTGTCAGTCAAGGCCGTGTTTGTCCCCGAGCAAAGAGCACGTGTCGAACCCTCTATTGAGTTTGCTTTAGTAAGCTGGGCGCAATCCTCAAGCAGTTCCTTGGGTATAGACTCCCATGAATCGCCCTTCTTGAGGCGTAAGTAGACATGGGCACTTGATAAGTTGTCGACATGGAACTGTGCAAGCCTGTAAGTCCGGCTGCATAGGATGCCTGGCTCTAAAAGTATACCCTGCGCACCGTGAGCGAAAATTTGAACAAAGCAAGGGGAAAGGATTATACCAGACATCTTCTTCCCATCCATATTTGATTAATTCCTCATCTGGTAAAATATGTCAGCGCAGGAGATATACCTTCGGCAACGAAACTTGCTCTCAACCTTGTCCTTGCCCATGTAAAGAAGAGCAGCGGGGGAAACCGTAGTGGAGGTAAAATAGTAAACCATGATGTCGTGAGGAGGAATCAGTCGATCAAGACACCTTAGAGGGCAACGAAAGCCCCGGCAGTGTTGCTACTTGCAGAAATTTGACCCCGAGGCGAGGAGATAATGCAGCTGCGAGGAATGCTTTTCGGCGCCCGTCTTTCACCGCTCTCAAGCATCCAGTATCACGGCATACGAATATTGTTGAATTGTTATTGCTCGCGCAATATTCATAGATATCACAACCTGGAAGCGATTCCTGATTGCGTCAAGGGTATCCTTCACCCACGCAAAGCATGTGGATGGCGTCGGCATCGGGCTTTGTTCGGTTCAAAATCTGCCTCGGCTTTCGTTCCGAAGCTGTCCTTCATACCCCGGACCGATGAGCGCCGGCCCCGGAGATAAGGGCCAAACTCTAACCTTAATTTTGCACGAGGTGCAAACTCTCCGGAAATTTGGATGCGGAAGATTATCCCTGGTAAAGAGATTGGCCTCGTCCCAGCCAAGCTTCCCGTTTCCAAATTTGTTTCGGCGTCAGAGCATTGGTCAACTAAGAGTAGCTGCCTTCACAGGCTGGAATAGCCCGCCCACCCTTGACTGGGTCAGAGGCACAGAGCAGCACATTTTAGTCAGGCGCATCGTTGTGCAGCTTGAAGTAAGAGCCTCCGAGCTCGGATTGCATCCTCGTTGGAGGACAGAGCAGCCAGCGGTGTATGAAAATGCTCAGGTTCGCCGCCCTACGCGGCATCTCGAATCCTGGCACGCAAGTTATGCAGACAAGGGTCTCTTTCTAGATGTCTAATCTAAGGTAAGTCCCGATATTTGAACCTTTCTAGGTTTGAGCTCTCTGGAATAGCTTCCAATTGGCGCCCTCTCACATTTTGTTGATCATCACAATGAAGAACAGGCTACAGACACGTGCTGGGAACAAAAAGTGCGGGAGCATCTCAGCATCGATGTGGTCGTCTGCAGAAAGCAACGGCAAATGCGACGCCCCCTTTTCAATGACGACAAAGGCGTTCGAATGGTGGAGGCAAGCGAGGCGATATTTGAAAAGAGCCAACAGTGAATCCTTGCATTTCATTTTGGACGCCTGAAATGAACATTGTCGCTTCTTTCACTATCACGGCTATCACGGCATAGTCATGTCAATCGTCGTCAGCTTGCACAGCGCCATATTACACCTCTCGGGGCCGTTGGAGAGAAAATTAACTAGCTCTTCCTTCAGCAGGGGGTCGACTCAAGAATTCTGCAGTATGCCATCCAGGTTTAGTAATGAGCAGTCTTGCGTATTGGCAGGCAGGTACCTTTACTACCACTGACGTTACATAACCAATCGAATACTTCAGCCCCAGATAGTCAGCCAGAGCTGCATAGTTGTGTTATCAGTGCCCAGCACAATTGCTGAGAAGGGATGTAGCCGCATAGACTAGCCGGGTTTCCCAGAGGCACGAGCGTCGCATAACGCCCTCGTGCTCACTTCAATACGCAAGGTTCTGCCGCCCGTAGCAAATTAGAACTTAAGCGACGCACCAGAAGTCTGATCACCAGCGTACTGGCTCGGCACAATTTAGAGGTGAAAATGGTAGTTCGACCACCTTACTGCAGTACTCGTCTCTGATATGAAAACGAACCGACTCGTTCAGCCTTGGCAGTTGTCGGCATTGAGGCCCATCGTATCCTCGCCGGCGGCGCCTGGCTGCTGTCAACGACCAAACGGGATGGACATCCGCAAAGCCACGTGTCTGAGCGAGTCCTACAGCCGCTGCTTTAGGTGTCATATCCGAATTAACGCCACATTCGTCTTCTCGCTGGTGACCATTGGCCAGCCGAAACGCCATCCAGCAAGCGTTTGTCTCATCTCCCTGTGAGCCCAAGGCATCGGACGGGGCGGGCGCGGAACATGGGCAGCCCGGTCCAACCGTGTGGTCCAAGCTTAGGCTGCGACATCGTCTTCCCTGACAGAATGAAATTAAAATTGACATCTTCGGGGACTGACTGTTGGGCTCAACCGTGTTGCCGACTTCTGACTACTTTGCAAAGGGCACGGTGTACTCGCGGCTGCCTCACACTCTTTCTGAAATCCTATTGATCTGATCCCGAGGGTCATGCGTAGGTACGATCATCGCGTCCCATGCCAGTACTATGCGCATCCTGGTAGTGCGTGATTCCGATCCACTCGATTGCCGTAGACGGAGTAATACATTGGGGATCATATCAAGACTCCCAATGCAGGGCAATACGGACCAAAGGAAGCAGGAGGAGGTACTGTCGACAACTGCGACGGTGAAGCAGAAGGTACTGTCTCCTGTTTTGCCCGTTCTCGCTCGGCCTCAGTGATATCATCCTGTCGAGAATCACGGCCGGCGGTGTCTGTTTACGTTGTGGGAGAATTCTGGCGAAGATTACCCGCCGCGGCAGACAACCCCGGAGTCACACCCACCGAACGGTCTGACCCAGCGCCGTTGCACGTGGGAAAGGACCCACGGTGGAACCTCGCTAACGTTAGGCTCGGTAACTGGCCGCAACGTCAGACTCAGACGACAAGGTATGGCGACCTACCCTTCTGTGTCTTCGCAAAGAGCCTGTCAGTTCCCGTTCGGCGCGCCACGCTTATGGCTGGACAAGCCTTGCCTGATTCCAGCAATCTCGCTCATGGAGTGCCGGCCAGGGTACCAGAGTTTGATACCCAACGTCCTTCGGCGAGAACGCCATCGCCGTCGATCCTTGGGTGATACAGCATACTCACGGCAGTCGCAGCCGTGGGGGTTCCTGCAAGTGCCTACCTGAAGTACGTCATTTCGACAAAGGTTGCCCATCCTCAGAAAGATCATCGATCCGAACAGGCAAGCCGGGCATCTGGGACCTCTGGGTCTAGACCTCCATGGACCGCCAGAGCTCCTATCCTGCAGAGGAGGCTTCACTAGGCGCTGACTTTTATTCCGACTCCATGCTCGTCAGACCGTGAAGCTCCTCCTCTGCTGATACCTTTCCCCGCTACTTCACCTGCAAATTTCCCCAGATAAGGTTTGTCGATGTTTGGGCAGCATCATCAATCCTTTCTGCCATCGTAATGGGATCTCTTCCCTATCACTTACCGAGCTGGTGACTACGGGAAGTTTTCGCGACAGCTCTGCTTCTCACAAGGTTCAGCCTGGGATGATTATCTCGTTCGACGACATGCCTCACGAAGATCACCGCCCTCGGATGCTCCTGAAGTGATAGCCGTGAGGCTGGTCAACATGCGCATAGCTTCATAGGGTTTGTCGTCTTCAGGCGAGATCTCAGGACCCTGATTCTGAAGCCTCACGTCTGAAACGGGAGAAGCTTCCATCGAAACAATCCTTGAAGTTTCTTTCCTTCTGGCTTAAATACCCCTGTCTCGACTTGGTGGGTAGTCTCCATTTCTTTCGGGAAGCTTAACCCTATTCCATAAACACCATCGTGTGGCAGGAGGCGGATTGCACGCTACGCTGCCATGGTCTGCGTCTGACAGCGGCCCCGAAGCTTTGGCTCCACTGCGGAGTGGGACTTAGATTTCCCAAAAAAGGATCAACCTTCAAACTACCCACCCAGGCTTATGGGATCCTTAGGAGAGTTCACACCTTCCAGGGCTTGCCATGCTCGCTCAAATTTGCCCTGAAAATTCAGATATTCGCAAACCTTCATCTAAACCTTGGGGTTTGAAATACTTAAGCTGGCGCACTGAAGTGGCATTTTTCCTATGTGTACGCCATACTCCCACCTCTGACCGTTGCGCTCCGCAAACACTGCTCCTCAAAAACCTTTCAACCAATAGCATTATTGCCTGATACACCGGCATGGACCTTGAACCTCGCGCCAATCCTTGGTAGTACCCCTCTAATCCTTGAAAGCGAAAATGGATGCTCACCCGACCTAAGCGCTCGTGAGGCTGTCGACTTCACACCGCTCCCTGCCAATGGAAAATCGCTAGCACCAGATCCCGGTGAGTTGACGATGCCTTTTCCATAGTCTTATACAGTACAATCGTGTTCTACCAGCTATAAACATCGCCGAGTTGGCCCGCTTGACCTTCGGAGACAGCTCGAAAAACGAGGTTCGCTCCTGCTGAAGTCATTTTCTACTATCATTTCTATCTTGCCTACGAAAACAGCCTTTCTCGTTGAAACATTATCTATTACTTCTCCCCTTCCAATCCAATGGCTAATCATGGCTGGACTGCTCAAGATGCAGCCAACATTAGACAAGCTCTCCAGGTCGCCCGAGACACAGAGGACGGGCAAATAGATGCACGTGTGTCTGCGACTTTGCAATCCGCCATCGGCTCAGTCTGGCGCCGCATTCAAACACAGCCTGATACATATGTCATGACTGAGCTGGAATTTTCTCTTTTCAATTATTTTCGAGGTCGGTTTCAAGGCAACAACGTCGCGCAGCGAGCTGTACAACGATACTGGAACAGCCACCATGGCCACGTCCATAGCAATGCAACCTAACTCCTCGATCTAACATACACAAAAGATGTCCTTTTACCCATCTCAGTCGATCTTTGGTATTTCTTTGTTGGGGAATTCACTACAAGCCTACCGTGTGAGTGTCTCTATCATCCACACTAGCTGTGTGCTCACCTAACCGCTTTCAGCTTGGAAACAACAAGATTATACACCGCTCACTATACTGTTGTCGTCTTATGGCAAACTAATGCCCTTCGGCAATTTCCTTCAGAACTGGATACTCCCCAAATGTCGACCAATTCTCCTAAAAGATGCAATTAAGGGAAGGCTTACAGATGAAATTTATAAGAATTCACGAACTTTCTGCCGACCTTCGTAAACAGATATTGGCCACCTCTTTTCATTTTTGCTCAATCTTTCACAATATGCTGGAAAGGGTCGTGAAGACTTTCAATCATTTCTTGAAAGCGCCATTCGTCAGCGCGTCTTCGAGGTCGATGTAAGGTTGGAATTCGCAAAAGCAGGTTTCAGAGTCGCTTTCCATCTCAAAATTGTACTTGGCTTCTGCGTCTGATATCAGGACCTTTTCGATCCCGCTTGCCATTGCAGCTTCTGCCAATAGTTGAACATGACAGCTTCTTTCCATACATCCGAACAAATATGCTGCTTCATCCACAGTCTGCCCTACCGTCAACAAACCCTGTCAAATTGTCAATTGCATAATCACGGTATATGTGCTTTTTAGGGGAATCCGCTCACGTGATTTCTAAGAATGCACCCTTTCCCGCCAGCTAAAGCGTCTGCGATACGGTCTCCCTCCCCAGCTGCAAGTACCACCCCGCCGTAGCTGTCATACACGCTGTGAGCCTTGTAAAACTTGCAGACGTCTTGGGTGAGCATCTCCAAAGGCCGGGCAAAGCAAGACCATGCCTTTCCATGTATCGTATGGGCATGAGCGACTGCGTGCACATCCGGACGTTTGAGGTGGATGGCCCGATGAATGAGGAAACCTGCCGCATTGGCTGGGATAGATCGGTTGCCGCTGAGGACCGTGCCGTTAAAGTCGAGGCAGATCATGTCACTAGCTTTGAGCAAACCGAAGTGGACCCCCAAGGGATTGATCCACATTGCTGGCAGCTCTGGGTCTCTAACGCTGATATGGCCCGACATGCCCTCCACATAACCCTCTCTTGCCCAATGACGAAATGCGGCAGCCATGTGTTCTAGTTGCCACTTACGCTTCTCTTCGAGCGAGTCGAATGTCGGGATACCTGTGTATATCCGGTCATTCACGCACTGGCCAGTATAGCAGAAGAACCCCGAACCTTGCAGTGTCACGTCTCCGTGGGATATTGCTTGCAGAGGAGTCGGACCATCGTTTGTGGGCCTTGGAAGACTTTCCTTTTGAGGATCTTGGACCGGAACAGGCAACGCTTGATCGGAACGAGCGTAGCTCTGGATCGCGGAAGGGGCCATAGCTCCTTGCTGAGGCGGTTAGAAAAGGATTCTGAACGCATCTGCCCACAAGGCTTGGCGAGTAGTCTTACGTTCGCTACGAGGTCCTTGCAGAACTAAGCCTCGCTTCCAAAGATCGACCAAGTTGAAAACCGAGTCAAGAGCTAACTAATTCATTTGCGACGCCTTGAAGTGGGGGGAAATAACGGAGAGAATACCTGAAGAAGAAAGGGGGCGGCTCGCAATGTGCTCGGTCCACGATGACGGTACAGCAATGTCGGTGATGGTTTTGCAAAGACGGCGTTGTCAGGAACTGTAGTCTTTATCTTTAGACTGGTTGATAAGATCACGGGGTACAGCACGGCTTGGGCTCGGCTCTTCCACCCCACTGCCGTTTAGCCGAAGAGCCTTCTCCATGTGTTCTTCGTGTGCGACGAAAATCATACCCATACCTCGACTGTCTTTCTCCTTACGTGCGCTCCAATTGTACGACTTGATCCACCTTATATGCTGTCAGGTCCAGCTATCGGCTACCACAACGAATTCAGAGAGTCTGCATCTCTTCCAACAATCGGACCGAAGGTTCCCCGGCCAAAATACTGCGCCCGAGGTAAGTCCTTGCTGTAGGAACATCCGGCATTCAGCTCTATGACACTCGAACGCGTTGGGTCGGACAACTTGATATCCTCAGTCAACAGCAGACCCTCTGTTCTACTTCCAAACAAAGCATTGGGGAACCGATCGAATTGAGAAGTCTTCTTACGGTTGCTCCACGAGTGCCAGCCACAACCACCATTTCTGCGGATTAAACACAATCATCCTACCACGATGGAAGCACGATGCCAATGCGGGCTCATCACCTTCATGACCCCCCAGCTGCAGCCCCTTGACACTTACATCTGCCACTGTACCCAGTGTCGACACCAGTCATCCTCTGCATTTGGCATCAGTTGCATATTCCCCGTTTTCGATCTGACTTCGGCGCTCAAGGAGCAGTCCCGAGCTTCGTCCATCAATTGCTTTACCCGGAGAACGCTCAAGGGCAAGGATATGCATTGTTATTTTTGCGCTTCTTGCGGCAGCAGATTAATGCATCGGATCGAGGGTAACCCGAGCATCAGTGTCAAAGGAGGATGCATTGAGGATTTGAAAAAGGAATGGGTGGACAAGGGAAAGCATATCTGGGTGCAGGAGGCAGTTGTACCCCGGAGGTGGTTCGAAGGGGCAGGCGGAATCTGGGAACAGGAACCTGATGGAGGTTCGACGAGCAGCCAGGCGATGGATCATGAGAAGTCGACTTAGATGACAATGTTCCGACTCTGGAGGAAGAAATATTCAGCAAAAATGCACTCGAATGGAAGATACTGTAGCCATTCCGAACAGTAAAAACCGGCTCGAATCGACAATGCATCCTCGAAGAATGAGACCTGTAGCTGGTGGCTGGGGAGATACAGTGCTTTACCTGATCGTATGTGGAAAGTGTCCCACGAGGGTTCCACGAATACTATTCGAGGTGTATCTAAAGCTCAGTTTTACATAATATTATTGGTTGCAATCTGGCTGGATCACTAAAGTGCACAAAGATTTCGCTTCATCCGCCGCGGCTGCTGCGGCAATTTGGCGCCTATATCATCGGCCCCGCCCCGCCGGACCTAGATGCCGCGTTGATGTCGATCTCGCGGGAGCCTCTGCACACTCACTTCAGCTACGAGCAAGCGCCTCAATAGTGCGTCGGACTCTGACAAGTATCTTGCCGACCCTGTAGCTCTGTCTATACTTGCAGAAACAATGGCATCGTACGTGTCCCTCACCAACCATGCCGCCGAATCTGATTTGCTGACCAAGAATTACAGAACAATGCTGCAATTGCCCTTCCGGCAGACACATCAGGTCTCCTTGTCAACTGCGATCAAGCAATATATATCAACCAAGTATGATCAGCATCCCGAAATGTTCACCGAAGACCTACAGACTATCGACAACCTCCGAACCGATGCGGTCAATGTGCGCGAGCCTCATATGAGCGGCATTAAACGACTTCAAATATATGCTGCTCAGCTGAAATGGATCGGAGGGAAATTTCCAATTGACGTACGGCCCACATTTGTCCCCACTTCTCTTTAGCATAGCTCTGACACATTACAGATCGGTGTTGATTTTCCGTGGTACCCTGCACTCGGATTCAACACCTCTAGGCCAGGCAAGGAGCTCGCTTCATACGGATAGTCCCTGCGCCTAATTATGCAACAGAATCACAGAATAATCTTAGATTCGAGTTGGCCAATATTCTCTTCAATCTAGCTGCCTTGTACACTCAGCTAGCCTTTTCTACAAACAAAACTACCGGCGACGGCCTTAAAACAGCGAGTGGCCAGTTCTCTGCGGCTGCTGGCGTTCTAGCGTTCCTGCGTACAAATATCATACCTGATATGCGATCATCGCCTCCAGAAGACATGGATGATATGACACTACAAAGTCTTGAAGAGCTATGCCTGGCGCAGGCTCAAGAATGTTTTTGGGCGAAAGCTGTCAAAGACGAGATGAAAGACGGGACAATTGCCCGGTTAGCCGCGAAGGTGTCGGACTACTACTCTGAAGCTAGCGACTATGCAATCAAATCCGATGCTGTCAGCACAGAGTGGATTCACCACATGGAGGCTAAGCATCATCACTTTGCTGCTGCAGCACAGTATCGACAATCTCGCGACTGTCTAGAGAAGCGAAAATATGGTGAGGAGGTTGCTCGATTGCGTGACAGTATTAACTGCGTCAACGAGGGGCTCAAGGCGTCCCGATCGATTAACAAAGCCATTATTGGAGACCTAAATGGCTTGAAAACCCGAGCTTCAGAAGATCTGAAACGGGCTGAGAAGGATAATGACGTGATCTACTTGCTACCGGTCCCTGCTAAATCGGAGATGAGAACCATCGAGCGAGCGAACATGGTCGCTGCAAAATCTCCAAAGGAAGTATCCGAATCTATGTCCCTGATTGGAGACGGGCTCCCTTTTGGTACACCACTCTTCGCTAAACTCGTCCCTTATGCCGTACATATTGCCGCTAGAATATACGCTGAGCGACGAGACCGGTTAGTAAACCAATCCATCGTTGCGGACCTGGAGGCTATGACTGCTAAACTGCGAGAGCTACTCCAGTCATTGAATCTCCCAGGCTCCTTACAGGCTCTTGAGAAGCCATTGGGATTACCTCCAAGTTTGATGTCGAAGGCTGAAGAGCTCCGGCAACAGGACGGCCTCCATCGCATCCAAAAGACTATGGACGATATTGCGAAAATGAAAGCCAACGATATGGCAATCTTTCAAGAGGGAGCTGAGGCTTTGAAAGCGGAAAAGGCTGAAGACGATGCTGCGAGAGCAAAATTTGGTACTGAAAGGTGGAGACGGGAGCCATCGGATACCGCCGCGAAGGACCTGTTCGCGAAGATCGGAGAGATCGAGGGTTACTTAAAGTCGGCGGGAAGCAGCGATCAAGTAGTGCAAGACAAGCTGGAGCATTCAGAAAGCGTCCTCCGAACTTTGACTAGTTCAAATAAGGCAATCGAAGCCTATGTTCCCAGCAGCCGGCAAGCAACAATGACGGCACAAGTCCAGCGCGAGTCCAGCAAGCTTCGGAGCTGCTTGCAAGAGGCAAATAGACTTGAGAGTCGCCGGAAACGGAAGATCGAGGCATTGCGCGAGAAAGCTAAGGCAGACGATATCAATCCAGACCTCCGAAAGGAGACTGGCCGGCTTGAACGAGAATTTCCGATGCAGAAGATTGAGCCTGCGCAGTTTGAAGATCTCTTCGAGGAGCGTCTGCAAAGATATGACGTGGATAGGGACATGCTTGCTCAGGAGCAGGAGGATCAAGAGCACATCGGCGCTCGTATCAAGGACGCCAACACCGCGTTTCTCGACGCAAGGCGGGGTGACCACTCGACGAAAGACCGCGAAAAAGCCCTCCAGGAACTTGAAAATGGATATACCAAATACAAGGATATCGTGTCCAACCTGGAAGGTGGCCGCAAATTCTATAACGATCTTGCCAACATCGTGACAAGATTCCGTGAAAGTGCCAAGGCCTTCGTCCGCCATCGCCGCACCGAAGCCGCCGACCTTGAGACCGACATTACCAACACCGCCATGTCGTCCATGAACCTGAACCAGACGAGTGCATCGTTACAGTCACAAAAACGGCACGAGAGTGCGAGACCGGCACCGCCGCCACCAGGGGGCCTGGGGAGAGAGCCGCCGCTCACAGCACCGATGCCGACGAGGGCATCGATACAACCCAGTCTGCCGAATGTAGGCATGTGGACGCCGGAGATGGGTATCAAGTTCAGCAACCCGAGTCAGGCGGCTAGGGCAAATCCGAATGCAGCTGCGTACCCTCAGGCAGCTGGAGTATGGGACGAAGGGCAAGGGATACGCTTCAATTAGCGGGTTGGGACTGCGAAGCAGACCGGGATAGATCGGCTTGGTCGGGGTTAAACAAGATCGATATGGATGACTTTTAGCGATTGGAAATCACGTATCACGAAGATGAAGATAAGATAAGATGAATACCGTTACCCTCGATCTACGCTGCAAGGGATTAATGAAATCTAGATTGAAAGTCCTCCCCACAAAAGTCAACAAACTAAGATAGATGCGTGCAAACACCGATTAACAGGTATCTCCATCGTGCTTTCCGCTCGGGAATCGGGCGGTGAGGAGAAGACAGATGCAGGCAGGGTCTTTCCAGCATTCCTGCATCGAAAACAGATGCTTTCCCCTCAGGGTTTCCCGTACACGGCATCGAACGGTCTAGACCCTCCCCCCTGTTAAAACTGAACACAACGCTGTCTAATGCTGGTACCCTGTTCGTCCCATGTTACAAAATGGGAGACAAGTCATTATCTCCGAGAGTCAGTTCAATGGAAGAAGTCAGCCTTTGCCCGAGTTGTCGGCGCAGGAGAAGCATCCGCCGACCGTCTTGGCCCGGGTATTGGCGATAATCGACCGGATCGAGGCGTAGAGGCCGATGACGCACTGGGGATGGGAATCGTTAGCCCTTGCTTTCTGGGGGGGGGGATAAAATAAAAAGCGAAAAGCAAGATTTCGAGAGTTCGTCGTTGTCCTGGCCTGTCAGGAAGAGAGAGAGAGAGAGAGAGAGCTTTATCGAGATCTTTAGTGTAATCAAGCACCCGGGGACTGCCTTGGAGCCGTAAAGCGAACGGTTCGAAGCATAGGATGTGGCATGCTGTTCGGCCGCACAGCGATGCGAAGAACCCGGAACCATTGTGCTGAAGACCACTGAGGTGTTTTCGAGAGAGAAAAAAGATTGTGCAGTGGGAAAGAAAGTTCAATCAGAGCGAGTTCGGGGAACGGTAAACTCACAATCGCAGCCCCAATCACAATATTTAACACATTCACCACCGCAAGAACCCACATCTTCCACCCTCCCTTTCTTTGTCTGACCGTGTCCCAATTCAAAAACCACCAAAACACACCACTCAGCCCATAGGTGAACCAGCTCGCAACCAGCGCGCTCGTCAACCCGACCAAGTCGTTGAAAACCGGCACCGCTTCCGCAATGAGCCATGCCAGCGTCCACAGCACGGTCCCGATGGCGGCCCATATCCCAAAGGCCCTCCGCGTCTTCTCGTGGATGATGCTCTCCTTTTTGCCGTTGTCGTCGTCGTCGCTGCGGAAAAAGCGGACGAGGAGGTATTTGGTCGCGACGTGGCCGTTGACGACGCCTGCGATGACGATGGTGGGGCATGCGATGCCGTAGGCTACCTTGCGGATGGTTGGCCCTGCGGAGTCGAGGGCGGGGGATTGTACAGTGTGGCCGGCGTAGATGTAGACCACGATTGCGGTGACGAGATACATGGAAATGTCCGAGGTTTGGAGGAGGGCGAGAGCGCGGGGGAAATGCGAGGGGTGTCGGAGCTCGGCGATGAAGGAGAAAAAGGCGACGTGGCCGGCATATGCGAAGACGATGTTGATAGTGGCGAGGAAGTAGGCGTGGAAGGCGGTGTCGGGGGAAGGCCAGAGGGAGGAATTGGCGGGGGAGTGGGAGTCAGGGGTGATGGAGACGCCGACCATGGTGGTGAGAACGGCACCGATGATACTGACGAAAGAGACAATGCTAATCCACGCAATATTTTTGAGGGTGCGAGGGAGGGTGAGTAGTAGGGACAGCACAGTGCCGGCGACCATGAATACGATGGTACAAGTGCCGTGGTCGGTGATCTGAGAAAGATGACTCTGTCAGTGACTGATGACGGCAAGACCTCGTTGTAGAAGCAATAAGAATCCAGAGTCTTCATCTTTCTCCAGCCTGCACGATTCTGCTAAGTGTATCATGAGGGGCCTCTAGAGTGATATCTGGTCATTTGAGTGAGATGCTGTGAGAGAGAGAGAAGCAAATCCTATAGCATCTGGGCGCTTCAAAACCGTCGAGGTATGGGATGGCCATATTGAGGTTGCCACGCAAACGAAGGAAATGAGGGAGTGAGGGAAAACGTACGGCATTCATCATAATAGAGAAAGTCAGAACATGACTCCCCATAATAAGGACGTAGAAGAGAGTTTGGCCAAACCCAAGCAATTCCCTTCCAAAAGAGCCTAGGAGGACCTCACCGGCGTCTGCGAAGTTGTGAACGTGCGGATATGCCAGTCTGAACTGGCCAATGATATAACCAGTATAGCTAGCAAGGACACCGAGTCCGAGGATGAGGATTACCCCTGGGACAAGACCAAGTATTGCCAGAGCTTTGGGGAGGGAAAGAATACCCAGGGATATTGTCTCGGCGATCATAAGCATGCCTGCTTGCCTACGCGGACGTGTTAGTTAGGGTCTGAAAGGACAATATAGTAAAACCTCGGTATAAACGACTAATCACGCATCTTTCAAAGCACTATAGAGCTTTGAGGAATCGTTCTCGAGTCTCAGTGTATGGTCTCTTCTGTAAAATATCACCCTTAGGTGGTCGAACCAATTTCACCAAATTCCATATCTTCGAGGCAGAGGAACTCTCCTTGGAAGTTGTCGCTTATACCAAGGGTTTGTTGTTTGTGCAGGATATGTACTAACCACCAAGCCAGGTTCTTGTATTCAAGTCCTCCCTTGCCTGCATTCGCGAGGGGATCCCGTCTGCCATTGAATCCCCTCTTTCGTTGTATTTCCGCTATGCTCCCATTTTCTAGCTCGAGTTCGGAGACAAGAGGCCGGTCGCCGGAAGACTGCCCTTCTGAGACAGGTTCCACGACAATGCTACTCTTCCCACTAGGGCCACTTCGTTTGCTGTTGTTGATTGATGGTAAGCACGTTGTATTGCTGATACTATCTGGACGAAGGTCTTCCATGTCTGTTGAGACCGTCTGCTGGTCTTGAGACTGTGCCAAAAGTCGATGCGAAACGACACAGCAAAATCTTGATATAAGCAAACCCTGACCTTGGGGATTTGTGCACAATGAAGACTACCAGACTTTGTTCGTAGATCTCAGGGCAAAAGGTAGGCACTGAGAGATGTATCTAGAGTTGTACAGGTAGTTTCAACGACACTGTTTGTGCTGCGATGATCGAGAAGCTCTCAGATCAAGCCCGTGTCACTAAGGTGTTGCTGCACAGGAGCTAGTAGCGAGGCCGACTATGGTCGGTCGGAGAAGAATATTAGATCTGTTCTTTAAAAAACTTCAGTAGTCGTCTCCAACCGGCACCGTTGAGGTATCGATTAATCGTGGTCGTGCTCAAAGTCTGGAAATGCATGTGCTATAAGGCGTGTAAACGCGTTCAGACAGAATGGTATAAGACTTACTAGGCAGCTGGGAACACTGAATGCCAGTAATATTTCAGCTGTAAGGGTGGAAGATTCGGGATGTGAAGGGACAATAGGAGAATAGCGTAATCCAGAAGTCTGGTACCGTAGAAACCGTGACAACCAAATTTTCAACAAAACGAACAAGAAGCGGATAAGCACAAAACAGGAATAGCTGAAAGTATGACTAGACTGTGGAAGCCGCCGCAGTAAAATATTCATTTATAACGTGGCTCTGCCATTCGCGCTTTGCATACCAGTGAGCCGAAGATCGCAGAGGCTTATCTCGGCATCCGTACGAAATAACAAAAGTATTGTTGGGACGGTGGTCATGCCATTATCGACGAAATCATTTCATCTGAGGAGAGAGATGGTCTCTTGAGACCTGTTGCCTCTCTCTCAAGACCTTGTTGCGTCCGAAATGTTTGTGGTTAGGGCAGTGGCCGATTAGCCAGTTATCTTCCCACTCGTCCATAGAAGGCGCCATCGAAGTGCTACCCAGGAAAAGAGGTGCTTTCCCATTCGTATTGAATTTGGTGAATTACTCTTGGATAAGTAATTTTACAATGGCTGTAAGGAGAATGCGGGACACTGTGTTCTTGATTTCCATGTGCAAGTGCATATCTTCCGCGCACGTTCAAAAACTGAGGTCCTCTCTGACATAATCCAAAGGACTGCATTCGATAGATAGTAGTGACCATTAGCGTGAAAGTTAACGTACCCCAGCCAATGATCTGACGTCCAGCTTGCAGAAGGTTTTCCTTTACCGTATCCGAACAACGAGCTTCTAGATTTTGCATCGAGTCAAAGCAATGCTCAACCGACAATGCTAGATTTCCCCGTTGGAAATGATGTACATCGACAATATGTACAAGCTAAATTAAGGAAAACAAAGTGCGCCGCCTCGAATTGAGGTTCCGAACATCGAGGAAACTCCTCTTCAATTATCTGTTAACAGGTGAGTCTCTTCCCAGAACAGGGTTTGAGCCTTTGTCGAGTATAGCGTCGCTGGCTAGAGTCTCTGCAGGACCGTCTGAACAGATTAGTCTCCGATCATTCGAGGGAAAGAACATCGCTTACCATGTCTGGAGTACAATTTACGCTCGTACTCGCTGAAGACGCCAGCCTTGCCGCTCTCGACATCCTTCCGAGTGACCTCTAGCTTAGACTTCGGAAGACCCATAGAGGCGAGGAATGAAACAGTTTCTCTCCACTCAAAGTCTTTCCGCTTGTTATCCCACTTGAGCTCTTCGGCCATCAGATCGATAACAGTAGGCAATGCTTGCAAAGCTGCCTGAGCATTCAGAAAAGCCAGCCTTGTCCGGCGCGCAAGAACATCAACTGCTGACTGAGCGTACTCGTGCCGAACAGCATACCTTACCTCGCCATCAATGAAGGGATAGAGAGGCGCAATCCGTACTCCTCTCACAGGAAACCGCTGTTCTGTAGGCGAAGAGAGGGCAGCAACTGTCCAGGCACGGTCACCATACGATTGCGTGAGATGTTTGGCAACTTCAGTCTCAAGGCCAAAATGCTGAATCAGATTGATGAAGAGAGTTTTAGAAAATCCGTGTGCACCAAGCAGTCGCACTTGATGCGTCTGACATGTCCCATCAAGGACGGCAGCATCGTTGATAAGCTCTGTACCGCTGATGCGAGGCGCCACTGATATAGGTTGAGGTCTCAAGCCAAACTCGGTAATGGCTTCGTCCACGGCATCTTCAGCCATTTGGCGATAAGTTGTCCATTTTCCTCCAGCACATGTCAAGAGTCCAGATTCAGAAACAGTAACTAGGTGATTGCGGACGAGAGATTCGGTGTTCTTTGCTTTGGGATCTTTTACGAGTGGGCGAATTCCTGACCAGGCGGCTAGAACGTCACCTCGACGAACATTCAGATCGGGAGAAAGGTAGTTCTGGATCTCTCTCAAGATCCAAGAAATTTCCTGCTCGCCAGCTACCGGGGTCTGGCTAATAGTTGTCGGTGCGTCGGTCGTTCCTGCAATCGTATTCCCCTGCCACGGTAGGAAAAATATCACTCGACCATCCGAAGTAGATGGATCAATGAGCCCCATATTGGACGGGCTGTAGTAGCCTGGTAGGACGACATGTACTCCGGAACTAGGGGCAACGATCTCCTTGACTATTGAGTCGTCCAATTTCCGAATTGAATCGCAAAACGGTCCTGTGGCATTAATCACACCTTTTGCTCGAATATTGAATTCTTGAGGCGCCTTCCCATCAGCTCTATCGACAAGGTCCCTCACTCTAGCACCGTTGAGTTTTCCGGTCTCGTCTTTCGTAAGGCCGCTTACTTCTAAGTGATTGACAACAGTGGCTCCGTAGAGTGCCGCTGTCATAGCCAGGGATACATTCATGCGCGAATCGTTATGTGCGCCATCATAGTACACTAATGCGCCAAAAAGATTGTCCTTTTTCAACATCGGAAATGCGTCGAGAGCTCTACTTCTGGTGAGGAAGTAAGAGCTTTCGATGCCCTCCGATCCAGCCAAAAAATCATAAAACTTTGTTCCGGCCCAGAAGTAAGGCGCTTGCCACCACTTCTGAATTGGAATCATTATAGGAAGCCACATAGACAAATGAGGTGCAGTGTCCAAGAAGTATTTGCGCTCGCGGAGAGCTTCTTTCACCAAGGCATATTGATTGTAGTCAAGCTCCCACACTGCTTTTTCCAGGTATCGAACCCCACCATGTACGAGTTTCGTGCTCTTACTGCTTGTTCCTGACGCGAAATCATCTCTCTCAACCATAGCGACTTTCAGGCCTCTGGTGACGGCGTCTAAGGCGATGCCTGATCCTGTCGCCCCTCCTCCGATAATAAGTAAGTCGTATGGTTCTTGGTTGGCCGCTTCATCATATCTCTGTGCTGTACTCGATCCTAGTAACTCTTTAAGCTTGCCGGTGGCCGTGGAGGCAGCTATCCCCGCACTGCGCTTCAGGTCTGCTATTTGTTCTTCTCTTGGTTTGACCTGCGGAAATCTCGGTGGGACAAACTTGCCGCTTTCATAGTTCGGAGGGGGAACCGCTGCACCATCCGACCCGGGGATGTTTCGAGGTCGGTAGGAGAAGTAGAAGATAGCACCGCCGGTGGCTGCGACGGTGGTGACATATGCCACAGGCCGCAGTAATCGCCGAGAGTACCGTAGAGCCATCCTTTTGAAGCCAGTAGATTGGGTAGATGGAATTTGAGCAAGCTCACCCCTCTCGAAGGCGTATCAATGGCATTGCTTTGGATGCGTTATGCTCGATGGGAAGCGTTAGCAAGACGTCACTGAGCATGTGAACAACTAGCCGCTCTAACGGGCACAGCAACGAAAAGAAGGGGTACAGGAACAGTCTTAGAGAACGGGATATTAAGACATCTTTTGTTGATTCAACAGTGTGCGTGGTACTGGTCTCAAGTCATCGAGCAATGACTGTCTCAAATGATTAGGAGAGCATTCACCTTAACATCTGATGAAAAGAGCGCAGTGTGGAGCAGCAGCCAGTCTCAACCGCCATTGGGAGAAGCTCCAGGTGCCCGTGATTCGGGCATTCGGCTCAGCTGATTCCACCAATCGGGGCAGAGGCACTTAGTCACGTGATTTTCACAACGGTGTGGGTGTGGGTTACGATCTAGTACGATTTTAGCTAGTGTCTTGGCACCTCGGACCTATTTATCGTGGGAGACCGAGCAGCCTATTAGGTCTAACAATCAATTCCCACAAATTCCCACATGAGCCTGGAGAAATCGTGCCAAGGAGCCGGCCCCGAGCCGAAGCGAAGCGAGGTTTTTCTTTCTGGTCCATGACGGGTATTCGAGACAAAGTCGACGTCTCATGGCTCCAAGTCATACTGCTCTCAAGGATCTGGATCTCTAAATTCTTACACGCAACTTGACCCAAGAACTACCAACATGCCGGGAACTATTGCTCAGCCAGCGCGTTTCGGATTTTTTCAAAGTGCACGTATCTCAGCCTATGGACGCAGAAACCGGGCACAAAGACGGGTGGACATACCTAGTCTTCGCTGGGATCAGAAATTATCCTTGGTCTTCGCAGTGCGATATCGGCAAAATACAATGCTCGCCTTACAGTGTCTCGAGCAAAGAAATTAATGACTTGAAGGAGAAATGGTGGCCAGCTGCGCTGAGACCTCCTTGAAGGGGCCCGGCCTACAGCCGAGACCACATGAACGTGGAAATCTCACGCGTCACGTCTTGGTGGATAAGGCATAGTCGATGCAGTTGCCAGCCACCGGCAGCTTTATCCGACCGCCTGCACCAGTGAACACCAGGGTTGACGCCAAGGATCACAAAACAGAGAAATGATCTAAGAGTAGATGCAGACATGGCTGAAAGTCGATATCCCTCACAGTAAAAGTCAGATGTGAATGTCCCTCTAGTTCACAGATCACAATCTCAACACGATCTTAGTTTAGAGATTAGCCACCCCTGTAGATTATGTTTCCAAGCCCTGGCGAGCCCGGGATTTCAGGCAAATCGGGACCTTCCTGACGCAAGCTTCTGGACAAGTGCAATCATCAGCCTCAACCCCTTTCGCAGTAGGTCATGCCGGCAAGGCAGAAACGGCAAGTCTATCGGTGGGAGGCCAAACAGAGTTTAACTTATAGCAAAGGCCGGAGATATGTGAAAAAAGCCTCGATATTGGTTGATCTCTTGGTGGAGACGCGGGAGTGCGGGCTCTATTAAGCGAGTGTCGCGGACGACAGAGGACGTACATGGCAATTCGAATGTTTTCGATCCAGGGTAAGAATTCAGGAGACTTGACTGAGATATTTCGTTTCCGGTCGAAGACGATTCAATAGCCGGCGCTGCATACTGGAACTTGGACCGGAAACCCATCACGATAACCACCCCTGCGACCGGCGAATGCACGTGTGACATCGAAACTGTGGTTGTCGACCAGGTAGATGCTCTAGTCGTCAACCGTTTCCTGGGAAGAGACCAGAGATCTACGGAAGTCCTCCGTCCGCCCCCCACTCTCCCGCCGCCTACTCTTTACCCAGCAAAGTCTACCAACCCACGCTCGCCAGGACTTGTCACTACTATGGCTCTCCACGAACTTCACCGGGTGAGCCTATCAGCAGCAAAGGCTCGCGTTCCTCGGAAGCACGGTTGTGGTTGCACAGACGCCCCAGCGAATCTGCAGCCAGAGTCTTCCCCCGCCATCCCGGTCGCATTGCCTAAAGAATCCAGGTACATGTTGTTGGGTCGGTCGAATGGCGGCTGCCCATGTGGCGGCTGCACCCGCTGCCGTTCCCACTCCCTTGCGTCTGCCTCGATTGTTTGGCTGCTCCATTCCTGAAAGCTTCGGCTATCGAACCTTCTCCCCTCTGCCCATCGGCTCTGGGAGAAGGCTGCCGGATTATGCTCTTTATTGTGCCTCGGGTGATGAAACACGTCGACGGCTTCCTAATGGGCAAAGTGTACGGTGCCCTGGTCCTGCTACTCATGGCCATTAAGATTGTTGCCCGCGGTGGAACTGGCCCTTCGCAATGACGTTCCTCATGAATCCTGAGACATTGTAGCACATTACCCGTACAGCCGCTTATTGTGTAGACAGGCGGAAAGCAGTATTGCAAGGGAGAGTGTTTGAATTCCATCACTATTGGTACGAGACGAGAGTCCATCCTCAATCAGTTGCCCAAGGCTCACCCTTCGCCGTTCGCTATGTCTGAACTGGCTTATGCGCTGTGTTCAACTTGCCCATCAAAGCCCTAAATCCAGTCCCTTTCCTATACATCCCGGGTCGATATCGCCTGAATCGATGCAAATGTAAATGCCATTCTGTGTCCCAAACTCCGATCTGTCTGTTCCAGACCTCCAAGCTACACATACCACATTGTCTCATTCACCCAGGCCCCTTTCAACTCCCACTTTGCTCGCCAAAGATGATCTCCTCGTGTTCATCCGTGCAGTGAACGCCGTAAAGCACTTTTGTTGTAAAAATTCTTGGTAGATAGACAGGTAAATCGATAGACAGTACTTAAGAAAGCAATGTATCCCTGTCGACGTACATGTCTCCTTAACGATAACGCTAGTGATATATTCCACACAACACCACAATGATAATGGTAACAACATCGAGATCTATAGGAAGCTCGATACTCCTGGCTCTAGAGATAGTAGAAGAGGCATGCTGATCCTAGTACAAAGATCTCTGCCGCTTAAGATGCCGTGTCTGATCGAACGACATGCTGTACGACTTCAGCTCGTTCATGGTCCGCTCCGAAAGACGACTGTGGCCGGATGAGGTGCTTCGAATGGAAGCGAGCGAGGTCTGAGAGGACGATGGCGAGAGTCCGTCGTCGAGAAACTGAGACTGTGATTCTGACAGTATCTTCCCGAACAGAGCCTGAGATGTTGAGGAGTGTTGCCACACCCCCTCAATCGGATTGGCGCTAGGTTTCCGACGGCCGTCTCCGGGAGTGGTGGAGTGAGGGTGATGATTTGAGGATGAGACTCGGTGAAAGTGGCTGGAGGGAAAGGATTGATCCCGCGTGCTCGCAGGTTGTGGCTCAGAGGCGGTTGTGGATATCTCGAGATCTGCCAAACGGCATACTTGGGAGCAGTAGGTAGTTCCATAGGTCTGCTGGTCACAGGCCAGGCAGAAGTCATTGCACCAAGTCATGGTTGAAAGGCAGAGGCTGGACGATATGCACAACCTCACTTCTCTTCGTCCAGTCTAATCATGAAACCCGTAGTCGACACTGGGGGGTGGACTGAAGTTGGAACAAACACAGGCTCGTCGAGTAGGGAGAAGGAGTCAAGCGAGGCCCAGGTTGACAAAGGCAGGATAGTAAAAGAAGAATTGAACACGGCCTGGAAATGAAGGAGCGAAGGAGAATGGCATAGATGGCGGTGCGAGGCAAATGAGTGAAGGGAGAAGGGGGCAATTGAAGTAGGGTACGATATGAAGAGTGGGATGGAGAAGAAGCAGTTGAGATATCGGGAGGGATGGCAAGGCACAGGGACTAGGCGACTGCTAAAGGCTAGTGTGCATCGCAAGGCCCCAAAATCCCTCCCAGACTAGCGGCACGCCACTTTCCCAGGTTTTGTGGGGTATCCAGCATCTTCCCTACACCATTCTGCTCATCGCCCTGGACGCTTGCAAATCTATGTCCTGACACTGGACGCCAACACTGCTCCGACAACCGTCCTCGCCCCATCCCTGTCCGCTGTTGCGAATGCTGCATGCAATAAGGAGCCTTTATGAACTCATACTGCTGGTCCCTACAGCCGTGAGTTTGCGGTTGTCGATCCTCGCCACGCACGTCTTGCTCTCTCAGAGATTGGAAATGCCTCTCAGAGACGATAGCATTCGCAGCAGTCGGACGCCGAGAGCCTGTGAGACGCTCCGATCATCGGGCAGCCACACAACACCCCCCTTCAACGTCAAGCCGCGACCCTCCGGCCCTAGGCTGAGAGTCCGGACTCCTGACACGCCTGAGAGGGGTCATCCATACCCTCATTTAATAGTCGTCTACGCCCACTTAGTCCCCTCGATAATCACGGTTGACTGGCCAGCTGATGCCGCCTCCCCACTCACGACGGCCGACTGCCTGAAGCGTACGAGAGCACACCATTTCTGCACGAACCTGACGCTCGAGCCTCCAGGATCCGGGCACTATGGCTTAGGCGTCGATGACAGGGTCTTTAGTCGCTTAGACATTCGTCCATGACATCCTGGCCGCTGAATGGCTCACGCAAGCTGCCGTCCCGACTCCGCATTCTGATTCGTCAAAACTCGTGGGGGAGGGCTAGAGATAAATTACCAGGCAGGCCACCAGAGACGACTCGGGCTCGATCAACCACCTCTGGCCTGTCCTTGGTGCTGCAAGCGGCCAGACGGCCTTTGTTAATCTCTCATGAATATACCAACGCTACCCATGGCGCAATATCTGCACGAGAACATGTTTCCCCATGGTATGCACGTTTGCGCTTGCAGACACCGGCTCGGTCTTCGTCATTGAATACCTCCGAAATCAGTTTATCGACCCTTCTCAATTGGCGCAGAAGATGAACGCTCATACCCAGTAGAGGAAGCCCCCAACGTCTTTGCCGTAGACGGGCCCTCCGCACGATTTTTGAACCCAATGGCCGCAATGCAGGTAGCCTTCTCCTGCCTACTCGGACTAGCTATACGCAATCAGGACTGTCGCCGAGTCTTTCTTGCGGACTGGGCGCCCCCTCTACTTCTTGGACCTTCGCTTTGTTCGCACGCCGGCCCAGAACACTTACAGACCGTGTTGACACCAATACGAAGCAACAAGCGGGTTCTCTTCGCCAGCCACGGCCACGGCGAACTACAGGCGTCCAAAGCGTAGATATTCAAGAACGAGTACGGGCGGGGCTCCTTTTCCTGGTCTCCTTGTTCTCCTGTTCCCAACTGCCATCTAGGCGCATTGCCGAAGGGGATAAACCTTATCTGTCAAATGAAGGCACAATAAGCTGAATCCATGCCAGCCTGTTATAGTCTTGTGTTATGCTGATCAGCCGTTTCCCGTTCCAGTAGACACAGCAAGAGGATCTACAAGATCATCATCTCTTTGCATTGCCATGTGAATGCGTGCGGGATTCTCCAGGTTCCCTATTTCATTTCCCGAGAATCCTTTCGACCTCTTCGTAATTTAACAACATCAATGCTTCAATGCTGACGCCATGCTCAAAATGCGGTTCAGCTGACATGGCCTTACTCAGCCCAATCTCACAGAACATAACACCAGTTGTCTAAATGGCATGCAGTCTTGCGCGGCCATCACTGTGAGGAGGGTGTATTTTTGGGCCTTGAGAACGGCGCCAGCTTCAAAGACCGATGAAGCTATCGTGCTCTCGAGCGCACCGCTTGGATCCGAATTAGAATGATTGAAATCCACTATCTAATCACCAACACCGCGTTGAGTTCACACCAAGGTGTCCGTGCATGCAAGATAAGCCAGCGTTCCTTCTCGTTCCCGTCTCTTTTTCGCATCATCCCACTCTATTGTGCTTGATCTTCAGTCGGGTATTGAGCAGATAGGGCTGGGATACTCTAACCGCCGCGTGGGATCGCGAATACATTCATTGACAGGATTTGCACGTTCCTGATTACCAAAACATGCATATATCAAGTCGTCAAATGCCGACTCCATCCGCGTGACCGACGTTTATTAGGATTGAATGCGCCCTATCGATATTACGTGTCGTCAAGCTCGTGTTGGCGATCCCTCGACTGGATATTCGACACATGATCAACAGTCCTTGATACACTCTGCTGATTGACAAGCTACCACGTGGACTCCTGGTCTTGCTCCTTCACCCCACGCTACCCCTGACATATTGGAACCGATCAAACTTTCCCATCGCTATGAGTTGCGTCAGAGTCTCATCGGAACACTGAAAAGATATTCGCGTGGACACTCGGTACAGGGATACTTGTCGACATCAATTGATTTACAAAAAGTTCTTGCTTCGGCAATCGAGCATCCAAACGCCGTCTGATTATACTCTTTGCGAAATGATTTCCGGAAGGGCGCATATTCTAAATCTTGCTATCAGATTGTCAACGAACGGCGTATCCACGTGAATGTTCATCCATCTGGCGCTCCCGGTATCGGGCGACAAGCGTTCGCATCCTACGGCGGCATGCAACTTTCCCGCATAACGCCTCTCTGCCTCTGAAGTTCACTGCTACCGGCAGTTTCTTTCCCTACGGCATCCCTCTAATTATGGCGGTGTGATAATCGCGATTTAAATGCCAAGTGGATGGATATCGTCATCTTGGATACTTGGACGACGCTATTTGCTAAAATGCTTCACATGACCTTCATTTCTGGAAGTAATCAAAAACGACAAGGAAATTTGTACATGATGCAGCCCCTTGGAGCGACTCCTTTCTTCTGTTTCTTTACCATCGTACAACAAAGCCCAAAGAGCGAAGCAGACGAAGTCCAACGTTACGCGAGAATGTTCGACGCCTCCTCCCCCTTGCGATGTACATCACTCATGTCTTCTTCGTCCGGAAAAGTATCTCTGACCGCTTTGCATCTTATCATCATGTTCAACCCAGCGATACTGCTGAGGACTCCAACTCACTCACAAGAGAACACCCAATGCGCCAACAAACAGATTACCACACCAAGAACGCTTGAAGCCGCCTATGAACCTCTGCCAGTGATGCCTGCTCCATTTGCCGCAGCCGCCATCTCCTTCTTCCTCTTCTGTTTCTCTGCCCACTCGCGACTCGCGATGCGCCCCCTCTCCGCAGCCTCCGCTCTCGCTTTCTTCGCCGCGTCTTCCTTCCCCTTTCGCTCCCGATCCCGTTCCTGCTGTTCTACCCTCTCCCGATTTAGCATATCCTTTGCACGACCCTTCTGGGGCATGACGTTGGCATGTTGGCCAGAGGCAGGGATGTGCCCACTATTTGCGCTGCCGCCGTTGCTGGAAGAGCGAGTGAGGTTCGTCGTGGCGCTTTGACGGCGTGACGCGACGGTGGAAGAAGTGGTGGTTGGAGAGCGTTTTGTAATGAGGGACTTTGGTCGAGGAGGACCGCTGGTTCGCTGTCCTAGACGAACGTTCTCCTTTTTCTTGTCTGCGACAGTGTTATTGGCAGGCTGTTTGGCCAAGCTGGCGCGTTTTTGAGAAGAAGCGTTTTCTCGGACGGGAAGCACGCCACTCAGACGGACAGGCCTGGCTTTGAACTCGCGGCGCTGTCGCGCTTCTTGCTTCTCACGGTTGTGGCGCGCATCGGCATCGGCTTTTTTCCTCGCGGAGATGACGTCGCCGGGGAGGGTGAAAGTCGGGCGGGTTGGGACTTTCTCGGACTTTGCGGGTACGAAAGCAGGTTTGCGGGTTGAGATAGAAGTCTTGCGATCACCACCAGTAGCGACATTGGAGGATCGTGGCTTTGCTGTCGAGGTTGGTTGATGTTTTGGTGCAGGGCCGGTGGAATTTGAACGTGCGACGGGACGAGCTGTTTTCCGGGACGTGTTGGTTGTATGCAATGGAGAAGGTCTAGTCTTGCTGGGCTTAAGGGAACCAGAGCGCGGCGCTGCCACTTTGGGGGTCATAGGGGATTGAGGTTCGTCCTGCAAGTTTGGCAGGCCATCTGTAACTCGCTCAATCTCGTCTTCAAACGCGTCAAGAGCGTCGATGGGATCTGCGGCTGCCGGTGCAGACTTTGCGGGGGATCGCGATTTGATGTCATTGACAAAGGAGTCTGGCTCGGCATCGACTCTGCCCTGAGTGAATTCGCGCCCCTGGCTGACAGATCTCGCGGGTGTTCGCGAGTGAATATCCTGCTCGAACGAGTCGTTCGCTCCCCCATCCATGTTTTCGGTTTCGCTGATGCAGGCGGGTTTATGTACTGAAGGGTCAAACTTTGGAGTCTTTTCTATCGTTGCTTCCAAGGAGACAGGTTCTCCAGCGTTGGGACCTGTCGATGGTGGAGAATGATCAATGGATTGATCTGCCATCGTAGCGGGTTGTGTGGGGCAGGGGTTTATATTTGGCCCGTTATTGTCGTGAGTCGCTTGGTAGCCATGTGTTTGATCGCCGTCGGAGGTGGGGCCATTGTTTTCTGTTACACCGGGATTGTTTTGGATGCTACCTTCATCTTCGTCGGTGGCAACATCTTCACCAAAATTCTTTGCTCCGGTCTGGTGAATTGGTGCCTTGTCCTTTTTTCCCTTCACTTTTGAAGCGCCCGTTCTCTTGCCAAGTTTTTGTTTATCTGACTCGGGAAGCCTGCTGGAGCGCTGTGGAATCTCGCCGGCGCTGAGTTCACCAAGAACAGAGCGCGCCTTGGACGCATTCACGGTGGGAGGTTGCGATTTCTGATCAACGGAGGAGGCGAGATTCTCTTGGTCGTAGAGTTCGAATTTGCCGGCGCGCGATGCGGCGCGCGTCACGCGAGACATTGTTGGCGCCTTTACCAGCTGTGAGACAACTTCAACTCGGAAGTTGAAAATCGTTGAGAATTTATAGAGACTATATAGTCATAGGTTAAAGCTCTGATTAATGCAAGTGTTACTACAAAGAGGAGGCTTAAGTTGAACCTGTGCTCAGCGTCGAGTATGATGTGCTGGCGCTTCCTCGCAGCCAGTCAATCTGGTTACTGCGGCAACCGTGTGCAACAACGTCACCCGCCGTTATCCACCTTGCATGGGAGCACACAGAATCGCACCGTTACAACAGCCAATTGCCGTCGGGTCAAAAGTCTATCGAGATTCCTAATCGAGGTACCCAATACCAAAATTCCACAGACCGAGTGTTGATCTCACCGGGTTGCACGAAGGACGCGTTCGGAAATAGCAAGAGTTGTCGGTAGGCAATAATGAAGAAGCGCGGCCATTGAGTGAGATTTGGTATTGGGAGCTGTTGACAGCAGCCTTTTTGTCTTTCTAACAACATCAGAGTCGTGCACCTCCAAGGCAAAAGACAACACCACGCTCTGGGCCGCTGATCTTTGTGATGTTCATGGGAGTGTTCTTCCATTGTTTTAAATTCCGTATATGTACCACACTTCTATGGCAGTCCAGGTATGGGAGCGACCATAGACCCCTCAAACAGCTGGCCTCAACGTGGGTCATCTTGCAAGCGAAGCGACTGCTCGTCGCTGAAACAGACAGCGTCAGTCCAGGGGAGCGGAGGTCGGGACTGGGTGTGAGGACTGGCTTGCGTGGTGGCGGGAAAAAACATGAATTGTATCGTGTGCGTGAAGGCGTTGTGGGTAGCGGGATGGTAGCGCAGCGGGCGCATGTCATCCGCAGGCATAGATCGTCCCCCCGCCACGAGTCAGCTTTTAGTTGCTCAAAACCACCTGCCACTCACTCCGCGAAACTCCCGCAATCTTCAAGCCGTAAGCAGTAATTCGCCGTTTGCCACCAGCACAGGCTCAGCACGCTCTTTTACCACTTTCCTTAAACCTGATTGAGTTTCGGATTTCTCTCCGCTTGGACTCGCTCGCTGCGACCGCCTAGCGCAACGCTTGCGAGCTTCCCGAAAGCACGATCCTTTGCTTTAACTTTTCATCCTCGCTCCATGCGAAACATTCCTTCATCTCAGCTTCGTCTGAGCTTTTCCAAAATTCTCCAAGCCCAATCAGCTTGTTCGATAACTTCTTTGCGTCCCGTATTTCCCATCCGTCGCTCTTTATCTTCTTTCAGCTCGAGCCGAAAGCTTCCTGTTGTCTTTCCAAAATCCCACTTGCAACAAGTTTCGAGATTCTCCAGAACCCCTTCACATCAGGTGCGAGCCTGCTCGTGCATGAGAATGGGCCGCTCTTATCAGCATGAGGGTTCAGACGCAGCCACAAACGTTGCGGCTCAACGGGAGGTATTGCCGACCAATGTGGTTCCAAGGCACTACGACCTGATCCTTGAACCGAATTTCGAGACCTTTACCTTTGATGGCAGCGTCAAGATAGACCTCGATGTCGTTGAGGAATCGAATACCATATCTCTGAATACCCTGAATCTCGACATTCACAAGACCTCTGTCAGCTCCGATGGCGTGGTCGTCTCCGACACACCAAAACTATCCTACGATGCAGCAAAACAGATTACACATGTTGACTTAGGAAAGAGCGTGCCCTCTGGATCAAAGGTACAGCTCACGCAAACTTTCACCGGCAAGCTGAACGATGATATGGCGGGCTTCTACAGATCTTCATACAAGGAAAAAGATGGGAGCACCGGGTACATTGCTTCGTCTCAAATGGAAGCAACCGACGCCAGGCAGGCGTTTCCGTGCTGGGATGAGCCTGCTCTGAAGGCCAAGTTCACAATAGCTCTCATTGCCGACGAAGAAATGACCTGTCTTAGCAACATGGACATTGCCTCCGAGACGTCAGTGGACTCCAAAATGACTCGGAGAAAGCGCAAACTTGTCAAGTTTAACACAACTCCGTTGATGTCAACCTACCTTGTTGCGTTCGTTGTTGGCAAATTGAAATCTATTTCCACGGACAAGTTTCGGGTACCAATTACTACGTGGGCAACACTGGATCAGAACATTGAGCATGGTCAATTCTCCACCGATCTAGCGGCGAGAACGCTGGCATTCTACGAGAAGGCTTTTGGTAGCGAATACCCGCTCCCCAAAATGGACATGGTGGCTATCCCGGATTTCGCGTCAGGCGCGATGGAAAACTGGGGACTTGTCACATATCGTGTGGTGGACCTTCTTTTAAATGAGAAGACTAGTAGCACTGCCACAAAAGAACGAGTCGCGGAGGTTGTCCAACACGAACTGGCTCACCAATGGTTCGGCAATCTAGTGACCATGGATTTCTGGGAAGGCCTCTGGCTAAATGAGGGCTTTGCGACGTGGATGTCTTGGTACTCCTGCAATGCCTTCTATCCTGAGTGGAAGGTCTGGGAAACTTACGTAATTGATAATTTACAAAGTGCTCTAGCTTTGGACTCCTTACGCAGCAGTCACCCTGTTGAAGTCCCCGTGAAAAGGGTCGACGAGCTCAACCAGATCTTTGACGCGATATCTTATTCTAAAGGATCTTCTGTCCTTCGTATGATCTCCAAATGGCTTGGTGAAGAGACCTTCCTTGAAGGGGTCCGGCGATACCTGAAGAAGCACGCTTATGGCAATACGAAGACTAGTGACCTCTGGACCTCCTTGAGTGATGCCAGCGGAAAAGACGTATCGAAAGTCATGGAGACATGGACCAAAAAAGTCGGCTATCCGGTCCTCTCCGTAGCCGAGAAGCCCGAGACGAATGCCATAAGTGTCAAGCAAAATCGCTTCTTGCGCACTGGCGACGTGGCGGACGAAGATGACCAAACCATATACCCTGTTCTGCTAGGCCTGAAGACCAAAGATGGAGTCCAGCATGATCTAATACTAACGGAACGGCAAGCAGATCTTCAAGTCCCTAGCATGGAATTCTTCAAACTTAACGCGGATCACGACGGAATCTATCGGACAGCCTACTCCCCGTCGAGGCTCGAAAAATTGGGTCATGCTGCTAGGCAAGGTCTTCTGAGCACCGAAGACAGGGCAGGGATGATTGCGGACGCTGCTGCACTCTCGGCATCCGGATATTCCAAAACTTCAGGGACACTTTCACTCCTTGAGGCCTTCGGCTTGGAGACAGAATTTGTCGTCTGGGCTGAATTACTGGGCCGGCTCGAAAACATGCGTGCCGCCTGGGTATTCGAGGACGAGGATACGAAAAAGGCGCTAGAACGCTTTACTCTTAAGCTAAGCAGCACAAAAGCTCATGAATTAGGTTGGAAATTTCTTGAGGATGACAGCTACAACACAAGCCAGCTAAAGGCTGTGCTCTTCGGTTCCGCTGGCTTGAACGGCGATCAAAAAATCATTGCGGCAGCCCGGGACATGTTCAATAGATATATTTCAGGTGATCAAAGTGCCATCCATCCAAACATACGCGCATCCATCTTCGCCATTATCGTTCAGTATGGAGATGAGAAAGATTGGGAGGCGATCTGGCAACGATATCTTAATGCACCGATGGCGGACGAGAAGAACTCTGCACTCCGGGCTTTGGGAAGGTCAAAGCGACCAGAGCTTATCCAAAGGACACTCGCTTCACTCAACACTGGAGAAGTCAGGAACCAGGACCTTTATCTTCCGCTTTCAGGGTTGAGGGTCCATGCGGAGGGGATTGAGGCCAAATTTCAGTGGATGACGGAGATGTGGTCTGAAATCATCAGGAAGTTGCCGCCCTCTGGTACAATGTTAAGCAACATTGTTCAATCTTGTGCGTCTGCATTTACGCGAGAGGAGCATATTCGGCGCATTGAGGATTTCTTCAAGGGCAAAGATACAAAGGTCAGTCAATTATATATGGACAAAATTTGACTTATAAGCTAATCGGAGAATAGGGTTACGATCAAGCAATTGCGAAAAGCATTGAAGGTGTTCAGGTAAAGGCTAATTGGGTTAAACGTGATCGGGATGATGTGAAAGCATGGCTGAGTCAGCATGGGTATCTTTCAAGTGGTCTAGACGAAAGCAAACTCTAGGTGCTGGCGTATGTTGGCTTTGCATGGGATCAAAGATACTTTTCAAGCATTCTGTTTCCAGTGGCATTTCTCCCTTACGCTTGTGTGAAGCGAGGAGTTAGATACCAAAGTAGAGAGCATGTAAGAACTTGCGAGGTCAATGAGATATTTGTGACCACTGGCAATAAGGATTCTATGCTTGAAAGCCGCTTGGGATGTAATATGTCGATAAGTAAAGTTCGTGGAATGAAAGTATTAGCACACAGAGAAGGCGAGGTCACGTGGTGAGCAACCTTCCGAAGCTAGCCGCATTTTAAGCGACCGCGTCAGAGAAACGGGCCAGGAACAGTCGATGGCATGTTGACGCACCCCCGCCATCAACTTAATCTTCCATGCGGACTACTAGACTTTTAGACTTCTTAAACTCAAAAGTGCCTCTCCTTTCTTGTGACAGAATGCCATCTTTACGTTAGACATCGCTCGTTACCTAGTCTCCCCGCAGCTGTTGACTTGCCACGATGGCAGACGGCGCGGCATCGCCCCTACTCCGGCCGTCGTCGAAGCGCTCATCACGGTCCCGGGGTTCCCAACATTCGCCGGGCACTTCATCAACAGAATCAACTCCGCTTCTATTCCGAGAAGATAGAGATGACGCACCTTCGTATAGTGGATCAAACGCCGCAAATGGAACAGCATCTCCGGCGACCCGGTCATTACAGAGCCTCCAAGATGGGTCTTACAGCAAAGGCAAAGGCCAGGGCCAGAAGAGATGGGCCACCATACTTTCGCTCTCAATCCTCACAATTGTCGTCATTTTGATTCTTTGCTTAGGATTTGCGGCACCCACCATTGTCGAAGAATACGCAAAGCAGGCTATTGTTTTTGAGCCGACTAATTTGTCCATCGACTCGTTCACTACAACCGGGGTCAAGGCTCGCGTGCAGGGTGATTTCGTTCTAGACGCCGAAAGAGTTGAAAGAAAGCCAGTGAGAGACATTGGCAGAGCTGGCACATGGATTGCTCATGAAATTGAGAGTGGGGTATCTGTGATCAAGGTATACTTGCCTGAGTACGGGAATCTGCTGCTGGGCACGGCAAATCTACCTCCCGTCAAGGTCAACATTCGCAGTCAGAATGTAAACCACATTGACTTACTGGTGGACTTGACACCCGGTGACGTCGACGGCATACGTGGAATTGCGAACGATTGGCTTGATGGCCGATTGGGTCAACTTCGCGTGCTCGGTATAGCCAAAATCGGCTTGAAATCTGGGATATTTCGGTTGCCTCAGCAGACAATTTCACAATCCCTTGTCTTTGAAGGTCAATCTCTGTCAGCTTGCAAAGCTTGCTCTATGATGGTATTGTACTAACGTTCTGTAGGCCACGACCTCCCAAATTTCCCTGAGTTCGACATATCAAGACTGAATTTTCACGAGATCGACTCGCCGAATGGGCAGAGAGCAATGGCAGCTGATGCTTCGATCGCGCTCATGAACGATTACCCTGTGCGCTTCGATGTTCCTCCTGTGAGCTTCGATATACTGGTTCCCAATTGCATCCCAGAGCAGGAATATTTATTACTAGCACAAGCCAACACTCGCGAGATTAGAGTTCTTCCAAAGCAAATGATTTCAGTTAACGTTTCTGCACTTGTTCGTGAACTACCCGAGGCGCTTACCAATGCATGTCCTGACTCAAATTCCTCCCCATTGGATGTCCTATTGGCCGGCTATCTTGAGGGACGAGATACGACGATCTACGTTCGCGGCTCTGGATCACCATCC
The DNA here is from genome assembly GCA_021030945.1 of Pyrenula aspistea. Classification (NCBI taxonomy): domain Eukaryota; kingdom Fungi; phylum Ascomycota; class Eurotiomycetes; order Pyrenulales; family Pyrenulaceae; genus Pyrenula; species Pyrenula aspistea. Next base: position 311,781 of record JAGFML010000030.1, read on the forward strand.
GCCGACACTCCAGAATGGGTCACTGATTTGATCAGCAGCGTGGTGGTTCCCTTTCCATTACCTGGTCATCCTTTCGGCAACCTTATTCGCAATTTTTCCCTTTCAGATGTGCATTTCAGCCTTCCATCACCGTTGGCTGATGAGGGAACGCCTGAATCAAAGCCAAGGGTATCAGCGCTTGTAAAGGTGCTGGTTGGCTTACCTGAAGAAATGAATTTTCCGTTAGATGTCAGTCATGTTCGCACTGATGCAGATGTCTTTTATCACGGAAAGAAGCTTGGTCGCCTAGATTTGCATCAATGGCAAAATTCAAATGCTACTAGACTCGAGAGTGACGACGCCGGCTCGGAACTCTTGGTCCAATCTGCTGTTGACAAAGCTCCATTAGATATCACAGACGACGATCTTTTCAGCGATGTGGTTCAAAAGCTGATATTTGGATCTGATGGCATCATCCTGACAGTCAAGGCAGATGTCGACGTTCAAACCGTGACCGCGCTCGGTGATTTCGTGGTTCGAAAGATACCAGCTCAGGGTAAGGTTTACGTGAAACCTCTTTCTGGAGGAAGCGGCATTTCTGATCTAAAGCCGCAAGTGGGAGGCTTGGAAATCATGAACACGACAACTCAATCAATTGCTCTTCGAGCAAAGGTCAACATGACCAATCCTACGCCTTACGCTGCAACGATACCTCATGTGCGAATCAATATTCTAAGCAATGACACTGTTCTTGGGCATGCGGTCGCCGATAATCTGGAGGTCCGAGAAGGGAACAACACTAATCTATCGATAGAGGCTATATGGAATCCCAAAGAAAGAAGCGGGTCCTTAGGCAGCGAAACTGGGCGTGAACTGCTCTCGCAGTACTTGTCCGGTAAGTTGTCGGTACCGATCCTTCTTGCGCCAGCTGACATTGGCAGGGTACAATACTACTCTTACACTGAAGACAGATCACAGTTCGATTCCATTCCACCCATCACTTGGACAGGCACTTTCTGCAATTGAGCTAGTAGTCGACGCGCCGAAACTTGGACCGCCTGACGATGGTGACGAAGGCGACGGTGAGAAGCATTCAGGGCCGCATTTTATTCAAGATGCAACGGTACTACAAGCTCTCATTGCAGTCTCTTGAAGATTGACTTTCTTTTGTACGAACTCCTTACCATTGGCGATTCCAGGTGGCTGTCCTCACGGATTCTTACTGAATTCTGATTTTTCCAAATACTAACATAGCATCGTTTAGATGCATCTTTTTAGCTCAACCGCGACCTTCACACTTATTTCCCCTCTACCCGAAACAACCTTGCTGATCACCAGCGTCAACGCAACAGCCTTCTACAACCACACCCAAGTAGTCGGTACGATAGAATACGGCTATCCATTCGCAGTGCCGCCTGGAGCGAGCACAACCCCGAAACTGCCAGTTGATTGGACACTTGGCGGAGCAGGTTATGATGCAGTGCGAGACGCCTTGGGTGGTGAGCTAAAGCTTGACGCGAAGGCAGATGTAGGAGTCAAGATCGGCGAGTGGGGAGAGATGGTCTGGTATGAGGGAAGTGGAATCGGAGCGAAAGTACGATTGTGATCGAAGTGCCCACCATTCTAAGAGCTTGATTGAAGCAACGCGGAGCAATTGATTGATGCGATTCGTACCCAATCTTCTTCGAGTCCGAATCCCGACGCTGGCACATTTGGTCTGCCTTGCCAAAACCGTCGCCTTTCATGGCAACCCAACCAACCAGAGATGGGATTGAGTATTTCGAGGTCGCCTCGCCCTTGAGGTGTGGGAACCTCACCTGGAGCATCTTGAAACCACCCGGCGGGAGGCTAAACTTCCATTACAAGGTGTAACAGACAGCAGAGTCTGACCTGCCGAGCAAAGCGATTTGGAGACAGCCATGTCCAGCCACGCTTTCACGGATTCTCATCCGCGTTGATCACGACATTAAAACTCGCTGAGACAAAGACAAGACTGTCTTGCAGTTGCAACGTGCAATACGCTCATGGGGAAGCATTCCGCTGAGTAAAACCAGGCTTTCATTTAGTAATATGGTTCCGTTGAAGTTCTCGGGAACTGGGATGAAGATTTGGATAGAGCGGCGGGAGCTTGAGAAGAGATATATATGTGAATTTATCTTGCCTCATGTGTCGCATGCTAGAGGGGTGGAATCTGAAGTTACGTTTAAGGCAGCTACGTCTCAGACGACAGATGGATAATTACAATTTTGCAATATCAAATTTGTGTCGAAAAAACCCTCTTGCGAGCAAGTACACTTAATCCTTGTTTGCCAGCGCCTTTTTTTCTTTCCAGACTCAACAACATGCCCCAAAGCGCCTATGGGAAGTATTGACTTTTTCTGGATAAATCATCCCCTACATTCTGTATACATCCCTCTCAACCCACTATGTTCCCCCTGTTTACCACAAAGCCCTCGAGCGCCCCGACCGACGACCACATCCGATTCTCCCCTTCCTGGAACACCAGGCTCCTCGGCCCATAGAACACCTCGTCATCGACTTCCTCCGGTTTCCTCGGGAGGCAGTGCATGAACTTCCAGTGCTCCTTCGCACCGCCTTTCCTGGCCATTGACTCCGTGACCTGGTACCCGGAGAAGTCCTGAAGCCGCTTGGCTTTTTCGGCCTCTTGCCCCATCGACACCCACGTGTCCGTCACGATCACATCGGCGCCCTTGATGGCCTGCAGCGGGTCTGTCGTGGTCGTGATCTTGCCTGGCGATGGGAGGTCCTGTGCCGCGGCTGCGAAGGTCTCTTGGATCTCTGGGGGGATCTGGTGGGACACCGGCGTCGCGACGGCGATGTCGACGCCGAGCTTGATGCCCCCGAGACACAGGTCGAAGAGCACATTGTTCGCGTCGCCGACCCAGGCGAGCTTCAAGCCCCCCAGGCCCACGTCCCGCGGCGAAACGCTGCCGCTGCCCTTCGCCCTAAACGCGTCGACTAGCGTCAGGTAATCTGCTAGAGTCTGCAGCGGATGCGCCCGGTCGCACAGCGCGTTGATAACGGGCACGGCAGAGTCCCGCGCTAGATCCACGACGTCTTGGTGCCGGTCGGCGCGCATGAAGATCGCGCCGGTCATGCTGGAGACGATCTTGGCGGTGTCCCTGAGGGACTCGTTGACGCCGAGCTGGATGTCGCTGGAGCCGAGGAATAAAGGGTGGCCGCCGAGGAGGGCGGTGGCGGACTCGAGGGAGACCCGGGTGCGAGTGCTGCGTTTGGTGAAGAGGAGGGCGATGGTTTCTTGGGCGAGGGAGTTTTGGAGGGTGGGGGGTAAGGGGTTGTTGGATTTCAGGGTGGAGCGGACTTCGTGGGAGCGGTGGAGGAGGGTGGTGAGTTCAAGGGGTGTGAGGTCGGCGATGGAGAGGAGGTGCCTGGGTGTGCGGAGGGAAGGGCCCGGGAAAGTGGAGTGGAAGCGGTGGGAGATGGTAGCCGGACGGTGAAGAGTGGGGCTTGAAGAAAGGTGTTGGAGAGGAAAGGGGCGGAGGGGAGGCATATTGGACTGTATGCCTCTGCTAGCTTTAAAGGTTAGCTATCCGACTACTTTTGTGTTCTGTTTGGAAGAAGTTTCCGTGAGATTCACATCGTTACCTGGTGGCTATTGCGTGACTCAAAAAAGCTTTTTCATCCAATTGACATACCTCTCGGGAAAAGTTTCCCTACAGGCCAGGTGGCCCTCGCCGCAACCTGCCTTTCACAGAACAAGAGAACTTGAATGAGGCAATCGTGGGCGATCCTTCATCCGGAAAGCACATTGTAGCTTCTTCTCAAATAATCTTCTCATCCTGCCTATATTTGGGAATAGAGACCTTTCTATTTATGTTTTCTCTACAGGTGCTCAAACCTGTTCTTTGCTGTCGATCGGTGCGTCCTCACTCAGCAAATGGAGACCGACGCTTCCATTGGCTGCTCGCCGCTCCCCTTGGTTCTGGTTTAAGAATCTCAGGATCTTATCGACCGACCTCACGTAAATACCAACCATAACGACGGGACCAGACAAGCTCTGTGTATCTCCGGTACTGTCTCTGGGGACGGTAATATCGTTGCGACTGCCCTTTACTGCCTCCTGGCCATCGTTCTACTGTTTCATATCCAGGCGGCGGCCGTGGTCGCTGTGGCGTTTGTTGCATCGGGCGCGGTTTTGGTCGCGGACCTGCGGGCTTTCCTGTGGCCCTATGCACAACGCCTTGTAACCAGTCTGTATGGCCTCGCATGTCGTCAACGTAAACCACTCTATCACCTCGACTATCGTACTTGATGTCTTCGACTACTGTATCAAGCTGGAGAATGAACACTGTGTTTACGAGACGTGATCAGCTGCTTAAACAACAGCATACAAATGCGTGGTAATTCACTTACTCCTCGATAGCATTGTGAAAGAGTGGACGTTAAGTAGGGTCCGATCTGGCTGAGTCTGCTTTAAGCGGACACATTCCTCGAAAGTCGGCTGCGAAAGACCCAGAATCTCATTCTCTGACCAGCCTTTCAGGAAGACTCCAAATTCCCTCGCAGTGTCATCCGTCATTGGTCCGCCCATGGCAACAACTAGTTGCTCGAAAATCTGATCTCCTCGGGGTCTAATGTCATTGATGGACTGATACTCAGAATCGATCTGCCTCAACCCCTTCGATCGAATCGTCTCAGGTTCTCTGGCATCAGCGCTACGGTCGCTTGGATCAACCTCTCTGAAATACGGGTCGCAGAAGTACATATGCACGCTGATTTTGTCGCCGACCTTGGCTGCGGGAATGTCAGAGACGAGAAAACTGCGCGAAAGGTGACTTCTACTTTGGTGAGTATATATCGCCATACCTGTAGCATCGCATGGACGCCTTCTGATACGGGGATTTGGGTCTCGTGGTTCTTCCTCCCTAACGGCATTCGTATAGATAATGTTGCTGTTGGAGTCTCTTCCAAACCATGTCTTGTCATACCAAGGATTCTGGTACTCGCCATTGACTGTCGACTGTATGGCTGCATTCTCCTCTACTATATCCAGGTGACCATCGCCGCAAAATGCTTTCACAGCTACGTTGGGGAAATCTCGCACCCTGTTAATTTTGTAGAATATGTCTAAATTGGGAGCCTTAGATCCTATATGCGAGCCGTGTTGATAGGCATGTACGACCAACCATAAATTCGACGCACGGACTGCTCGTCGTCCTTCATGAGCAGCGAAAGAGCGTCTTGCATCTATGCCATCGAGTCAGTTAAGCTATTTCCTGAGAGCATTTCGCGATCTCAAAGAAAGGTTTGGGAAGGGTCTCGGAGTAGAGCCCAAACTGACCCAGTCCACTTCGCGCCTCCATACCATTGCCTTCATCGATTCTGTAATCACATTGCTCAACACGACAAATTTATGAGTTGCGAAAGACCCACATACCTTGGGCTCTTGCAATTGCGAATTCTAGGTCTTTTTCTAAACGTGAGACTTTCTCTGGTGGGCAGGGGTATGCTTGAGAGTAGGTCCATGTCGCGTCGGAGAATGAAATGGTCATGCAGAGTATGAATAAGAAAACCCACATCATTATGTCGAATAAACATATTCACCGGTATGTAGTTAAATGACCAAGTAGACCGCGCATCCAGAGATATCGTGAGAGAGGCAAACGCCGAGAAGTTCTATTCCTGGAGTGTTTTGGCGCACGACAGGGAAAGCATAGTGATGCATAAACCCCTAGTTTAGAGGTTTACAACACACGTCAGACCCATTTTGTCTTTAAATCAATCGCAGATGGGCAACAGAGGCCGAAGTCAGTCTAAGAATCATTGGAGAGTTGAGTCCCAAGCCTTGCATTGGTATTCTCCGAGGGGCTGTTGGAAGGTGCAACCATTGGTGTTCTCAACGTGGTAGGTAGAGACGCGGGCCGTGAGCCTCCACTAAATTGTTGAATAACATGATTCAAGTTCTTACGCTCTTTCTTTGAAGAATAAAGATAATAGTATCCAAAAAGTTAGATGCCTCCAACCTTGTTTGAAAATTTGCCGGGATGAAGCTGTTCCCAAGAGATCGACTTCAGACCCTGCGGGACGTTCCGCGGATGGAACTTCCGCCCGAGTTCAGCCGAAGCGGCCGGAAAATCTGTTACTTTACCTAGAGATAGGGTTATGCAAAGGCAGGTACCAATATAGGGTTACTCTACCAGCTAAAGAGCAGATGCAGAACCGGTTGCAGCATCTTCAAACACTTTGACCATCCAAATTCGGGAAACTCCACTTGACGAAGCAGAAAATGGAACTTTGTTGTCCAAAAGATCGCCTGGTTGCCGATGTCAGCACAACCTTATCCTAATATTCGATCGTTGGGTTATCGACCTAACAACCGCAGAGAATACCAACACGTCATAAATGAATTCAACGCAAGGAAATTCCTTCCTAGGTCGATCTACAATGCTACGGAAATGTCTACTCTATCGATCATATTCGGATAGACTTCCGGAAATCTTCCCACCCTTCTGAACGATACCTGGTCCCTTGGAGACAGAAAATGCAAAATGCGGACTTGGTATACATGTCTTCTGCTTTGGTCATATCTGTTTTCTAAGTCTACAGCCGTTCCAAGCTACGTCGTACAGGAATCTGATGATAAGACCCTAGCGCCATTGAGTGATAGCAACCCGATCGACTGTGCTCAATGTGGTGGTGGCACAAACAGCAGGTGTAATGACGGGAGTAGCCGGCTCTGTGTCGTGATCGAGATTGATGTCAACGAACAACATAAAATTGATCGGCATGAGGTCGAGATTTCAGTACCGCTTGAAGAAGAGTTGGCATTTGCTCACTCTGTCCGTGAAGCGATCGAGGAAGGTTCTATAGTCAGCATATACGACACATTGCAAGCGGGCGGCGACATTCAAGGTGTGGTAGTGTCGGACGATGAAGACGATGAAAGTGAGGACCAATGCGAAGCCGACAACTGATGAAGATTCTACGAACCTGCTCTACGCTTTGCCCGCCTGAAAGACCTAATTTCGAAAGCTTTCGGCGCATCTGTTCTGAAATCCGCAAGCACCATACTTGGCTTCAGGAGAAATGACTGTCTCCGACCCGATCATAAAATGCTACCGTTTTTGGCTGCTTCGCACCGTACAACATGTCAACAACGAGTCCACCACACACTAGACTTGATGGACAAAATTCCTTTGCTCATGTGAAAGAGGTAGCCAGAGAAGCAATCATTTTCACGGAGAAGTCGGGCACTTGTCATTCCCCTGCGCCAAGCGGGTTAAGGGTGAGAAGATGACCATTCCCAAACTTCTATCGTAGACGATGAACAAGAAAACTATCAACATGTACAGTTGCCACTACGATTATAATTCTTTGTTGTCTTCTTCGATCCACTTCTCATCTGTGGCAGTGACATTCTCTTTTCCAACATCTTTTGCTGACGTCACCCCTTCTCTGTCACCGTACCTGTCAGCAAAATAAAAATCAATTTCCTCGAGAGATAATCTGCACGTCTCGGGATAAAACCAAAAGACCATGAAAGCGACAAACGCATTAAGAATAGCTAACGTCAACCACCAACGCCATCCTATATTGGTGATTGCTGAGGGTGCCACCTCTACCATCAGGAATTGGAATAGCCAGTAGCAAACATTGCCTAATGCAAGACCCTTCTCCCGAATCTGGAGTGGAAGAATCTCTGCAGGATAGGCCCAGGATGGCCCGAGCCATGTTGCGGCATTCACCCCATAGAAGAGAAACATCATGACCACCGCCGCGACGCCAAAAGACCGGCTTTTTGGCGGAGCAGTTGCGAGCAGCACAGCTATAATTACAAACATCATACACTGAAATACAGCACCTCCCCATAAAAAAGGACGGCGACCCAATCGGTCGATCGTAAGGACTGGAACGGTGGCGCATATCATTGACGTGATAGATGTCATCCCAGAGATCCAAAGTGCCGTGGTGTGACTAACGTTGATGAACTTGACCCAAATTGTTGGAAAGTAGTAGGTTAAAGTGTTAATTCCGTTTAATTGATGGCATATCATAAGACCGCAAGCAAGGCAGAGGCGATGAAAGTTCCGTGTTGGACCTTGAGAAAAGAGCTGAGCGAACTGATTTCCCTCCACACGATGTTCAAGGGCGTTTCCAGCAACGATTTGAGCGAGCCTTTCTTCGGCCCCTGTTGACCCTTCTAAAAGAATCAATACCTCCAAAGCTTCAGACGTACGGTCTTTCTTAACGAGCCACCGCGGTGATTCTGGAAGGTAAAGGATCAAAGACCCCGAAACGATAATGAAGATGAGCTGGAATGCTACCGGAAAGGCAAATGAGACTCTGCCCTTATTGTCATGGAACCCATAGTTGATCCATTGAGCCAAAAATAGACCCAATCCTGCCCCACCAAGCAGCTGAAACGTCAAGTACCGGCCACGCGTTCTTGCTGGTACCATCTCTGCTTGCCAAATACCCACTGTTGAGGTCATTGCTCCGACACCGATCCCGCAGACAATGCGGCCGGAAATTAGCTCACCAAGATTGGTTGCAACGCATTGGATTATCGCTCCAAGCATAGTTACCAAGAGACCAGTTAGGATTGTTCGCCGTCGACCATATTTGTCCCCGACGAAGAAAGCAACGAGTGACCCAAGGAAGCCACCTATATTGTACATCGCACTTATTGTACCCAGAAGGCCTGGTTTGGGATGGCTGAACGTTTTGAGGAACCAAGGACAGACAATTATCCCTAGGAATATGAGCGCTGGTTGATATACCAATGTTCAAGATAGAACCATCGAGCTTGCCTACCAGAGAAGACTCCATTGTCAAATCCGAAGAGGAGAAAGCCGCAGGAAGACGCAAGGGTGATCAGGGCGATAAGTGGTTTCCCTGTGACACCAATCAAAGGATTCAAGCTTCTGGTTTCCATTCTGTCCTTGGAAGCTTTCAAGTTGGGACGTCCAGGGACGCTGGATAGCTGTGGGATGGCAAAAACATCGACAAGTCATTGAGAAATGATTTCGCCTCCTACGGCCTTCCATCATTGAATAGACCACTCCTGTGGAGGAGTAGCTGAAACCTGCTTAATGGCGGCACTCGGTACGGCATGGCTTTACCATATGTTCTCCCTTGATGACTGAGAGAGTGGGTCGAACGAAAGCTGGGGTTGGTCTGGGTCCCCGCACGAAACCTTTCATTGAGCCCGTCATTCTCTTTGGCTTGCCTTGTCGTTCCACCGCCTTAGAACCAGATGGTTTCTAAATTTTGGCGCACGTAGACAAAAGCCCAAGATTCGGGAACGACCATCGGCACCTTGAGCCGCTCCGATATTCTGATCCTTCTTAGTTGCGTCCAGTTTCAATGGATTCATACTCCGAGGCCGCTGTCGCACTTCGGCAGCGTAGTTTCCCAGGACTAGAAGGAAATGGAGGAAGCGTCTTCCTCACAGCGTCTTTGAGGGAAGAGAGGAATTTACAACCCGGTCTAACGCTGCGGCTACGTTTTCTTGGAAGTTTGCTTTATTCGGAGGGTCACGATACAAGCTTCTCCGCAGACGTTGGGAACCCTGTAGATCATTATGCTCAGGACGCCAACGCAAGGAAACATCCCGCGAATTCGGCCAATCGCCGGAGATGGCGAACTGTAAAGACGTCTTGGATTCCTCAGGTCAAATCATGAAGGAAAAATAAAGCTATCGCCAACTTGACCGTCTTCTTTGCAAGCCAGTGAGAAAGGGCAACATGATACGATGATCGAAAGTCGAAATTGGAGGTGATTTGAAGGTCGTCCAGAGGAGCACAGTATACTCCGTTCCAAGATCTTTGATCTCACACGTCTGTGTTCGATTCAAATGCTGCTCAGACCCAAGCAGAAAATATCGGATATTCCAGCCCCTTCAGATCGTGAAACTTCAGCCGTGGGATGGGGTAGCGATGCAATCGTCGAACAAATTTCGAAGCTGGATCTGCCTTTTATAACGCTTGTGCCGGGATCGAGCTTCCGTGGCTTGCACGATAGCATCGTGAATTATCAAGGAAATTCTCGTCCGGAAGTTCTCGTCACCCTCCATGAGGAACATGCCATCTCAATCGCACATGGTTATGCCAAGGTCGCGGAACGGCCCATTGCGGCTGCTGTTCACGCCAATGTTGGTCTAATGCATTGTACCATGAGCATTTTCAATGCCTTTTGTGATCGAGTACCTATCCTAGTCATCGGCGCAACCGGACCATTAGATGCTGCGAAACGAAGGCCTTGGATAGATCACATCCATACAGCGCAGGATCAAGGTGCGCTTATTCGCCCCTTTGTGAAGTTTGATGACCAGCCACACTCTGTTAATGCTGCCATAATGAGTATCGTCAGAGCGACAAGTATGACGATAGCAAAGCCTTCGGCTCCGGTCTATGTTTGTCTCGATGCACACCTCCAAGAACAGAAAATCGACCCAAAATCTGTGATACGTCCCAGTATAAGCCGGTACACACAGCCTTCTGTGCCTGGACCCGCACTACAAGATGTGGACCGCGTCACAAATGCCTTGGACAAGTCGAGCCGACCCTTGTTCTTAATAGGCCGCGTCAATCGGTCGCAAAAGTCATGGGACCAACGGATCAAGCTAGCAGAGCTTTACAAAGCTCGAGTACTCACAGACTTAAAGCAGGCCTCTGCTTTTCCTACAAGACATCCGCTGCAACCATGCGCGCCAGGTGTATTCATTTCGTCAGAAGCGTCTGCATTGATCAGGTCTGCGGATTTGATTGTCAGTTTAGAGTTTGTTGATCTGGCTGGTTGCTTTCAGGCAGCCTATGGATACGGAGTCGAGCCTCAGGCCACGACCGTCCATGTGAGCCTTGATTCAAGCCTGCACAATGGCTGGTCAAAAGATCACTTCGATCAGCCTCCAGTAGATATTGGTATTACGGCTGACCCCGATCTTTTCTTGGAGGCAATCCTCGATTATTGCCAGGGACACGCTTCGCACCGCCCACGTTGGGTAGACACAAACTCAATACCAACATCGATGATAAATTCTAGTACGGCTGGAGGCGAAGAAATTTTTATAAACGATCTGGCAGTCTCACTTTATTCTGTTATTAGTCCCGATGACTCCTGCATTGTACGCGTTCCTCTGAGCTGGCGCGGAGTCGACTTGCAAAGCACGCATCCATTGGCATATCTTGGCCAGGATGGAGGCGCTGGCATTGGAAGTGGCCCTGGGCAAGCTGTTGGCGCTGCTCTGGCACTAAAAGACTCACCCTTGATGCCTATCGCCATCTTGGGCGATGGGGACTATCTGATGGGCTCTTCTGCCCTTTGGACTGCTGCACGCTACCAACTTCCCCTCCTTGTCATTGTTGCAAACAATGCATCTTTCTATAACGATGAGGTCCATCAAGAAAGGGTAGCGAAAGTCAGAGGGCGACCGGTGGAGAATAAGTGGATCGGAATGAGGCTTGATGATCCTTTGCCGGACCTGAGCTTGAATGCCCAGTCCTTGGGTATGACAACGGTCTGTGGTTTGGTGACAGAGAAGAGCAAGCTAAATGGAGCTTTAGAGGCTGCTGTGCGGGAAGTAAAGGCAGGGAAGTGTGTACTGGTGGATATCCGAGTGCGGCCGGAGGGGTATTCGGGAAACCTGAAAGGCTGATTGTCAGGTAGGATAACTTAAGGATCCTATCGATTATAAAGCACGGGAAGATGAAGGTCGCGGTTCAGGCCGCTAAAGCCAAAGAGATACACATTGTTAGCCTGCATGTAGAGTCCGATGTTAGGCACGAAATATGAACATTGTATCTGGACCCCGTCCGCCCTCAAAGCCGGCTCCCAATCCCGAAGATGAAGTGCGCATGCTATGGTCTATCATCTCCGCCTGGGTTCCTCTCCGCACCCCGCTCAACTTCTCCGCTGTCCCCGTGTTACACTAAACGGACCTTTTCCGGCTTGGGAACTTATGATAACCTGCGCCTGAGTCGGATCGGAGTTTTTTCAGCCATGTTCTGCGTCAAATGTTGCAACGACGCGAAAAGAGGCCATCGACCAACCTTGCTCTCTTAAATTGTGAATCTTCATCGTCTCCACTAATTGTTAGTAGCAGAGTCCACTCTCGAGTTTGCGACCGACCGAGGGCATTCAGGCGGTCTAGAAAGCCTTACGCTCCCTTGGAAGTCTAAGTCCTTGCCCTCTAGCCCATCAGGATGTCTTCCGAGCTCCCTAGCATCAAATCGTGCCTTCCCGAACACAACGAGCTCTTCTACGGTGGAAAGTGGCATCAGCCGTCCCCGTCAAATTACGCCGAAACTTTCAATCCTGGAAATGGCGAGCCTATCACCCGCGTGGCCCAGGCGTCAGCCTCGGATGTCTCCAGTGCCATTTCCGCCGCGCAGGCTGCGTTTCCCTCTTGGCGATCCACCCCGTCGGTGCAGAGATCAGCTTTGCTCCGCAAGAGTGCAGACATCTTCCGCCAGCATGCCAAGGAGCTTGCCCTCCTCGACTCCCTGAATACGGGTAATCCAGTGGCGGAGATGATTTCAGATGCGACGGTTGCCGCAGCACAGATGGACTTCTTTGCAGGCCTCATTCCAATGCTGAGAGGAGAGACCTTGCCGGGACCGGATGACTCGACTTTCCACTACACGCTTCGAGAGCCGCTTGGGGTTGTGGCGCGGATCGTCGCCTTCAACCACCCCATCATGTTTGCGGGCGCAAAACTCGCCGCAGCGCTCGCTGCAGGTTGTACTGTGATCCTCAAGCCTTCCGACCAAGCTCCCTTGTCGTGTCTCCGTCTGGCGGAATTGCTCGGGCATATCTTCCCGCCTGGAGTGCTGAGCGTGCTCCCCGGAGGAGCGGAATGCGGTAAGGCGCTCAGCAGTCATCCAGGAATTGTCAAAGTGACATTAGTCGGGAGTCCTGCGACCGGGAAAAAGATCCAGGAAGCGGCGGCTAGTACTTTGAAGCATACCTTGTTTGAGCTTGGAGGAAAGAATGCGCTGGTGGCCTTCCCGGATGCGGATGTTGGTAAGCTAGTACAAGGAGTAATGAGGGGCATGAACTTCACCTGGGCTGGACAGAGCTGTGGGAGCACATCCAGAGTATTCCTTCATGAGAGCATACATGATGAGGTAGTTGCAAAAGTAAAGGAACTGGTTGAAAAAGAGTGCAAGCCCGGCGTCCCAACAGAAATGAGCACCAAAATGGGTCCGGTGGTCTCGAAAGTGGCGCAAGATAGGGTGCTCGATTACATTGAGTCGGGAAAAAAGGAGGGTGCAAAGCTTGTCACTGGCGGTAAACCCCCTGCTGGCATCCCAGGTATCGAAGGAGGCTTCTTCATAGAGCCGACGATCTTCACAGATGTCAAGCCTCACATGAAGATCGCATGCGAAGAGATCTTCGGACCGGTTATGTCGGTCTTCAAATGGAGTGATGAAGAAGAGATGCTGAAACAGGTGAACGGTACAAATTATGGACTTACTGGTGCAGTGTTTACAAGGGACTTGGTGAAGGCTCACAAGACGGCACAGCGCATTGATACTGGATATGTATGGGTGAATCAAGTTAGTAGGCATTTCTTGGGTGTTCCTTTCGGCGGCGTGAAGGAAAGTGGTATTGGAAGAGAGGAGTGCTTGGAGGAGATGCTGAGTTTCACGAGGATTAAAAGTGTTAATGTCAATTTGGCCTAGAAACGTCCGGGTCGAGGGATTCACTAGGGGTTTGGCAGACGGAAGGGACCAGTAACGATATGCAGCCCCAATAACCCCTGAAAATACAAGCTCCGTCCCCTAAAACGGGGTGAAAAATTTTTAGGCTGCGAACCCTTAAACTTGAATGAGACAACCAGGCCCAAGGCTCCAACGATCTGCCTGCGTTTAGCGCATTGAAGCTACCACCTAGCTTTATCGAGTGGAGAACACGAGACCGCTTCATAATTGATTTAAGGATGCCCTTCACGCTACATTTGAGCGTGAGCTTCTGGGGATTCTCACGTAGCAGAGTTCTGCCGTAACAACATGGGTATGTAAAAGTCTCCTTGACCGGAGCATCTCAATAACATATCGCTAACAAAGTTTCGCAGGATATCATGAGGTACGTATATACTGCCTCTAGGAATGTTCATCTCTGACCAATTCTGTCTTCAAGACTTATTGTAGTATCTGCGGTGTGAGTTTCAATATTGCCCGCATTCGCACCGTTGACGAGCCAAGAGAAGCTGCTTGGTACGGTGGGGTGCTCAGTGCCCCTCAAGGTACATACTTTGTTGACAGTCAAGACGGGCAAGGAGATTGTGGTCCTGATTCTGGATGCTGTGTGGCCATCCGAGACAGTTTCTATATACGACAATCCCCGGAGCGGAGGCAGAATATCAATAAATCGGATTACCCAGATGACGATGTCGATCTGGACTTTGTTCTTGATGACAGAGGAGACGCCTCAGAAGATGCTCTTGAACATGATTCGAATTACGAAAGCTCTGGCGAGGGTCGAGAAGACGTGGAAATGGAAGACGTCGGTGCCATCAAGGACAACACCGAGGAGGGGCAGGTCTATCAAGATTTCATTACCCGATTGAAGCGATTAAACAAACAAGAAGCCGAGAAAGCCCCTGCTGAGCAATTTCTTCCCCTCTCTGTTACCAAAGGCACGACAGCTCAGGATCAGTATTCTAGCGAGAAAGCCTACGAGCACGTGTGTGGTAGCGGTTGCAAACACGAAGGAGGGTATCATGGAACTGCCATTACAGTTGAGGAGATGCGGAATTGCTACACCATTCAGAGTCTGGTTCGAAAACCTAAAAATTGGACGCCCACGAATGATGACGAGGTCTTTGAACTGGAAAGTAGATATTTCTTGTCCGGAATTAGCGGCCATATGCCTTCTACCGACGACGGGCACCTTCCGGAAGTATGGCCAGCACGACATGGTTTCACAGAAGTGATGCCGTTCGGATGGCCATGGCCTGTAAGTGATACTTCTCATCCCTTCTGAACGAGTCGCGGCGGACCTGCTCCTCATAAGTGTAATTAACCTTTGACAGGAGTACGAAGAAGCTGCCGCGCCTTTTCACCCCACTTGCTTTGAGATATTTAAGCGCGTCTCACAACTGCGGAATGGTCGGATTGACATCAACGGTTTCGTGGGTTGGTACCTTTTCGACTCTGATTACCTGGATCGTCGCCGGCCAGAACACGACTTCCCCTATCATGAAGCAGTCAACCGTGGAAGGGACCAATGGTGGATTCACAATCCTGGCGATGAGTTTCTTGCAGCAAATCCTATCTATATTCCCGGACTTGCACCGGTATTGCGCTCTGCAATTAGCGAAGATCCCTCCTTTAGCCCGCAGGATGGGGCGTTTTCAGGATTGCCGTCTAGCAGCCTGAAAAGACAGCAGGACTCCGCAACAACCAGTACCGCAGATCCGTTCCTCTGGCTCCCAAGAGAGTTAATATTTGCAATTCTCCATTACCTGCCATCACGTTCTATCGCTAATCTCCGGCTTGTGTCCCGCGCCTTCACCGAGCTTCCGATCTCACTATTCCATCGTCTCATTTGCGAGGAGATGCCCTTCCTCTTCGAAGCCTGGTCCAACGACGAAGTCTCGAAATGGGTCAAGCTCCACCCCCTGGACATCAAAGAAGAGAAGAATGGCAACGAGCGGCTCCAGGAAGACCTAGAAGTTTATCGTCATGTCATCAAACAGGAAATGCCCGAGCTCTTACCGATGTGGCGGGAAGCCGAACCATCGTACCGGGATCTTGTCCAGCACGAGGAACCAGCGGTCATTGCGGAGGCTGTGGCGAGACTCCCCCCGACTCGGACGAATTGGTACGTCTTGTACCGGGAGATAGTGAGGCATTGGAAGGAGTTCAAGGGGCTGCAGAACAGAGAGCGGATCTGGGAGGCTTGCGAGGAGATTGTATGGAGGATAGCGAAGTATC
Organism: Pyrenula aspistea; assembly: GCA_021030945.1. NCBI lineage: Eukaryota > Fungi > Ascomycota > Eurotiomycetes > Pyrenulales > Pyrenulaceae > Pyrenula > Pyrenula aspistea. The sequence goes on from JAGFML010000030.1 coordinate 327,683, forward strand.
GAGAAGACGGCGAGATCACGGATGACCTTGTCTGGCCAAGTTGACAGATTAGCAATCTGTTCGAGGAGTTCCCTTGCGGGGAAGTTATTCTTATCTTTATAGAAACATGGGAGCCTCTTGCAGAAAGGACGCACGTGGTTCAGCTATTAGTGCAAGGTTTGTCTTGCTCCTCATCCCGGCCTCCTCGTTCCTCATTGGGTTTCCTGCGGCAGTTTTTGGATTTCCTTGACAGCTGGTCCAGCACGGCGCAAAAACGACATCGAGGAGAATGCATCGATTGCTGCAGCAAAAACGGAGCTATCCCATGATTGGGCTGTTTCGTTAGAAGTCATGGAGGCAAGTATGATGGATTCGGTAAAGCCTAATCATAGGATTTGGCTAGGTTGGAGTAGCCCCAGTAGAACATCATTGCTTGATACCTATACAGCTTTGCGCCACATGGATTGGAAGGCCACAGCATCCCAATAACGACGGAAATGCTATCTGTACATGTACTCAAACGGACGCCAGACCAATGCGGAAAAGAAAGATTTAGAGTCAAGAACTCAGCTTAGGACGACAGCCAGCACAATTATTACCACCACAACGACCAAGATCAACAGCAAACAACATGCCTTTCCGCGCGCAGCTTTCTGATATCGGCTTGCTTGCCGCAGCTCTAGGTCGGCTCCTTGCGTGCTCGTCAAAGTGTTATCCACATTCACATCAATAGCGTCGATCACGTCTCCCTGCTCCCTCACGATGTGCGCCACATCTCTGAACAGCTCGTTCAATTCTCCAACGCTCTGCTCGATGCCGCGAATCTCGCTCTCGCGCTCAATGATTAGAGATTCTTGGAAGTCAACCTCGTCCTGCGAGGCGAGTTGCGGTTCTTGCGTCTGAAGAAGATCTTGTTGCTGCTGTTGGCCGGAAGGAGAAGTGGGGTGACTGGAGGATTCTTCGAGAGCGGTTCGTGCTGCGCGCTGCTTCTCTAGGGCTCGGCGCTGGACAACTTGGAACTCGGAGAGCGAGGCGGAGAATTCACGGTTGAGCTTTTGGATAGTATATTTCTGAGTAGCCTGAGCGGTTTAGTAAAGGAGAATACAAAAAGATATTGGAATACAGACATTCACATCTTCCCAGGCCTGAACCTTCTTCACGCCTTCGCCAACTTCTTTAAATCCATCTCGAGTTTCCTCGAGGAGATTGTGCACTCTTTCCCGTACCCGCTCGGTGTCCCGCTTTGTGCCGAGCAAAGAGATTTCATTAGAGAGGCGAGAGATATTCGAGGTGAGTTCGAAGAGACGGGTGGATAAAGATTCGGTCAACCGCGAGAACTCTGGATCATCTCGGTACTCGGGATCCTGGTTGCGGCGGAGAGTTGTCGGTTGGGACTCGAGCGAGGAGAGCCGGTCAAAGGACATCTTTCTCAAAGCGATTCGGATTCAATGAATATGCGCTTTCATATATCTCAACGGTCAATCTCGACTGTGTAGCTCGTAGGTTGACTCGACCAGCGTGCCTTTAAGAAAGTGATCCCTCGTGATGCGGCCAGGCAGCGAAGCAAGGTTGGCCGACGTTGGTTGCCTAAAATGGCTTAGAGCGAAGTGCGCATTTGTTTACTTGCAAACGACATGGAGGTAGACCAGGCAAAATATTCATGATGGCCTCCTTCCAGGGCATTTTAGCTTAATCCAATGCTTGGAAGATGAGGAAACATTAATTTGGTCTCTCTTTCAACTCAAGTTGGTGGTGCACCATGTCGACCTCAACGCCGACGATGTCAAAGCCTCTCACGAGACCGTACAAACGCCCGTTGAATTCGGCTTTCCACAAGCGTTTTCTCAAAGCATCTGCTCTTGCTGTACTAGTTTGTTATGCTGAGTCGCTTGTTCTCCGGCAAAGACTCTCCTGTACGACCAGGCGTGCTTGCAAAATACATACTTGGACACTAATTCCGTACAGGGTTTTGGGCGTGGTTTCCTCTCGGACCTGCAGGCATACGAGCTCTCCTCCTCTTCGTCTCAGTGCTCGTGATATTCATTCTACGGGTGTCACAAATACGCATTGGGCCTCGAACAACCACATCTCCGTACCAGACAGTGAAAAACTATGCAGTGCCGTTTCTGAAAGAGTCGGCTTTTACTAGCACTGTGAATACAGTAGTCTCGTATGCCGTATCAGCTTGGTGGTTCAGTGAGGTGTATATCTGGTCTTCGCCAGAGAAAGCCAACCTTGGCTGGGTTAATAACATTGGGTCAGTTCTACCACCCGAGCTCATGAACTTGTTTGCTGAGGACTAGAAGCAATCGAACCTACGAACTGAATGAGCGACCCATCTTTCTTCGAGCGTCGTTTCTTACAATCGCAATTGTCCAAGCCCTTAGACATCTCTATTACGATTACGATAACCTTCGGATACCAGTCTCCAAGCCGCGGGCTGAGGCTTCTGGGCAGCGCACTCACCAGATCGAATCGATCATTGAACAAGCTAAGAAAGTCGCACCCAGCAAGCTTCAAGGTGTTATACTGGCCGCTTTCATCACAACGATATGCTTCCCCTTCGTGTACCCAATTGTTTTTCGAAGATTTTTCTGGTCCATGCACTTGCCGTGGGCCCAGATCATGTGCAGGATGTCTCGATCGTCAGAAGAGCCTAGCGGGTACCCTCCTGCGAGCCCTCTGATGCTCTTTCGCTGTTTCTGGACTAGTCTGTGCTTACTTCTCCTTTGGGAGAGTTCTTCATTCCTGTTCACCGCATTCATGACTCAAGAACCCCTGCGGAAAGAAGAAGCGCTTACAGCAGGACTGGGTGATCCAAACGGAACACTACTATCTGGCTTGAGAGCCAAGAACGAATTCATAAAGACATACGCATTCTGGGAGCTAGTCTTGATCAGCCAAAAAATGTCTGAAAGAAGGAAAGCAATTTTTGCAGACATTGATCGCCCTGCCGGTCCCATTTGGACTAAGATGCTTGAACACGCGCTCGAACTCGTTAAGGGCATCCAACATAGGATAGATCCGTCCTCGAAGCCCGAGGTGCAAGCACAACCCAACCCTTTTCTGCGGGAGCCGCCTCAGCCGCTTCCTCGTTTGACGCCAAACATCAAGGACGATCCGAAGGGCGTATTCGCGCCAAGCCCACCTCCTAAAGGACGTCTCGAAAAGTCTGAGGCTTTCTTCAGTGACATTCTTAAGAATTCTGGCCAAGCCCAGCCATGGACTCCTGAGAGCAAAGCTAGGCTGCAGAAATCTTTCAAGTCCGCGGTTGATTCTGTTGAGCTAGAAGAACAGCTGGGCAGTGCCCGTCGCATCTTCTTTCAAACTCCAGCTGGCTGGTTTTTCCGTCCACATCCCGTCCGCTCCGTGCAGCGCGTTATTTTAGGGGCACCCAATGGCAATGTCGCTGTAATCGTGGACGCCGTCGAAGCTGTTCAGCGTATGTGCATAGCATCACTATCAGAAGACCTGTACGGAAAGGTTCAAAGCACAGTACCAGAAGTCGTAAAAACCTTCGTAGGAACACTTAAAGCGATTCGAGGTTTTGTCGCAGTCTCTTTCAGCGAAGATTTTGAGGAGGAGGACGAGGAAAGACTGGCAGAGTTGGAGATATTAGAAGCCACGCTACGAGGAGGTCTGAGGGAGTTATTGGACGCCTTCAACAACTATCTCAAAAGGGTGGGTCTAACCGATGGTCAGGCTGCTGAAGCGTGGATGTGGGCCGGCTGGGAAGGAAAAGTTGTCGATGGAGAGAAGGTAATTGAGGACGGAGATGCTCGAGAAGAGGTCTCAAATGGCCACATCACGAAGAAGAAGCCCGCTGAAAGGACGTTAGCTGAGTGGAGAAGACTTGCTGCGGAACATGGGACCCGGAGGGAGAAGGCACATGCACAAAAGCCAGAGGAAAGAGAAAAGGCAACTCCAGGGGAAGCTTCTTCTCGCAAAGCCCTCGAAGAACGGGGTGATCGACCAAGCCAGAGAAGTCTCAGTGAGTGGAAGAAGAGAGTTGGAGGTCAGGTTGGAAGTACAAGGCATAGTCCAAGGCCAGAGATGGAGCAGCTTCGATGAGGGAATCATTAGAGGCGGAGAAAAATCGGCATATAGAGATACCCCTTTTCTTTCATTGCATGGGCAAGAGCGATGGCGTCCAAAATTGTGCAAGATGATTTCCAATAACTTTGGAGAGGGCATATGATCTATAAAATCAATAGTTATGGTACAACTCTTGTCTTGAGTCAATCGATCTGGTATTATATTGCTAATACATGTCTACCCTCTTCGCCTATCGATCCAATCCCCAAAATCTTCTCATCCTTAGCCTGACGCCCTCCCAACTGTTCAGCTTTGGCCGTACATCCAAGTAAAAGTTCAACGGTCCTCGGCCTCCCTTCCCTTGATAGAAATCAATCACATACTCGACCTCCCGGCCTTCACACCTCTGCACGACCCAGTCATGCCGGTCGAATGGCTCCTGGTACCCTATGAAACTCTTGAATCTCGCCCGCGGTGTCATCGGGCTCCGCGGGTCGAGTAGCCGTCCGTAGCTTGCTAGGACGTCCAGCACTCCTCCCATGACTCTGTGTTCAGCCTGCTGCTTATCGCTCTGCTGTGTCCCATCTTGACCGAGGGGTAGCCCGGTTCCCAATCCTCTGAAAGAGAGTAGCCTTGGACCGCCGCAGGGCTTGCAGTATGGATCTTCCCAGGACCGGATGAGCGACCACGCGCGCTCGTTGACGGCGTTGTGGATGGGGATGATAGAAGGCACGGTGGAGGCGAGTGGCATGTTAGAGGTTGTAGGTATCGAGTGCTTCCGTACGACGGCTTGGAAGAATTGGGTCTCTGATGGGTAGATCCAGTGACCTGACGAAGAGGTGGTAGGGTTGGTTGTTTCAGAGTTAGGTGTTGTGCAGCTCGGTTGAGAGGAGGAGATTGGGGCAAACTTTGATGCAGGGCGGTAGGAGGAGGATGGGTCAGAAGGGAAGCCGCGAGGGATGCTGGATACTTGTCGGTCCTGAGAGAGGGGTCGGTGCAATTGCGTGTAGAGTGGAGGCCCAGGTGGAGGGGCTTGTTGGGAGGGAGGATGTGAGACTTGTTGGTGCTGATGTTGCCGAAGCCATTTTGAACGAGCTTCAGGCGAGACTGGACAGGATGACTGAGGAGATGAAGATAGCTCCGAGGTGGTCTGCGAGGTGGAGGTGCCTGCTCCAGAGGCAGGCGGCGGTGCGCTCGACTCTTCTGGAGGATCTGCTTTCCACCAGCCCATCTTGAGCATCAATGCGGAAATGCGTGTTCGAACAATCACCAGTCGACTGATACGGCCTTTGGGATCTGTACAAAAGACAGAACCTAAGTGTTGCAGATATTCTTGCCCCGCGGAGCGCAAAGATTGAAAGTAATTGAGCGTCGTCGAGCTCCAAACCGCCGTACTGCAGGGTCCAGTCCATTCCGATTGGATGCCTTGTCTTAAGCTCCAGGCTTCGGTCCCTGCCTTGCCCGATCAGCCCACAAAAGCTGGAATTCTTGCCAGCAACCAGGACGTGGTTTAAATGCCTAATTGGTCTTTGACAGGAGAGCCGGTCTATCCTGGACCTACCCTCCACTGTTTTGCAGCTCTGCAAAATGACAGCCGAAGCTTCTAAAGACATCACTGTCTACCGGGCTAGCACGACTGCCCCGGTCAACATCGCCGTGATAAAGTGAGCACGCCAACTCCTCTACCTAATTTGGAACTTACCAAAGCTCCCAGATACTGGGGCAAACGTGATTCTAACCTTAACCTTCCCACGAACTCGTCACTTAGCGTAACCCTCTCCCAGCGCTCTCTTCGCACCCACACCACAGCCTCTTGCTCCACGTCGTATCCTCAAGAAGACAGCCTCCTTCTCAATGGCAAACCCGAAGCCATACAGTCCTCTGCTCGAACCCTTGCCTGCCTTCGCTCTCTTCGCTCCCTTCGCGCCATTCTCGAATCCGCTAATCAATCGCTCCCAAAAATCTCCTCTCTCCCCCTTCTCATAGTCTCCTCCAACAACTTCCCCACCGCCGCTGGCCTTGCCTCCTCAGCTGCCGGCTTCGCAGCTCTCGTTCGTGCCATCGCAAATCTCTACGCCCTCCCTCAGTCCCCCGATGAGCTCTCTCTCATCGCTCGCCAAGGCTCCGGCTCCGCATGCCGCTCCCTCCTCGGCGGCTACGTCGCCTGGCGCATGGGCTCCGCCACGGACGGCTCCGACTCCTGCGCTCAGCAGGTTGCCCCCGTGTCACACTGGCCCGAGATGCGGGCTCTCATCCTCGTCGTGTCGGCAGAGAAGAAGGCCGTTGGCAGCACGCTCGGGATGCAGAACACAGTCAAGACTTCCGCGCTTTTCCGGACAAGGGCCAAGGTCGTCGTGCCTGAGGCGATGGCGAACATGGAGAAAGCAATCCGTGAGAAAGATTTTGCGCTGTTTGCAGAGACGGCGATGAGGGAGAGCAACTCGTTCCATGCAACGTGCCTGGATACGTATCCGCCGATTTGCTATTTGAATGATGTGTCAAGGGCGGCGATGAGGGTGGTCGAGGATATCAATGCAAGAGCGGGGAGAATTGTAGCGGCTTATACTTTTGATGCTGGACCGAACGCTGTTGTGTATTACCTCGAGGCGGACTCCAAGGTCGTGGCAGGCACGCTGAGAGCGTTATTAGGCGAGCACATTGAGGGCTGGGAGGGGTCTTACGGCGAGGCTGTGCAAAAAGCGGACAGTTTAATGGGGATCGAGGAAAAGGCAGCTCAGTCGCTCAGAGAAGGGGTGGCAAGGGTGATCTGTACAGGAGTGGGCGAGGGTCCCATCAAAGTAGACGAGCATCTGATTGGGGAAAAGGGAGAAGTTCTGTGAAAATAGACATCTGCTCCCATATCTCAAAATTAAATTCATTAGACTTCATGACGCATCATGAAGTTGTAAGTGAGGAGCCAATGAATGCGACAGCCGAGAAGATGACAATGCCCATGATAATACCGCGACTTTTAAACAAATCGTAACGCAACGTGTGGTCTGCTGCTCCTCCATTGCAGTTGCCGAACTTAAACGCCGCTTCTCGGGTTTTCGATGCACGCTGAAGCGCTAGTGAATCCGTGCTCGTATGTCGATACATCAGCAACGGCGAAATATTTTAGTATCCAAGACGCTTTGCTCCAATACCTTTGTTCGTCACTTTTCCTGCGAGCAGCTCGCATTTAACATTTGAGGCTCGAATGTGAGTGACAAGCCGTGTGTACGCCGTTACAAATACAAGCTCTGCGCGGCGACGATATCCCTCCTGATCTTGGTAAGCGCCTCCTCGAATTTGTTTTCCAAATCCTCGCTGCCCATAACTTTTGCGGCCTGGGCCATTTGGCGCAGACCTTCCTCCAGACGCCGGAAAGCCCGAATAAGAGATCCCTCATAAACATCGGTCATTTTGCTGATTGTGATGTCAGCTCAAAGTCTTTCTCTCAGAATTCAACACGACATACCAGATTTCGGCAAAGCTCTTGCCACAAGCCCATTCGTAGATAACAGGCATGATCTGCCACTTGAAAAGCTGGACATACTCTTCCTCGTTCACAGGCAGTTTACTCTCAATCGACACTTTAGCGACCATTCTTGCCATCTTCTGAATCTCGCGCAAGGGCTCTTCAAGCTCCTTTTTCAAACTCGGTGTCTCATTGACTTTCTCTTCAAAGACAAAGCACGAAAGTAATGCTGCTATTTGCTGTGGTGATAGCTCGTTGAAGAAACCATTAAAAAGGAGCTCAGCGAGCATGAGCTCATCGCCTGTAGATATCTCACATGCCACTCTGGCCTTCAGTGTGACAACGTCATTGTCGTCGATGAAACCAAATCGTCGGAGAACGCGCTTGCGGCATTTGAGCTCGTCCAGCTGCATGATGCTGAGGGCATTCTGGATTTCTTTCTTCAGACTTCGAATCTTTTCAGAAGTCTTCTGCTTCTGGGCATAGGCATTGTACAGCTGCGGAAGTCGAGGAGAATTGTAAAGCGGATTCGCAAGGAGGCGTGACTCAAGACGTTCAATCTTTGATAGAAGCCGCCGGAAACCGTCATCGACAATCTGCATATTCTCAATAGGATCGAGGCAAGCTAGGCCATCTTGGAAGCGCCTCTTCACTTCTTCTATGGCTTTGTACACTTGACCTCGGCCTTTTTGGCTTTCTAGGTCCTTTGGTGTAAAAATTCGTATATGGGAGATTTCTTGGATGCATTCGAGTAGACACGGAACGGCTTTTATGTTTATCGACTCCCCGTCTCGGGGAGGATGTATGCCTGGTGGAACAGTGTCAATGGCTTTTGTGCCAGGCGAATAGCCTTCACCACAAGCGAGCATCACGTCAACAGACCACGATTGCTGAGGTGTATAGACTTCGCCAGAGCCTCTCGGCGGCTCCCGCTTTGAAAAATTCAGTACCGCTCCCCAGCCAAAATCCATATCTGCATGTTTGATGTGGATAAGACGACCTGGTTGAAGGAACGGTAGACTGTAATTTGGGTGCTGCATAACAGATCTCATGTCTGCTGTAAGGATATCAAGCTCTTGCCGCAGGTGGTAATACTCTTGAATAGTCGCCTCGTCCGCAATTTCCATGTTTGCACGTTCGTGCTCAAGCTCACGCAGCTCCCGTTCAAAGTGCGACACACTAGCAGTGTTTTGAAATTGATGGAAACACCGCTCCAGCATGAATTCGGGGGAGATGCCCTCAACTCTCATTAGATTGAGCAGCATATTGTAGCCAAGATGGAAGGCAGAGTTGAGTTTGTCTTGCTCTCCTCGGACGATGTCCTTCGCAACGCCGGGGTCCATCTGCTCATTTATCATCATGATAACAATACCCCTGTCATCGAGACCTCGTCTTCCAGCACGGCCGGACATCTGCACAAACTCCGAAGGTGTGAGCCATCTTGTTGATTTGCCGTCGAATTTTCGAACATTGGTAAATACAACTGTCTTTGCCGGCATATTTAGGCCGATCGAGAACGTTTCGGTGGCGAATAATACTTTGATCAGGTTTTCCTGAAACAGAATCTCAATTGTTTCCTTCAAGATCGGAAGAAGTCCAGAATGATGTATGCCAATTCCACGACGGAGGAGGGGCAAGATGTGCTCGATTTGAGGCAACTTCCTATCTTCTTCGGATAGAGAATCAAGCGCACTTTCAAACACCTTGCTCACCATTTGTTTCTCAGAGTCATCGTTGAAGCTCATATTGCTCATCTGCAGGGCCAAATGCTCACACTCACGCTTGCTGAAGCTGAAGACGATGACAGGATTCAAATCTTTCATCATTATCATTCGGACGATCTTCCAGATGTCGGAGGGTCCTTTCTGGCCACCTTTATTCAGCCTCTTATCCTTTCCCCTCCCTCGCCGCTTGGCATTCGCATCGGCAGGGTCATCTCCTTGCTTATCTTCAATTGCTGCCATAGCCTTCTGAAAGTTCTCTTCTCGGAAGGTTCCCTTCTCATCCACAATAAGATGGATACCCTCGGCACCTGCAGGAAAGAAGTAGTGCTGTAATGGTGTTGGTCGGAAGTCGGTATAGACCACATGACAAGGCTGGTTATGAGTTTTGGTGATCCACTCCGCAAATTGCATGGCATTTGGTATTGTGGCTGAAAGGAAGACATATCGAACCTTGTCAGGTAATAGGATTATCGTTTCTTCCCATACGACGCCCCGAATAGAGTCTCGCATATAATGAATCTCGTCAAAAATTACCCATCCAACTTCTCGCATGATCTCAGAACCACGATACAGCATTGAGCGAAGAATTTCCGTTGTCATGACTAGACATGTTGCTGTCGGATTGATCGTGACATCACCTGTCATAAGCCCAACATCACCGAACTCCCCTTGGAAATCACGATACTTCTGATTGCTGAGCGCTTTGATGGGACTCGTGTATATGACTCGCTGATTGTTCTTCAAACACTGCGCAATCGCATATTCTGCGACCACCGTCTTGCCAGCGCTAGTGTGTGCAGAGACTAGCACACTCTCGTTTCGTTCTATTGAGGTGACTGAAACTTGCTGAAAGGGATCCAGCTTAAACTTGAACGTTTTCGCCGGCGTTTCTGGTGGCTTATGTTCGGAGATGGGTACGTACGGGTAGTCTGGAGGGAGGGAGACTTGATGTCGGACTTGGTGAGAGAGTACAACTGCAGCATTATCCTTGGTGCCTTGGAGCCCAGCTGAAGCCGCGACCTCTCTTGACTGTTCAGTCTCGAATGTATCTGTGACGACGGGCTCGGGTTCTGCGTCCAGCCTGGGTCGTTTTGAGTCTGGCGAGCCACTGGTGGATTCCTCGTCGACTTCCATGGCCGACGACTGTGACCCGGATGAGACATCTCCGTTTGTAGCAAGCCCATCTTCATCCTTCACCGCACCATTGATTTTCCTCTTCTTGCTCTTCTTTTTCGACTTTGCCTTGTGTGGCAGCGACCCAGGATTTGGATTGTTACTCTGCGGCTGGTCGTCAAAGACGTCGAACAGCTCGTCCATAGTCGCGGTAGTATGCAAGGGAGTCCAAATGACTCTATACCTCGAAAGTTGAGCAGCGGAAGAAAATTGGAGGGCGGCTTTGTCGCGGTCGTCGCGCTGCAAGAGGAAAGTCTTGGCGGGGCAGCGGCTGGACCTTCCCACGAGGGCAAACCGGAAGCTCGGGGCTTTGAATCGACGATTCACTTCGTAACCTCCAATTCGCCTTCACCTACAACAGCAACAGCCACAGCTTCCGTTTACCGAAGTCACCCATCCCAGATTCAGGGTAGGAAGAATGACCACCATGTTTTGGACAATACTAACGTCTCAGATGATCTCCCGAACAGCCATACGGGCTGCGCCTGTCGCCTGTCGAGGATTCCACACAACACGCTCGCAACTCGGCAGTCCTTACCATTATCCCGAGGGACCACTCTCCAATCTCCCTTTTAACACAAAGACCAAATATTTTGGTTTCAGATATTGGGCATTCATGGGTATGGTCGCAGGGGAAGATTGAGTCCGAACGCTGACGGGAACTTGTCTAGCAACTGGATTCTCCATACCCTTCGGCATGGCAGGTAAGTGACCAGACCAACAAGTGTCAAAGGAGGCGCAACTGATTGGAAAATAGTCTGGCAAACGTACAAGAAGTAGAGGAGGCTTTTAGAGGTCGTTGATTTGAGCAAGCTCTTTATAGAAGGGGACGCTATTCCTTTAACGTTGCTGCAATCCTGTACAAATAGGCCTTTCTATACCCTCATATCTAAAAGCCTGAAGCTCGCTGAAAGTCTATTTTAGCTCTTAAGTGTGCTTAGAGGACCGAAATTTTCCGTTTCGAAAATAAATTCATTGGTTCATCGCCCAGCAGGACGACAATTACTGATTCTTCAAGATTTCCCTTCCAAACGAAACCCTTTCCAGTCATTCACGAGGGGTCGATCTTTCCTCTCCCTTACTTCCATCTCGCTATCCCACAACACGCCATCAGCTCCTGATGGTCTTTCCTCGGTCCTATCTGCTTGCTGTGTAGCATCACTCAGTGCTCCCCAGACCTCATCCGCAGCAAAGTGGCATCGCTTCACCGCCTCCATAATATTTGCATCAAGAGTCTGAACTCTCTCCCCCATCCCCCTCCTCCAGCAGCACTCTAACACTCTCCCAATTTCATCTCCAGCATCGTTCACCCGTTCAATGCATCTTGCAACACTTCCTACTAGGTAGCCCTCCTCATACACACTTCCCTTTTTTCCTCTTGCCTTTTTCCTCTCCTCTCTTCTCCGAGTCTTACTCGTCTGCCTAGACTTTCCTGACAATACGGTCCCGGCTCCTTTGCTACTGCCATACCTCGTAAACAAGCTTTTCCCAGCTGCTGTACTCGCGTCCGTTGGGGCTAATGACAGATTATCCGGCACATCAGCACCGATGCCGTCAGCGGGATCCCCACCAAAGAATGCAAGTGGGTCCTCCTCTTTCTTCTTTCGCAATTCTGCAATCCGGGATACTTGTGCTTCAAGCTGACCCTTGCAGTCGGCGAGGAGTTCGGTCATCTCAGAGAACTTCTCCGTCAACCCAACATCGACAATCCGAGGGATCTGCCCGGCAAGGCCGTCGACCGAAAGCAGTCTCATGGCATCCGCAAAATAGGATCCCTTACACAATAGCGTGGCGGCCTCAGCTTTGTTATCGAGATGCTCCGCATGGATTGTTGCCGCTGATCGATAGTCCCGAGATTCCTCGACCAGAGATGTGGCGAGGGACAAGGCGTGTGACTCCAACTGAGAAAGGGTAAGAGCTGGGGTGGCAAAAGATGCGCATGACAGAGATTCTCGCCATCGATGAGAAAGAGCGTAAAGAGGATACGCCGCGTTGTAATCTTCAAGAGACTCGTAAAGGACGGCGGCTTTAAGATTCTGCGAATTCGCCGAAAGGTATGAAGCGTAATGCTTAGTGAAGAGTCTATGGCGAGGAGGCTCATATCTGTACAAATCGAGGGCAGTAGTAAATAGGTTGTGTTTGAGTGTGTAAGCCTCCGCTTCTTCATGGGCATGAAGTGCGTGAAGCGAAGATAGTGCTTTCGCAAAGTTGTGGAGGTGATCATCAATTTCAAAGTTGCGACGGAAAGGTAGCAGACCGTGCAGATGTTGGAGGTACGGCAAATATTCCCTAGGGTCACGCTGAGCTTGTTGAGCAACCAAAAGAGCAACTTCCAGGTCATAAAGCGATAGTGCAACATCATAAAGGCGATTGGCGTCTGTGAGGAAGCAAAGATGTGAGATAGCAGACTCAGCCTTTGAAGGGTCCGCTCTGTGAAGTTCAGAAACTAAGCTGAGACCGGCTGTTAGATCTGGTGGCCGCTTGCAAACGTGGGCTGTGATGATACTCTGAAGATGTGTCTTTTTGAAATGTTGAAGAGATGATAACATGGCATCGCAAATCTGGTTCACTTTAGTTGGCGTCCCAGCCATTGCCGCTCCCCAAAGTTTAGTAAATTGCCCGGCATATCCTTTGCTACCCTTCGTTTCGTTCATGAGGGTGTTTTCATCCATAGTATGAGTGACACTCTCATTTTTTAGTCTTGAAAGGAAATCATCAAGTCGATCAACACTTTTCAATTGCGTTACAAATTGAGGCAGGTGAGTCATGAACTGATCTGACTTATAGTCACAGAGAATGTTGATGTCAACTTGGTGGTTTCGGCAGGCGAGATAGGCCTTTCTGTAATCCTTCTTATCAATGTGATATCGAACACCAGCCAGAACGAGCGCACGAGGGTAAATTGTCTCCAAGTTTCCTCTTGGCAGTTGGAGAACAACAGAATATGAAGATGGTATTACTTGGACAATACGTGCGCCTCTTTCAATGTTGCGGCATCCCTCATCCTCTTCTGAAGTGTCGCCCGGTATCCACATTCTAGCAGGCTCTGCCAAATGAACAAACTTGAGGAGGTGTTGGGAAGTTGTGAAAATGACATGTGCTGACGTGACAGCAAAAGATGTGCAATTGCTAGCTAGCAGACGACGATTAGCGTACAGTTGCCCTTGCTTTGTCAAGGCTACCAATACAACTTCATCATCAGCTTTCGTATTTGACACCCCCTGACTTAGATGGTCATCCTGAAGCTTTCCAAGGGTGAAAGCTGAAGTCTGTGCCAGATTGCTGACATCTGGCTCTTGGTCTGACAACTTTTCAACATCAACTGCATCCATTTCGTCGCTCAAGTAGTGGCATCCGGTGCCGTCGTGCCACCAAATACGCTCTTGGTGAATATCTGTGAAGAGATAAAAGATAGAGTCTTTAGCCTTTACTTCAGTAGTCTGAACCACAAGACCGGCGTTGTCGTCCAAGGTCCACATAGCGATACCAGATATCGAGGCGCCTTTAATGTCGTAAAGGAGAGACAGTCGGCTATCAGTTACGAATTCTATTTGCCGATAGGAAGATTCTTTCAAACTACCCAAAGAGATCGCGCAAACCTGCTTTGGTTCAGGAACCGGCAAGCTTCCGTCCAGAGCCCAATCATGAATGTAAACGGATTTTGAAGTTAATATGGCAAGCCTCTGGTTCGTAGGGCTAATGGCAGTATCGATTATGGGCTCGTCCACGGTAAGGTCGAACAGCGCCATCGGCGGTGGCACACCAGCGAAGCGCAGCGGGGTCAACTTGAGATTGCCTGTCAGCCAGTCAGTATGTTTCCACTTGCCACGACGTGCACAATACTCACAGCCATCTATAACAGCAACAGTCCCGTTATCATGGGGAGGTATCACCGAGCCTCGTATAACATCGAGGTAAAACTCAAATTCTAACAGGCTGCCTGAGACGGCTGTCAGCTTCCTCACACACGCTGATGCAGCTTCACCAACTCTCTTTTACAGTAGCTAGTTTCAAGGGCCGTTCGGGGTGCCACTGCTGTAATGCGGTTGAGGCACACGGCGCCAGACCCAACAAGATTTCCTGCTTGAGGTAATAGTGGTAGTTCCCCATCGTCCACAATTGTAAGCAATCTCTGAATCGTACCGCTAGAACAGTTGAGTCTGTATTCCAGGAAAGACAAATGTGAGAAGCCCAACTCTTCATCTCCTTTGAAGCCAGTCGTAGGGAGAATTGTCCGTGCCGAAGACCATTTCGTTCAAAAAATACAATGTTGATACGATCTTGGAGACGTTGGATCGAGGCTATGGTGTCCCCGGTCGGTCGCCAGCTCAAAGCTGACTCCATGCCATCAACAGGCTCACTAACGCTGTCAAGGGTGCCTTCCCTCGAATAAACCCGGATAGCCCGGCGGTCCTCAGACACCACGCTGTTAACAGCCAGAAATGCCCCATCCCCACGCCAGCTAATCGTTGCTCTTTTATTTTCGAAGGGGCTTGGTTTGCCCTCGTCCACTTTCTCAGGCACGGTAGGGTCACGAAGAGCTCGAGCTCGTTTACCTTGAAACTGAGTTTCCTTCTTGCCCCACCCTACTGACACATGTTTCGAGGCTTTGAGATCATCCGTTTTTAATGCAATTTCTGCGATATTCTCAAAGTCTCTCGTCATGTAGAGGAGAGTATCTGCAAGGGTGAGAATAGCTAGTAATTCCTCGTCCGGCGACCATTCTGCGGCGGAAATGCCGACATCAACGGAGCCAATAATTTCAATTTTTTCTTCCTCTGGATGTGGGTTTTCCCGAACGAGAACAAGGTCCCCACCGGCAAGAACAAGACATGAAGTGGCAATATCAGGAAAGTAGTGAAACGAAAGAGGTTCGTCACACGCCATCTCTGGAAGAGGGCATGGCGCGTCCCATGAAGCTATGGAGAGAAATGAAGCATTGGAGGAAAAGCGATCATGACGGTCCTGGTGCCGGGATTGAAAGTTTTCTTGTCGTCTTTTCAATTCAATAATAGGACGCGACTCCGTAGGGCCAAATGCACACAGAAGGCTATGGTTGGAGGCGTCCCATGCAACGGCAGTCGGAGGAACGTCCTCTTCACATGATGTGTCAGAATATCTAACAGTCCTGAGATTCCTCATCTTTGGGCATATTCCGCTGCCAACGTTGGGTAAGGTAGTCTAGACGTGGGCACATGTGCGTTTTTTCGATGCTTGAAGTCCCTGGCGGGAACTTTACTGCCAGAGTTGCTTGGCGCAGACTACTGACTCTCTTGAAGTACCGTTAGACACAGTATTGGCTCCTCCGGTCCGTTGGAAAGCTAAGGTTCACTACTTGCTCTCATTCTACCAGAAAAAATTCTTGGGAATAACGTTTCTTGATGAAGTCGATTAATTTGCTAAGTGTACGGCACGTTAAAATTTGGAAGTGAGCAGCCTCATATTCGGCAAATCCATCGATTTCATTGACACGAAACTTGAATATTGAAGAAAGGCCTCGACACCGTGGCGGAGAAAATCACAATTTGCCATGTTTCACTGGCTCGCAACTCTCTAGATGCTTCCACCTAAGCCCTTTTTCCTGACACATCCTCACAGCCATCCCAAGGAGAGGGCTCTATGCATATGCTCACCAAAATGAAGACGCTTAAGACCAGTAGATGTATCATCAAAACACTTTCCGCTAGAAGCACCTCATGAGCCGCGATCCGACCGTAATGCAGGTTATGACAAAAGAAAATCGTTCCGCGTCTTGACTTTGTTGAGGTCCCAGAGAATATATCTGAATATGGCCCATTGAACCCCAAATCCATCCCTTCCATTGATTCCAGGTGCAGCGAAAATGACGGATCTTTGGAGAGCACCACATCGGTCTTCAGCTCTTTACCACAAACCGGTCCGGATGCCACTTCCTCCGCCTCCCGTTCCAATGCCGTAAGCCCCGGAAAACAATTGTTGCCTAATATTCTGCCTGTCATCACTCACATTCCCATGTGCGCCAAATCCGCTTCCTCCCATCCAACCAAGACCCTCACTAAGCATCCTCACAGCTTCTCCCATCTTCCCCCCTGATTGTTGATTATGTCTTCTGATCTTCTCGTCCCAATGACCATATTGTAAAAGCATCCCTCCTCCTCTCTTGGTAGCTTCCCGAATCACGGCCGCCCATGCGACACAGATGGCGTCGTAAGCTTCTTCTTTGGGAATATTGTTTTGTGGTGAATCCCAGTTGGGTAGGCTATGGATAATATCAGTGACGGCGTCGAGATATGTTAGAGATGTTGCAGTTTGAGGCTCATTAGGAGGCAGGAAATGTGGCGTAAAATCGTTCAAGGCATCCAAAAGCTGAAGGAGGTATGGCCGCGTCCGATTATAGGCATAGTCACTGCCTTGATTGTCTCCTAGCGGGAAGGAGTTTGTAAATTGTGTTTGGTAGTCCTTCAGAACTTGAAGTGTTGATGGAACGGAGGGCCTTGGTGCAAGAGAGGTGATCTCTTGATTCAAATTTGGATACCGCCCGCACAGGGACTTCAGAACAGACCGTAACGATTCGGCAGACAATGTTTCTAGTAGACGAGAGAGCGTCAAGGAAGAAGGAGCAGAGGAGGATAGATTGCCGCGCGGTCGCTTTGTGGACCTTGTAGCCGGTGGAGGCAAAGACGTAGAGGTAATATTGGGTGAGGTCGACGGAGAAGAAGACATGTGGTCATCGTTGTCGTCTGAGGCAGGCGATGCCTTTCGCTTCCGAGATGTAGATGACACTGCGAGAGCAAGGTCATTAGCACTTGTGGCCAGCCTTCGATTCTTTATTTGGTAGAATGCATACTTGACCGTGTTGGAGAGAGGCGAAGGTGTTCGTGGAAATGAGGAGGGACGGGCGGGGTCGCGAAGCTGTTCATGATCGCTTTCTGTATAACTAAAGTTCAGTAGGAGAGGCACGACGAGAGGTTGGAAAGGTAGTTCAAAAGATCCGATCGGACGCTTTTCCTAACGCTGAGAGTCACGCCAAGAAGTCCAGCAAGGTGACCCTCGTGTTGAAGCGTCAGTTAAATGCGTCGCACAAACGTCGCCTTAACCAGGTTGTTGTGATGTTCCGTGGAGGTGAGAAGTTGAAGGATTGTTCGAAAACACGGAAGACCAGAGGCGGGGATGGCATTTCCGTTGTCTGAGTCGAGCGAATAAGAAAGGCGGCCGCCGTTCTTAAAAGCACTTTCTCCACCACGCTAGAAACGCCACAGTCACCTTCCACTCCTTGTCACTCTATCAATAGATACCTGAATTCCTCGCAAGCGAAACTCCATCTTCAGTATTTTCCCCCTCCAGCGTAGCGGATCTTCCGATCTGAAATTTACTTTATGCGCCGTTTCAGGGTCTGAAAATGCTCAGTGACCATGGACGCCACAAACCTGTTAGCAGCTGCAAGTACACTCAAGTATTTTGAGCAGGAAATACTTGAGACCGCTTATTCCTACTGATCGAGAACGGCTAGACGCAACAATACGTGCACTGATCTCAGGCCTCAATGCAAGTACCATTAGAGCCTGAGCCCCTATCGCTCCGATCGCACTGTCAAATTCTGACCACTCCCAATCCTTTTTCCCTATCCAAATTTTTCACGTCAAAATCATAGCCGAAGTGTGCAACAGTCGTCTTGCACTCACCTACATAGAAATCGAGTCTAATTACTCCTAAGTGCTTGTAATGGATGGAATCACACACGGTATGTTTTAACCCGATTCATATTCCTCTCAGCAAGCATGAAATGATGAAAAACTTATCTTCACTCGCCGATATCCACACCAAAAGCGGGTTTAGCTCTTTTGGGCATGGAATGAAAATTTTTACTCTCTGAAATCCAGATCCAGAATCTCAATGGCTGTCCATTTTTGTTCTATGCCAAAGGCTAACCTATACTATATCATAAGATGCGGAAGCCCCGGCTGTCATTTCCGAACCGTGAAAGCCTCACCTTTGATAATCGCACTCTCCACGCTCGACTGCCGCTGCCGCCTCTCTAGCAATCTCTCAACAATTGTTATCTTCTCACACAATAATCCGGGGTGGAGGAGATCTAGCGTCTTCGATGCACGTTCAGCGCTTATATCGCGTTGGGCATATCTTTGTTATCCACATTGAGGAATTCCTTCCTACGGTAGTATTGCGGGATTCTGGTTAAATTGCCTGTGCTTTTGCTGGGCGTTGCTACATTTCCTCTTCTCAGCACATCATCGCGATCTCTTCATGAGTATCACCATCACCCTCTGTGTAGGATCGTACTCGATTCCGTAAGTTTTGGGGTGATTGTATCGCTAGATGGCTGTAAATGGTATGCATCTGAATGTTATATGTCCAACGTTATTTAGGACAAAGCGGGAGGGGTAGCCACTACTCTATTTCTCATGTCCATTCCCAGGCAGAATCTTGAGTCTGTATCGAATTGAAGGCATTGTATAGCGTTCTATGCTTCTACAACGCCCAGCAGTCGAGTGAGGAAATCGGCCACGATCCTGTAGGCTTTCTTCTGTCTCATTCGCTGTTCGGCCAGGGCATAGGTATCGCTGGGAACCTGCTCTGTCTCAGGAATTTCGTGGGGCTCAAGAAGACAGAGTTTCTAGTAGCTCAGCTCTTGGAACCATCGAACCACGGGATGTGGTGGATCATCGATAGAATCGTTATACTTCGTAACTGTTCCTGGAAACATGCTTATTATTCCGAGAAATCGAATGGAACCCGTCCTAGGACGGAATCCCCGCCTAGGATATCCTGAACCAGCGATGTCTCCACTCTAGCGATTTTCCAGGACTTCACAATCATCACTCAATGGTAACTGCACAGAAAGATGGAACTTTGGAAGAGATTGTTATTGAACTCTGTTGTGACATGGACCTCAATGCTTCTTCCTCGTTCTCAAATACCTTGATTTTTTGCCGGCCCCAAAACGATGCCATGATCTTTATGAGTACATTCTACATGACGGCATTTCAAAACCACTGATGCCATTAACCATTCCGATCATTTGACCACATCCTAGCCCAAGAGAATGCTATATTTACCCAAAACGCCACCCCACCTGCCATCAGACCTGCTGTTATGCGCTGATTAAGAAGAAGAAATTGTGATGATAGCTGGTTAGGATCGCGTACGGTAGCTTGTCAAAGTGGGTTCTTGTTGCATCCGGAGAAAACTGTCCGCTCGTTGGAACACATTACCAGCAAAAAATTGATCTCCGTACGCACTCGCAGGGGTGCTCGGCACTGTAGCTTGCGCGGCAGGCCCCAGTGCGGCAGACAAAGGTGTGGCTGGAAGAGGCAATGTTGCTGGTGAAGGAGAAGCGCTCGAGGAGAGTGCAGGAACAGCTGTCGAAGGCTGGCTAGACGATGATCCAGTCTGCGCTTGAATAAATTGTTGATTTTGTAACTGCGCATGATAATTCGTGCTGGCGAGTGGGAGTGGTGGAGGAGCCATGGAAGCTGTCGAACCGTATAGCCCGTTCATGCCTATACTCTGTGACGCGAAAGAAAAGGTTCCGTTATCGTTCATATCTGCCAAAATGCCCCAGGGGCTGTTATCGATGAGCTTTCCGGCTTCTCGGCTTGTCCGCTGCACTGGTCGCAGTACAATGACAATCTCTGGGCTTAGAAGTTGCAGATTCTTCGCTTCTCTCATTTCAGTCACGAGATCGATAAAGCTTTGCAAAAATGCCTTGCAGGTGTGCCAGAACTCGTGTTGGTTGCGGCCACCGTTAGGGTCCTTGATTTTCATGTTCAATAGTCGACTATTAAGGGCTTCGCTGACGTCCAGACAATGTTTGCAGCGATAAATGAGATTTGACCAAAGTTCTCTTATCGATGCAGACAGGTTGTTGTCCTCCGCAGATTGCAATGCTCGATTAAAGTTTCTTCGCACAATCGGCAAGGACTGCTGGGCAGTCTCATGTGCTTTCACTAAAGCAACATATATTGCTTCGAACTTGCGTTCTTCCTCGGCGTCAGTCAAACCTGTTTGGGGATTGCGTTGAATTGGAGCCGGAGCAGGCGGAACGATGAAAGTGTCACCTGATCGAGGGGTGTTGGCTGTAGATGACGCTGTGGATCTACCCGTGAGCGTCCAGTTACTCGTTCTTGAATTTGAACGAGAGCGTGCAGCACTGGCAGTATAGCTCTCACCCATTGTAGGGTGAAACATGCCATTGACAGCCAAGCTTGCGAGTACTGGGCGCGCCATATATTGACGCGTGCCGGGATCCTGTACAACACCACTGAGGGATTTTATCGTTGGATGTTGGATTGTGGTTTCACTCCGAAGCCTCATTCCAGGACGTTGCGGCTGATCTCGTGTGGGCGTGGAGTTGTTTGCTGTCTGAGGTCGACTTTCGATCACCTTGGATGGAACTCTTTCAGGCGTGGATCCCACATTGACAAGGTCTTCAGTGTTAATGGTCACTCCGAATTCGCTGCAAGCGTTACGCATCTCGACCATGCTACCGTATAAAGTAATGAGAAAGGTGCGGATATATTTGATGTTCCCGTGACTGACAATAGCCCTTACATTCCGTTGAAGCTGGGAGGCAATATTCTTGTAAGAATTAATGCAGTCTATGGCGAGTCTGCGGACCTGGTTTTCTCCGTGCTCGACGCTATTTTCGTCATCATCGTCAATGCGCTCGCATTCATCAATAGCATGATTGAGATGCTCAACATGCATCATGGCAAATTCATATACCATTTCAAGGCTGTTGCGCTTCGACTCGTCCCTCTTGATAATGTTGATCAATGTTGCGACGTGTGGATCAAGCTGGAAGAGCGCGTACAAGATGCATCTGGCACCTTCGATAAGCGGCTTGTGAACATCAGCGTGCTGCTTTTGCTCAGGTAGACTTGACAGCCTTCTTGCAAAAGCGAAGCGCTGACGACGTCGGTCTCTTGGGCTGTTGGGACTTGAAGAACTCCCACTCCCCGGCATGGAGGCTTTCATTTTCAGCACAGAGCCATGACTCAGCCCTCGAAAATGACTATTGCGGCGGACCCTAGACTCGCTGACCGTTTCAAGTTCCATCTTTTTCGTAGCCATTCGTTTAGATCTTGCTGCAGCAGACGCTTGCAGAACGCTTTCGCTGTTGCTTCGATTCCTCTCGTTTCCTGGGCTAGAAATTGGATTGGCGCCGGGTCGCCGGGTCGAATTTCCGCTTTGACCAGATGCTTGCCGGTAGTGGGATTTCATTGGGATGGGAGGTGGCCTGGGTATATTCGGCGATCTGATAGTAAGGTCGGTTGTCGAATCCATCCCATTCGTAGAAGGAATGACCGGAAATCGACCGCTCAATACTCTCTTCAGCGGCTTCGGCGTATCGATAGTGCTTTCGCTCGACTCACCACCAGAATCAATGTCGGCCGGCGTAACTGCTGGTTGCAATTCGCGAAGGTATTTTTTAATCTCAATTGTAATGGCAATCTCTTTCTCGTTCTCGTTAGCCTTCACATTGTCCATTTCCTTGCCTTTCTTCTCGACGATGTTTTTCAGTCTGAATCTCATAGGATTATTGGACATTTTCACGATCTGCAGCTGTGTCATATCGCACATGCTGAAAGGGAGATCCTCGATTTTGTTGTGCATAAGAGAAAGTACTTTAAGAGAGGTAAGGTGTCTGATTTCGTCGGGAATCTTTCGCAATCTATTCTTGCTCATGTCAAGAATCTCCAGGAGAGGAAGTTTGTATATCTTCACGCAGATTAGTATACGACAAAATCAGGAAGAAGTTTTGCATACAGCTTTGGGAAAGTCGCGAAATTCATTCCCTCGAATGTTAAGATAGCGTAGCTGCGAACATTCCGAGAACTTGTAGGGCAGGAGCCAGAGGAGATTGTGCGACAGAGACAGTCTTTCAACATCATCTTTGATCAGCTCAACGAGGCCTTCCGGTATCCTTGCAATTGATTTATGCCCGAGATCGACTGTGAGGGTAGATTTGGCGACATCGCTTAGTCCGTCACTGCCCGAAAGAGCCTCACGGATTTTCTGCCTGGCCTTCTCCACCTCTTCTCGAGCCTTTTCCAATGTCTCTTCCGCGGTCAAGTACTGATCCTTGCCCTCTGGTCGCACCTGTTGAGCCTTTGATATTTGGTCGGGTAGAGCAGAATCGTTGACCGACACTACCAGCTTACTCGGAGGTGCATCGCCAATGGGTCGAGGCTCCGCGCTTGCTGCGCGGGATCTTTCGAGATTTTCTGCTCGGAAAGGTCGTGGCAGCCGCGTAGCATCTTCTGTCCGGAGCATCGTCCGCGGCATGACTGATGGCAAAGCAACGTCTGTCATTGCGACGGCAACGACAGATTCACGGGTCAGTCGCTGGATCTGGATCCGGATCGAAATAGGGTCTGTTGGTGGGGGCGACGCGAGCAATGCCCGCTTGACATCGTAATCGGATCACAGGTATACCTCCCTGCGGTTCTTCGGGTCCGGACAATGCGACGCGTTTCGAGACGACAAAGATTGTTTCTTGGAATGATGGGTCGTGGAATTGTCCTGCGTAGGTGGGATTACGACCAGGGGGAGCGAGGCTGGGTCCTGCGGGACAAAGGGATGTCTGGTCAAAAAGTGTGGCGGCTGGAGGACGAATGAAACGCTGTGAGATCTAACAATTGGGAGCCATGTTATCCGCGAGCTGATGGAGATGAATCATGATCATGACCGACAAGCACACAAAGGAATCGAGATTAACTCTCTGGTTGCCAGACCATGGAAAAGGCGATCGGATTGTCTCAAGTGCAGGCGATCTTTTCAGGAACGGGATTAGGCCCAGGAACCCGCAGTCTGGAACAATGTCGCCTCCCCGCCTTCGGTCATCTCGGCTTCGTCTAGTCCTGCCCGTTGGTTGAAGCCACCCGAAAATCCTCCTCTTCACGAGACTCGCGTCCAATGTGACACATCTTTTCACTTCTACTGGCAATTCGACCTCACGGCTTTCATCCTTGTTTCGAGCTTTTGCCGCCCGCAAAGCTGTGCGCACTTCCTTTTCATAGCTACCGCTTTTTCATAAAGAGCAGATCGAGATGTTGTTGCTTTCAACATGACATCCACCGCCGAACATTGCCTTTCAATCCGAGTATACGTGATCTAGAGTCTTCTCACCGACCTGCAAATAGAAATTTTCCGGCTTCGCAAAGTCTCAGAAAGAGAATGATCGAAAATCAGGTTGTGAAGTTGCACATACTTGTGCCCGTGGTTCCTCCGGTCCTCCTCCATTCTATCCTAGAGATATCTAACTAAAACCCCCCCATTTTCTCTCTGTCTTCCACTATTCGGTTTACAGCTGAATCATGTTCAAATGATTCCTTGTACGATATCTACATTAAGCGTTCCATCGGTTTTCAATCATAGCACTGAGACCGAAGAAAGACTAGTATGATAGAACGTATCTTTTCGGTTCTGATAACATAGAGATTACCATCGACAACCAATTGTCCTGGTCTCTTTGATCGATATGACTGTCTTGCTCCTCGATAAATTATCTCGCATCTTCCCGACTGATTTGCGGGACTACTTAAGTGTCTCCTCATTGTGGTTTCATTTCCTCCTTCTTTCCCAACTCATCTCACCTCCTCGTCCGCTACCTTCTTTCTTCCAAGCCTAGAACATCATGGGTGTTTCTTCTTTTGCCTTGCTGAACACAAAGTCAAGCTCTCCAATCTATACTCGTATGTATATATCATAACTGCTCGCTTGTCCATGCGTTGACAGGCACTTCTTGTTGTGCTTCAGATTGAGCTCTCATCAATGGTGTTGTAGCCCCTCTTCCCTTTTGACTGAATATCCAACAGAAGTTCACCTCCTATCTACACTACAATGGTTGTCATCTCACAAGAGAGATTCTATGGCTCCCCTGTGAAGCTGAGAAGGACAATTCACGTTGATTCGGATGGAAAGCTCAAAGCCAAGGCCATCCGCAAACCCGATGTTAACAATTTGATGGAAGGCTCACGTTGCCGTGTTCCACAGTTTCTATTCAGAGTCTCCTCTGAATCGTCACAAGGTGTGAATCATCCAACAAAGTTTGAGTCCCGCGCACGTCATGAGTCCGGTGAGGCAGCAAAGTTCTCTGACTTCCGGGACGACGATATCCAGGATATGATTCGAGTGCACCTACGCAACTGTCATAAGGTCAAAGGCTCTGTTTTTGGTACTCGATTAGTCTCTCTAACGTCTTCCTTGTGCTTTGCCATAGCCACAGTACACAGGCAACGAGCCTTGAAAATGAACAATATTCAGTTTGCAATCATCGACACTTCGAAAATAGTCGATCGGACCATATTCTTGTATGCGCCCTACGCCATGGAAGCATATGGGATTAGGGACAAATGAGCTGCACCTTGGGCTCATTACGAATTCTTTGCTTGGGATGAGCTGAACGTGAACGGAGCTTGTACCCAAGTTCCCGCCGATTCTCTCATCAACGAGACCTTCTCCACCCTGCTTCCTGATTTCAAACCTCCTATAAAACTACGACACTTAGCGAGAAAGCTTTTGGGAGATGGAAGTGACGACGATCTGACAAAGAGGAAGGACAACCTACGCCGGAGCATTTCCGAAGATCAGGTGGCTGACCTGAGGCGATTCCTTGTCAACGTTTTACCAGACGGTCTACTTTTGCCGATGACAGTCGCTTTCCTTCGTTTGCAAGTTCGCCATTTCTTTCCAGATTCGATTGTGGAGCAGACGGTGTTCAATTTCCGTGGCAAGCACTCCACCTATTTGTTGCTGCTATCATCGCTAATTACTTTCTGCAGCTAGACCCGCTTCACCAGGCTTTGTGTTCCACGATTCAGGTCACCGAGGGGAGCGAGGGCGCTGGATGAAGGAAGTTGGGTTCTTCCAGGGATTGGTGCATGAAATTTGCTCTAGGCTAAATCTTCAAGGCAAGGAACGCGGATGCAGGGACGTGCCAGAATCACCTACAGGAGTCATTCCGTCTAGATTCTATGATGATCCCAAGCCGAGGATGGTTGCAGACCCGTTGGGTCTCTGTGCAAGTCAGTCATCCGCGATCTCAAAACCAAGTCTAACACTCAGAACTTAGAAGCTGAAGGCCGGCCGGCTCCAAAATTCCAGTTCGACAGAACGTCCCACGGTGAGCTGAAGCTTCGTTGCGGGCTAGATTACACCGAACTCACGACAATCCCAAACCTGTCAGACTACTTGGAAAAAAATGGCATCTCAACCCATGATCCTGTAGCTCAACGTCTGAGAAAGTGCCTTGACTACAACAGCCATCAATCCAAATCAGCAAAAATGCGAATCATAGAAAGAGAGGATCACGAATGGGTCGAACGTCCTGAGAACGACAAGAATTCGGAGCCTATGGTAAAGAAACGCAAGATCGAAAATTTCGATGGAGAAGGTGTCTGGAAGGCGGTCCATCACATACATTCTCTTGCTACATTCACGGTCACGGATCGCCTCGACTCCAGGTTGAGGAGATGGAAATTGAGGCGCTTCACTTCTGCATCTCCTCTTGTGACATTTGTTTACAGCCTCGTTTACCTTACTTGCGCAATTGACAGCATTATTCACGTATTCACCCTGATCCATGGCGCGGTGCACTTGCCGCTGCCAGCGACTTTGCGAGTCGTTATCAGTTCGGCAGAGATGGATATCGCATCGTGCAATAACTACGATGTCTGAGGTTCTAACCGCCACCCCTTCGTTTCTTTTGCTTCACGGGATGTCCATCCGCTATCCCACGAACGACCCTCGCTTGTTGCTAGTAGCAACGCCCCCCAAACCTCTGGCCATCGTCAGATGCACTTGCTGAGGGCTTTCCTAACACCAGCCGCTGTACTGCCGGCCGCCCCATATCTCTCTGTCTCCATACACACAAAGGCAAAACATTTCCACGCTCTCTTTGTCTATCATCATGTCCTTCTCAGCCGTTGACCCTCTCGGCTTGTCTCTCTGCAGCGTTGGGATCGTTGATCCGGGGCCACTCGTCGATACATACCTCTACGACCAAACTTCCCAGCGCTTTGTCTCGTAGTATTCCTGCACTTGTAGAATCTTTGCATACTAACACTCGTTGTCGCTGTTTTCCTTGCTCATGAATGACAAACTCGCAATTTCTCTGTAGATCTGGTGGGGCTGTTACTGAACAGCCGCTATTGGGGGCATATTCAAAGCTCAACGAGCTTACAAGTGATAAAGATGCGTAAGGCACAAAACCCAATAAATTTTTCGGGTCAGATCTCGTAGAGTGGTGCTCTAATTGCGGGATCTGGCGAGCCTTGGAAAATAATCTTCGACCACGTTTCGGAGTCTAGTGTAGCGACAAGGCCCACCGTTGTATTTATTCTTTGAGCTGAAGCATTTTTGTGCTGACGAACACTTGCTGCGCAAGTCCTGCTTTGTAGAATTGTGTTAATTAGATCCAATAAATTGTGACAGGGTCGATGTGTTGCGGAGAACAAGATATGTTCACGGGCATCGCAGACGGAGTCACGGAGAACACACCTCGTTTGACCTCGTCGTTTGGCGGGTTGAAAAATCTACCACCGTCGGTTTATTGCCCTACGCGTAAGATCTTCCTTTGCAAGAAATTGTCTTCTGCTTAATCCTCAGACAAAGCGCTTACTATTTTGCAAAGAGTCACATCCTACTAAAAGTCTAGGAAGGAAGCCAAGCCTATCATGCCTCGATACAACGAGAGAAAAAGGCAATCACTCCAGCCCTGGAAGAGGTTGGCCTCGGTCTCTTCATCGTCTTATATGTTTTCAGCCGCTTTTGTAAGCTCGCACTGTATATTCCCATTGTCCTCCTTGCTGTTGTGCTCTTTTGTTTTCGGGAAAAAGGCTGGCAGATGTATAGTGATAAGAAAGTGAAAGCGTGGAAAGGGCTGGGATGGGACACGCTCGCCGATCAGCCGTAGACTTCATCATTTTCAATAGCAGGTGAGAGGGATAGAAGACTCTATTCCCGCATATGGCGAAGTACGAATGCAATATTGAAAGCAGTCAGCGAGAGGGAAAGAACGTACGCCAGACGTAATTGAGTCTCTGTCCTCTGGAAAGCGGTATAGGCGATGAGCTTGTTCGACTGACCCGAGCCTTGACCGCATTGGACGCAATGCAAAGCCTGAAGCGGACGAAGTCCATGACAGGCAGTGCATGCCTTACTCTCCCTTTGATAGGGGCAATTCTGACGCTATAGAAGGAAATGCCGCGAAAGGGGAGCGGTCAGCGATATCATCAGATGGTAAGTTGCGAAGCGGTCTACATCTGCGTCTTAGACACGTAATTTGAATGCGATGTTGGAAGATTCTTCTGAACCAGAAAGGAAGGTCCGCACAGTTGTCTGCGTATGATGAAGCCACCGGTCTCTCATCGGCGGAGCTGGAGACGTCTGCGTGAGGATTAGTAGTCACGCTTGGAGTTTTGCGTATTGTCCTTTTTGCCTTATGTCTTCTGAAACCTCCTGAGTCTTAGAGATGGTATATTGCCGTCAGTTGCTTAAGATAAGGTGAAGGCTTTCCTTCAAAGTTTCGTTGTCTTGTTATTTCGTTCGCTAACTAAAAGTGATGTCACATCGAGATCTCAATCTGAAATGGAGACATACTTCTCTTCCGCCGCCGTGAGCGTCCGACATCAGCGATTGCTCCATTAGGCTATCATGGCCTGGTGGAAGCTGTGACGTATTCAGGTGGATTTCAGAGTATAGTTTCCTTGTTAATTTGTGCCTTTGGGCATCGTTGAAGAGTATTCGGTAGGATGCCCATGCGTCTGCAGCTAGGTCCACGAAAGTATCAAATGAGGGTCGAGCTCCCTTTCGCCCAACCAGTCCTTCCATCGTAGGTAAGACAACCTGAATTCTCTTCATCCGATGGCGGTTCGATCCATTTGAGACGAAAGCCCGTTTCCTGACAAGACAGACGTTGGAGGATGACAAGCCTGACCCTGTTAAGTGTCGACACGCAACCGATTGGTCG
This sequence comes from Pyrenula aspistea, assembly GCA_021030945.1. Lineage (NCBI taxonomy): Eukaryota > Fungi > Ascomycota > Eurotiomycetes > Pyrenulales > Pyrenulaceae > Pyrenula > Pyrenula aspistea. The sequence continues at coordinate 356,025 of JAGFML010000030.1, forward strand.
CCAGCATCGAGCATCGGTATGTGGAAATGGGAACGTTTTACCGAACATATGTACCATCCTTCGCAACAGATGAGGCATTCAATTCATGGCTAACGAAGCGTGATAGATACCGGCGTGTAAGCCATTGGGTACGAGAGTTGAGAAGCCAGAGATACGAGTAGCAGGATCAAACGGCGGAAGCCCGAGGTCATCAAGCGCCAAGACCTCAGATTATCTCGGCATGATTTCAACCGATAACCGACCCGAGTTTTTTGTCACGTGTGGGGAAGGACAGTGGGTGTTATGGCCGAATCGGTAGCCATATCAGCATCATCAAGCTCCACATCTTTTCAATGCATGCCGGCGACCCATCACAATCGCCAAGGCGCAATACGATATCTTATTCTGGCAGCCGGCAATCTCGGAGCTCATGCTTACTGCATCAGACTGCATCGAGCGTGAAACGACAATCAGGTCCATCCCTCCACACGTCATCCTCAATCAGCGTAAAGTCAAAGATCCACGTCGTACAAAGTGGGAAGTTAGTTGAAGCGACACGAGACACGCAATCGGAACGTATTCCGAGGGATATTGAGCAATCTCCACGCTGAGCATGGGACGAATAAGGCCCGAAAAATAGGCAATTGCAGGGCCACAAACATGGGATGAACGAAGCGAGGCCGGCCAAGAAAAACAAGTCCTGCAGATGTACCACAACCCGCGTGAAGGATCCATCCGCAGGGGCGACGGTACATCCATGGTACGGAATTGAAACAACGCCGCTCCGGGGCACAAGGGAGATATGAAAACTACGTAGAATCTCGACAAAGGAACCAAAAGAGCACCAAAAACTTGACCGGTCTGATCACTTTGATCTCGACACCGGCCATTACTGCATACATTGCCTGCAAACAGAGGTCAACGAGACAAGTACGGCCGCTGAAACAAAAGTGCCCAGAGTTATTGAATTCAAAGATATCACCACAAATCGTTACGCACAGCAAGCAAGTGCCGCGCCAGGCTTCCCAACAGGCCTGAGGTCCTTGGTTAGGCTACTTAGGTCGGGGCTTCTTCCTCCTAAACCAAACTGTACCTCCAATCAGCCTTGTTGGCGGTGTCAGCATGGCCGTTCCCCCACCAAGGCCACGCACGAAGGATTCAGCTCACCAGAAGAGGCAACTTAGGCGATGCCCCCAGACGGCGGCCACGGTCAGATCAGCGTCCATCTAACAGGGAATGGCGGAGGATTAGGCCCCCCCGTCAGCAAGACCTCCAATCGTCCAACAGTGAGCCAGCGAGGGGCTGCATCGCATCAATGAGAAATTGTGCCGGAGCTTGAGGTTGCTAGGCAAGTCAAATCCACGAGCATGACCAGCCTCTCAGGCTTTAAAGCTCGCCGGGCCGATCCAACTAAGCGAAACCGTCGAACCCAGCTAGAAGCTTTTGTCGACTTCCTTGACTTAGAGGATCTGCGCCCGTAACCGTCACGAGCAACGGTCTCGCAGGTAGTCTCGCGCTTGCGGTACTCCAATGCAGTGCTGACGGTGTCCAAAGCGTTCGGTCGCATAGAGGTCTCTTGCCAACTCATCACCGACTGGTACGATTTTCTTCACGATTCGTCGTGCCGTTCATCGATAGTCTTCCCAATAACCCCGCTTGCGTATCCTGCGTGTGCTGCAGTGGTGGCAGGACCAGGCCCTCCAACGCCCGAGATAAGCCCATGGCCACCAAAGTCACCAGCGACGCCAGACAGATTGCCTGGAGGAGCGTCTGCAGGCATCTCTTCCCTCATGCACGCATTTTCGAGCATATTGGTCCATTTTCCACTTGATCCCGCATGGCTATGCTTCAGATGTTGACGAAAGTGGTCTGCGCGGAAGAACTTTTTCGAGTGGTTACACTCGGCAAATTTGTGAATGTTAGTGAGATGTTCAAACCGCGCTTCCCAATCCCTATGAGGGAAATTAGGAAAGTCTTCCCCGCAGTAACCGCAGGTATCGGCTGATGGGCCATTGGGTGTCTGGTGCTTGTGAGACGGGGAAGGATGGAAGGCGGCCTCTGGGCTAGCAATGGCAGCGCATGACCAGGAGTGCCGGCGGAGATGCAAGGAGTTTTGGTGACGCTCGGCTTCATTTTTGTTCTTGAAGCGGTTGTTGCAGTATTGGCATGTGTATTGCTTCTCCATTTCGTGAACGCTAGAATGCCGTTAGTGTCAGGTGGCAAATGAGAGAAGAGGAGACAGCTTACCGTAGATCTTCTGCAGACTCGAATTTCTTCGGCTTCTTGGGGCAGCATTCACAGATAAATAATCCGCCCATCCTTTGAACCCCACTTCTGACCGAAAGGCTTGGAGGTGGCTGCCCAGAGGTTTTGCGCGGCATGTATGGAGACTTGATTTCAGACAAGGCGGAATGTTGCATTGTCCGGGAGGCGGAAACCGAGGTGCGAGGGCTTGCATTTAGCGAGGCGGAACCAATGTATGGTGAGTCTTGGGTGGGATCAAGGTCTTCGCATGGTGAGACGGCACGTGGTGACTGTCTCCCAAGTGAGGAGACACTTGTCATGCTGCTGCCGCCCGCGGATAGTCCCGTTGATGATGCATAAGATCCATTTCTTAGTCCCATTGAAGACGCTGTTGAGGACACCGATCCATGATTAGGGTGGAATCGAGCGTATTGACTTGCCGGTATGCGGTGGAAGATCTCATGAGCAGGCCCTTGCGTTTGCACCTTTTCTTCCCGCGAAGATTCTCTCGCGGGTGGCGGCGACGACGCTCTCCGCTTTACCCCTTGCACCGAATAGCTAGATCGTCGCTCCAAATAGGGTGGACTTCGATCACGAAGGTTAAGCTGACGCATCGCGCCTGTTTCCTCGACAGGATAATCTGTTTCAGTATCCCCCGAGTATGGCTGGTCATAGCTACCCCTGTTAGACCTGCTCGGTAAGCTTACGGATTCGTCTGTTTCAAGTAGCGAGGAGGCTGTCGAGCCGCGGTAGCCATCTCGTCCACGCCCAAAGTACTCGTTGTCTACAGCGGATAGCGGGGCATTGCTATCCACGCTCGGACTGCGATATTCCGTGTAGTCTCGGTAGCCAGTGCGAGCACTGGGAGACACCGCTGCAGAAGACGGGCTGGTGATCCATCCTGCGGGAAGCTCTGCTGCCTTGGATGTTTCCGTCGCTCCCAGACCTTTGAGCTGATTTCTATCTCCGGTGGAGTGGGAAAAGTCGGGATGGGGCCGACTAGCTTCGGGGATCGAACCAAGAGTTGAATTGGGTTTGTCAATCTTTGACAGAACCCGTTTGTCGTAAGCATTGGAAGATTGTTCTAAGCTTTGTTGAGCAAGCGGTCGCTCCCCGTGCAACCTAAAGAGAGAAAGGCAGGTTAGCATTGTAAGCCTGTTAACATAGTGGCGAAAGGTGGAATACGAGGTGAGTAATCTTGCGGAGGTCTCGGCGGTGGCTGACAGAGCTTGCGGCGTCGCAACAGCGAGCTCCAAAATGAGACAGGGGAAACCACACGCACAAGGACACCACCTCGTCGTATAGACTGACCTGTTGTCGCCACGTTCTGCACTTTTGAGGAGCTGCCCTAGCGAGCCTGGCTGTTCGACCTTAACCTTCCGTTGTGGCGGTGACGGTAAGTCAGGAACAATCTTGCTCATGGGAACGGATTTCTCCCCATTCCGTCGATCGGCCCGAAATCCATCTCTTCTGCGCCCGCCAAAATCATTTGGCCGGAAATCATCACGGAAGCTTGACCCACTATTGCCGAATTTCCAACTGATGTCGTTACCATTAGCAATATCTTCGACGAATGGTGGAGGCGGTAGAGGAGGCGGGACGTCTTGGCTCGACCGGTTTGGTATCGACATGGGTCTTCCCGCGGAGCTCATTGTAGGGGACGTGAAAGGAGGGCGCGAGAACGGAAGACGCCGCTCATGACTCGTATTGTGGTCGAATATTTGGATCGCAGGAGAGGACGTGTCCATTGCTCTCTCGTGGTTACCACAAGTTCACCGATTGGACCTGAATGCGTCGAGTCCGGGTCGGTGAAGGGGGAGGGAATAGGGATTTCTTCAGGGATTTGTGGGCGCTGTGGCAACGATGAGGTGCTGCAGGAGGTGTCCTTTCCCGCGGAACGACTGGGCGGCTGTCAGCTCGGCAAGAAATCGTGATGCAGGACAAAGTGGCGTGAGCAAATACCGTGAATAGGCATGGACTGGCGGAAAAGACAGTGCAGGTATTTTAGATATTGTCGTAGGAGATACCAAGACGGGTCAATTATAGAACTATGGCCTCAGTGGGAGCCGCCATGTTTGAGCATAGGGTCGACAGTAGGGCAGAGCTGTATCTAGATGTTGCCGCTCGAGGAGGAAGTTCGATTTGTTGCAACAATTGAGGGGTATGGGGGCGTGTGTTTTGAGAGCCTGGGGTGATTTGGAGGGGTGGAAGATCAATGCTTTTCTCTCTCGGCGAGAGGGTCTGCTTAAGGCAGGATGTGGGCACTTCGTTCCAGCGTAGGGCTGAAGGCTCGCCAGCTAAGATCCAGCGCGACAGGGGGGCTCCAGCGCTAATTCATTTAGTGGTCAGGGGCCCCTGGACCAGGGCATGGTGTGGGTGGCTCGGCTTCCAACTGGGCTGTCGCCCTCCCCCGCGGCACCGTCCTCCCCTGGGGGCTTTTCGTATTATGGCCTTCATTACGCGCCCGTGACCGTTCGAACCGTCGGCCCTCTGTATCTGTCAGACAGCGCCGGTAATCTATGAAACCCGTACCTATCCATACCCACGGTCAGCCGTCTTATTAACAGCAGTACCTTTTGTCAGTCGCCGTCAGATTCCCTCGCCTCCGGGACGTCCAACTCGTTGCCATCGTTCCTTTAGCGAGAATACCGCCTCTTAGGATAGCTCTTACAAGTGCATAGAGTCCCAAAAAGCACTCGAGCTGCCTAAACGAGGAAGCGCCTGGGCAAGTTGTGAAGTCCAACAGGTTGGTCTGTTAATAATAACCATGATACAAGATCGTGATATCTGCGTCTCGAGATGGAAGGATGACATTAGCCTCGGGTACAGCAGACCCCGCCATGGGCGATCCATGGGTTGGATGGGCTGTTCGACTTGACCTTCCCAGCAAGGCAATCACTTTCTAGCGATACAAACGAACCAGCTGGACCGACGACGGGGTACTAAGGAACCTTGTTGTCAACTGTGCATTTCGGATCTGCCCGTCAGGAATCTGACCCGACGACCCTGGCGACGGCCAACCATGCTCCCTGCCTGCGCCTTATCACTGTACACTGGGTGCAAGGAAGGTCGAGGTAGCCTTCCAGCATCATCACGCACAAGGCGACGCATGTGTGCTGTGCACAAGTTCTTGAGGCCCGTTCGAACGCAATTCCGTCATCCCAGGATGGTTTTCACCTTGCCATAACCATACACTCATCTCGAGCGGCAGCCGTGACCCAATCGTATTCATTCCCGTTTCAAGCTCGCACAACAGCCTGCTAAGAGGATGGACGAAAGACCGTAGTCTGTTCTCCCGGCGATTCGGAGACCGCAGAACCGATAGTTCACAACAACGGTGAATACCACCCTTGTCTTTAGGCATTACTCCGTGGCCCAGGGGATCTCGCACCAGCCTCCGTCGGCAGCCCGGCAAACATAGCGCCAATTTCCAGGATCGCCGGATTATTGTGAGCTTGTTAAATGTCCTTTTGCGAGAAGGATAATTTCAAGTCGCCCGCCTGGCTGAAAATACTTCGACCATCATCATCTCGACTACACATGGCTCGAACTGCTGCGAGGAGAAAGTGGCGGAAGGGGCGAGGCCCGTAATGCTGTTGGCTCTCAGTGGCGCAACTCTGTGGGACTTGCCAATCTTCCACATGGAATCCACCAAAACGCCAACAATTTTAGGCTTTCCTACTCCACTTCCGACAAGAAGACCAGACTGGGGTTCCCAGCCTAACGTCCATGAACGACAGAGTGATGGCAAATTCCATGTGTAATTTAAAGTTCGCTCCGCAACGTTGGCCCAAAGTTTACCGCCCTTTAGGGACTTGTGGACAAGGCTATGAGACCATAGGGCTGGAGACACTACATCTGCCTGTGCATAGTAATGATGCTAACCTTTGTTCGAGAACCTTGCTCCTCCTTGTGCAGTATTTTGAAATGACGGACGATCATCCTCCGTTAAGATCAATCCTGACTTTCATCCTTGGGAGAGACCCTCGCCTAATGTGTCAAAAGGAGCAAGTGGGCATACGCAACGATTTTCGACTCAGCCCGAGTAGTTTCTCACAAACATCGTGCTACTTCGGGGCCAATCTCTCCAAACCGCGGCAGGATGCAAGACTCAGGACATCTTTTGCCCGAATCTTCCAGCTGTTCAAGCGAGCGCAGACGCTACCAAGTGGATATGACTTTTCCATGGCCGACCTTCTCATTTGGTCTTAGAAAGGTGTTCATTTGATATCAAGCATTACGTTGTCGCGATCATGAGGACCTCACCAATTACACGAGCAGACATATGCCGCATTAGTCTTCTGTTACGACACGGCATCGTTTCTTGTAGAGCCTATGTGAAATGCTCTCCCCTACCCTTGAGACGCTTGACTATGAAGAGTCTGAGTATGAATCGCACGTGCAAGGCATGGGTGTATATTTTTATCTTATTGTCCTTTTGTGTTACTAGTGCCACCTCTCCCTTCTGAAACGTAGGGCTTAAGGCTGTTGGTGTTGCCTCAGTCCTGGTGGATTCTGCCCACGTATTTAATTGGATAAAAGTTTGGTACTGACACGGCTACTGCATGGCATTGCTTATTCAAACACCGGTGGCCATCGTGCACTAGAGCGTTGGGGAAGCGCGTCTACTTCCCTTTCCCATCGATTGCCCCAAATGGAAGGTCAAGTATTATGCTCCTTCAAGCCTACTTTTAGGCGCCACCTTGCGTGATATTCTTACTTTAACGTTGCCAAGTATTTGTTGTTCGAGAGACTTTGAAACGTCAAGCTCTCAAAAGACGGGAGATCTCTTTGTTTACTTCGATCATGGTGAGCACCAAAAATAATTTGTCCCACCTAAAAGGAACCCACGAGCCAAGTTGCCTACGTTGCTATCACGATAATCAGGCTAGATACAGCGAAAGATTAGTGCCCAGCAAATTGGACTCGAGATTTCTCGGTCTTGACCGAGGAGCCTAACAGAACCTGACTCATTACCGCCTCACGCTTCCTCATCGATAACCTTGCAGGGTTAACTTACTGAATTTTGTGATGCTACAAGCGGCAGAGAACAATAACAATGCTGGCATCGTGCTTAAATTGTTGCAACTTGCATTGGCTTGCCAATACATGGACTGAATTGCAGTCTCGAATCCATTTCCCAACGCTGGAAGTCCAGTGGAAGACGAAACCGGCAGCTTGGACCACCCTGTTGTTCATTCTCATGTCATTCAGGTATTAGATAATGAATTTGCGATACCACATCTCCTCGTAATTATTTCCAGCCGGATTATAACATATATGTAATAAATGAGCCTTCGCGCCACTCGAGAACATACCCACCAGGGGATGTGCTGTCAATCGTCAGCACCATGGACTTTTTCTGTTCGTCAAATTTGTACACCAAAATAGCATTCAAGCTAACTTCAGTGTAATTTATGTTAAAGTTTATTTGTTCTCTACGATCTCTAAATGTGGTTTCCTACATAATCTTGAAAATCATGGTATGGAAAAAGTCTCTTACAAGGGGTTTCGCCACACTGACCCAGAAGAGGCGAAGAACGGCGATTTGGGATCTCATGATGACAACTCCACTTTGACAGGGGATCCAAAGGGGAGAAAGCCCTGCGGTGGTAGAGTATGCACCAAGTGGGTTCTCGGTTTCACGAGAAGGAATCTACACGATCTGCAGGCCGTAACAGTCACGCTGTTGCGGGGGGAGCGTGAGTCCCATTCGGCCACCGCCATCACCTCAAGGCTTTGCCGACAGCATATTGATGATACCTGTGTAAAGAGGCAAGCCAAAGCGCACAAGGTCGCCCTGGAAAAAGTGCGAGCATTAGCACGAACCATGAGGTTCTCTGTGCCAGCCTTACGTAAGAGAGGAGAATGCCAAGAGATCTCTCCAAAATCCTCCGGAGCCTGGAGGAACGGAGGCATTACTAACATGAGATCTTCAGACTGTGTACAAGACTTCAACACAGGATCGTGACGGCACATTGTAATACTTTGTCAGATACAATCCATTTCAAGCGATCCATCCTTACACACCGCAAGCGGCATTTGCGGTCATGTTGCATGCCTTGAGATCTTGAGAGCTCAAGAGCAGCTTTTCCGCCCCAGCCCTGGGTCTCGCCACACCCACAAAACCGCAGAGAACCCAGCTGCTCCAGAGATTCCTGCCAACTCACCGCTCTTCGACCTGCACATCATAGCTCCCAATCGGTCTGTCTATCCTTTGAACGGCGTCAGAGCTCCTTAAGAAACCAGCACCTCAGCTTGCCGAGCTTGCACAACACACCATGGTCGAACCACGGCTCGACAAGGTTCCTGGCTACAATCTCTACATCGGTGGGTTCGTGAAAAAAAATTTTCCAACCTCCGTCTGCATGCTCTACCCAGATCCTCTCTCTTTCTGGACGTGTATGTGGGTGGGCGGACTGCACAGCCACCCCACGTCCAACCTCCTCTTCAGCTGGGCAAGGGTTGTGGCGACCTTGTGGCGCCAACCACTTGACTCGGCATATGCACGTGAGCCGCCATAATGATACAATGTCAGATTAACTCGGATCAACAATGGTAATTCTTGGCCGTGAGGGTTTAGATTCGGATTGCTTTGGAGGACCTCTACCGGAGGTTCTCCGGTCAACAAGGCATTACCTCTACTACTCCGGCGACCCAACCAGGACGGTTCTACAAGGGAATATCCCACCATGAGTTCCTACTATTATTATTACTGGCGTCTCTTTCGTGCTTTGAGAGCCGTGTTTGCACCAATGCTTAAATCTTCCGTCCTGAGACTTCTCGTTCGTCTATTCTACGATAGAAACTTTTATTACTGGCGTACCCGCTCTTTCAATAGTGTAACTAACTTTCCTTCTTCAGATTCATCAGCCTCCGCCGCAATGAAGCGTTACAAGCCGCTAATATCACTCATGTTCTTTCAGTTATCGATTGGCCGGTCTCCCCTGATCTAATTAAGAGTTACCAGCATTTGCAAATCAACATCAATGACATGGATGACGAGAACCTGCTTGAACATTTCCCTGCAGCGATAGCTTTTATCCAGGAGGGCTTAGAGCATCTCGGTGGCAATGCAGGGGTACTCATACACTGGTGCGTCCTTTCCAGCCTGGATCCCGAGAATTGTGACCCCGAGAGCTGACTGCAAGCCAGTGCAATGGGGAAGTCCCGCTCATCTACGGTTCTTCTTGCCTATCTATTGCACGCCACACGTCATCTCCGGCTTCCCTCAGCTACGCCTTCGCCTCCTCCTTCCCCAGCAGGCCTCTTTACCTATTCCCAGCCACAGCCACCAGGTCCCGCTCCAGCCTCAGTGGACGAGACTGCTCCCGAAAATCGCCTAACCCCACTAACTGCACTGAAGCTTTTACGACGAGGCCGTCCCATGGCCGAACCCAATGAAGGTTTCATGTCTCAGCTTGACCTCTATTATGCCATGGACTGCCCCACTACTGTTACAGAGCTTGACAACCACCCTGAATACCAGAGGTGGCTCTACCGGCGCATTATTCAGGACAGTTTAGACGCCGACCAGGCTCCAAAGATAGAAGACGTGAGGTTTGAAGATGAAGCGACCGCTTCAAATGGCGGCAGCCCTTACTCTGCTGAGGCATCCAAAATCCGCTGCCGCAAGTGCCGCACAATCCTTGCGGACGACCGTTTCGTAGTATCGCATGTGCCAAAGTCAAAAGCCTCCCCTTGTGGACATATCTTCCTTCATCCCCTTTCCTGGATGCGGCCGGCCCTCTCCACTTCCGGTTCGGACTCCGACTCCGGCCCGGTTATCTCCTTCACTTCGTCCTCTAGTTCTGGGGACGACGTCAGCATCTCTACTCCTGGGCCCTTGTCCGGCCGACTGAGCTGCCCTAATCCGAAATGCGGAGGGACTTATGTTGGTAAGTTTGCGTGGCAGGGCATGGAATGCACCTGTAGAAAGTGGGTAACGCCAGCTTTTGCCTTAGCAAAAGGAAGGGTGGACGAGGTCGGTCCATCTCAGCGGGTGGGTATCAGGCATCCAGTATTGGCCAGTAGTAACAAAGGGAAGATGTGAGCAGCCTTTTCGGGAAATCGGGGGTATCGAGGAGCGAGGCCGAATTGGCAATGGCCAGCCAATGCCACCAATGATGTGGCAATTGCGGCTTGGCAATACGCTCAAGAGGTTTTACACGATGAAATTTGGCAACACGATCTGAGCGGTACTGTTTGGACAAGCTTTGTCGTCAGCATACATGGATGCATGATACGGGTCTCCGGAACCGTTACTTACTGGTCTTAGAAAAAAGTCGCCGACCGGAAACCTCCATTTACATGTTAGTACACATACGCAAGGCTACGGGTTCTGTAGCACGGCCAACACGCGAAAGTTTTCATGCCAATCCGCGTATAGATAGCAGTCCGGCCTGCAGTGGCACTTTGTCTCGAGACTTCCGAGGTTCACGGATGGAAACGACCCAATCAGCAGGCCACTGGAGGCGGTGCTGGGGTTGATCGTTTACCGCTTTCTCAACATCCGAATCGACACATCGCAAAATGTCCAACCTTGCATGCATTTCGATCCCACTGTCTTTGACTATCAGCCAATGCATACCCTGGCAGAGGACGCGAGCGTAGGCCCGGACCGGGCGCGGGTAAGACGTATGATTTTTTCCTCGGTGATCGGCGTCAGCTTTTTTTGTTTCAGTCGGTTAGTGGCCCAATCGCAAACGTCTTGCGGCTTTTACGCGATGTATGCAATGGTATAGACGTAAGTGCGAGGAGTTCGAAGTCCGAAAATTCCTTCTTCCCGTTTTCCCCTGCAGGGTCTGGCCAGTGTCGCTACAAAAATTTTTTGCTCAGTCCACCACACTAGAACTGTTATCAGCGGCTACGAAGGCCGCTCCGTCGGGGATTCCCGTGCGTACGTACACAAAAGCTCACAGGGGTCTGAAAAGACCCTGGGATAAACCCAGACTAGGTCAGAAAACGGTAATGAGTGTTAGTTTTAGAGATAATTTTTTTCCGCTGTTGCGCTTTCCTTACGAGAGGGCGGGATGCATTCTCAATCTTCTTGCGCTGCAAATATTTGTCTTACGGTCGCCGTTGACGTGGGGCCTCGGGGATAAAATTTAAGCCCGGTGGTCCGGTCAGCATTCTCGGAATACAGCTCTTCGCACTTCTATGTGGGTGGAGGCCTCGCACTCTCCCATTTTCCTAGATCTACGGCTTTAAAACTTTGAACAAAAGACCGTCTATGAAGCGGTGGAAGTGGTATGCCTAACGATATGCCGTGGTGCGAGGTCATTTTGATAGTGCAAAAGCCCAGCTTAGACTTGCCAATGGAGGAACGAGGGTCCACATGCAGGGGTTGGGGAGAGAAGACGCTACACATCTAGTTAGCGGAGGCTTTGCGGTACGTTTGAAATGGATGGAGACTGATTGGGAGTTCTTCAACGTTCGCGCCATTGATTCCCTACATACGTAATTCGGTGCCTTGACATATCTGAGACATTTCCATAATGCTGTTCACGTGAAAACATCCAATTAATCAAATGAGCCCTAGACTACGCGGAACACTTGCCTGAAGTGGACGGCTTTTCGATCATGCGGCGCTCAAGTCGAGGAATTCAGTCTTTTGTGGGAAAGAAGTCGATGTATGCCGCATGTTGCCGGCTCAGTCAGAGCCGGCTTGCCCACGATAGTCGACTGTCTACCGGGAAAGAACGCACTGCTTACCATTTTTCACCAGTGGGATCAGTACCTTGACCCGCTGCCAGCTAAAACACTTCACCCTGTAATCATCTGTACACATAACAGACGAGAACAGGCCCTAGTATCCCAGCGACGTCGCACAAGCCCGAGAGCTTATCTCACGGACTCCTTAACGTTCCGCCGAGGAGAAACAGGCAATCTCCTGGAAGTCGATCATCGCCAAACTCGCCGAAAGATTCCTTGGTGCTTGTGCCACTTAATATGTTTTTTTGCGGAGAAAGCGCAAGGTGACGTTGGTCAAAGCTCCTGCTCCTTCCTGTGAAGGAGGGGCGTCATAGCTCCTATGACTTCCTACCAAGGATGGCTATTATGCGAAATGATTGCTCAAAAACGAGTCGGCCTTGCGGGCAGGTGGATTCTTGGGCCGTCCAAAAGCTGGGGTTTGGATCCTTCCCGCGACGCTTTCGGATCCTACTGGGGAAGAAGGCAAGGGTGAGGCTCTGTGAGACTGTGATTGAGAAAAGACGCGCTGAATGCATGGGAATGAGACGTAACTGGAAGGAACGTCGTTCCATCGATAGGACAAAAGCAGCTGAGAAGCACTGCCTGATTGGGGAATCTTGGCTGGCAAGGGAATTTCCGGACAACTGGTTCTAGCCTCGTGCAATGCTTGGCGATGTAACATATGCATCTCGAGAGTCGTGAGTAGCATTTGCATTGTGCAATGTTGGTAGTGCAGCTTTGCAATCCGCCGGCACGGCAATGGCTATGAACTATGGTTTGTGGGGGGCACTGGTCACGAGGTCAGTCGAGCTTTTACCGAATGCAGTACCTGGGGCTTCGTAATGGATCAAAGCAGGGAGCACCTTTGGCGGAAGGACGCGAAAGGATCTAATCAGTGAATGATCAGTGCGCACGGAAGGAAGTAGCGTTGTAAGACATCGAAAATATTCCGTTTCGTTCGGTGACCGGCGGTAGATAGCGAAGCATGTGCTCTGCAATGTAACAGCTTCGAACATGCCATCGCGTGAGTAGTCTGTTGCACGCTTTCGTTGCTTCGCTCGCCATCACGTACCACAGGCATCAAGGCTGAAGGAGCACGGTGGAACATATATAGGGCTGAGCCCAGCCGGTCCCAGGATCTCCGCAATGCAAGTGGCTTTCTAATGGGAAGGTTAGCTTGATCAGCAGCATATGCAGCATCCTCGTCACCATTTCTCGATAAAGTACTGACCTCGTTGGCCAGCTCGTTGCTCTTTATGCAGGACGGCAGGGCCTAATCTGCGATAAGAATTTATCCCAATTGCCTGTAATAATGGCTGTCGGTAAGTCGGCGTAAGTTGTAATCGTATTTCGAGCCCAGCATTTCAAGTCAGACACACGCGGTGAGGTGACTGAGTCATCTTATTACCTCATGAAGTTTCGGCGCAGCTGGACGCGAGTCTGCAGGATCGTAATATTGCATAAAATTTTCCCATATCCGTGATATTTTCTCGCCGGTCCAATTCTGGACTTCACGACCCCTAATGCCGTACCCACAGCTTCGCAACTCGCATGTGCAAAAATGCGAGCACACGCGCCAAAGTAGGGCGTTGTGGCTGATTCTAAAAACTCCCCAGGGCGTGGCGTTTGTACGGGTGGCGACGTTCCGAGTTGTAACGGTAAAGTTGTAGGTAATGTAAACATGACATTTAGCGTTCACCTTGAGCGAGTGCATATTTGTGGCGTTTTTGCGAGACTCACTCGCCAGCTTCGTGAATAATAATGCCAAACGTGCATACTGAAATCGAAGGCCAACTTGTTAGGACTCCGTATCACGACGTGCCGGAGTTTGTCAGATATGGATCAAGTTTGGCGGCGAGTTTTGGAGGGGAAAAATTGCACGTTGCACTGTGTTAGTGCTGACAGGCGCAAAGGGGAGTAACAATGAAAAAGCATCCAGTCTAATAATCCATGACGCAGCTGTTGCGAGGCGACCGCCTTGTCAGGAGACCGGGAGCTTCCTCGGGCCTACAGAAGTACGCTGGGCTACGGGCCAACAATTTCCTAGGGATCATCTACCCGAGTCCCGCGGGGCCTTTTCCAACGCACGGGTCCGCGGTCAGGTACTGATTAACAAGAGGGAGTGGGGTTCATAGACGCTCTCGCAATGATAATGCGTAACAAGGCTATCTGTACAGGGTGACTGTTGGTGGAAAGAAGCAATTCTCAACAGGGAAAGCTCCTGAAGCTGCCTGAGGTGTCATATCTCGTGAAACCCGGGCTCGGGAGAAACAAATAAGCTTGCATAAGATGATGACGGCGCATGGGATGACATGACCAAACCTGCACCTACACGCTCGTGAAGACCAATCTACTGAGGATATCATGACGACGATGATGGAAATGTCGAATTTCAACACAGTCACACCATTCATAGACAAGGGCTAGTAAAGCGGGTTGGTTTAGATTGACGCATCTCTCTTGTCCTTGGCGCGAATCATCGACCTTAGCCAGGCTGGAGTTGCATGAATAAATGGACAGTCACCTAAGAATAGGATTCGGCGGCGTGAAATAGTTTTCAACCCTACATCATTCGGAGTTATCGAGTTTCTTTAAGTCGCTTTGCTTAAAGGCAAACAGCTGGAGAAAGTCCGCCCTGCTGTTAGCCAGCACCACCAAATGACAAAGGATTTATTGCTCGAGATCGATGAAGCCAATTTCAAAGTTCTGATATCAGGCCTCCGTATGCATCAGGGTACCAAACACCGGAAGATAGTCCGATCAAGGTATGGACGTCAACCCCACGTCGCTTGTTTCGCGAAACTCTTCTCATATGTCAGCCTGATTTGGAGTGAGGCTGAAAGCTGACAAGTGGGGTGTCTCATCATTAATTATTCGCATTTCCTCTGGAATAAGATATTGTCGAGCAACCAAGCCTAAAACGTAATTAGTAGCTGCCGTCGACGAACGATGCGCCATTTCCTGGTGCTAGATGCGGCCTGCGACTGAAAACCCTCCTCAAGGATTCTGATGGCCTGCCTCATAGAGAGCGCGAACTCTTTCGGAGGCCGGAATGCTACTCGAGGTATTTACAGGCTTCGGAAATGCAGCTGAATGCGTGCCGTTGTCCAAAGTATCGTGGTTTGCTAGGGGCTGCATGTAGACATCTCCTGGCCGCCAGACGGGGATACGTTCGACCAATTGTTCATGCCCGACCTTGCGGGATTCTACTTCCGTGTGCGCAAATGTTTTGACCGTAGAATTCTCCGCACACCAGGCTCCTCGGCCACTTCGGTCAAATTAAGATGGCCGCATAATCCAGCGTCAATGCAAGGGAGATCTTGACCCAGAGAAGAAAATTTGCGGCGGTTTCCGTCAACACCAAATGCACGCAATGACCTGCCATCTTCGCTTAGGCTACGATATATCACCTCGGGGCGCCGAAGGGAAGAGTGCTGGATCCTTCATGCGCTCGCGATTCCGCTTTGCAATTTCTGCATTCCTCATTCGGTCGAGACGCATTTGATAGAATCTTCTGCATTAGTGCTTCAGCGGATGCTCAACCTAGACCTTAGTTGCAGACGGGTTGCAGAAGAGTAGCCTTACTTGTTCAGAGCAAATACCCGCGGCGCATTTTCAGCTAGCCGCTCAACCGACGACTTTTGTATGGACGCAATCTGCACAATCGTTTGAATGACGTCTCAAGAGCATATTTGAAGGTAAGGGGCTGTTGAAGTACCTTGGCATCTCGATCGGCCTCAGCTTTAGCATCATCTTCATCGCCTTTGGCGTCCCCAGATGCATCCTTCTCCCCCTTGTCCTTCCTCTTCCTCTCTTTCTTTCGTCGCTGCTTTTCTTCATATTCCTTCTTGACTAATTCGATCTGGGCATCCATTTCAGCCTTTTTCTTTTTCACCGCTTCGGCTTCCTCATCGATAATCGGAGAACAGAAACCTCTATCCTCTAAATGGCCAACGCAAACGTAGAAAAAGTCCTAAACACATGGCTAAGAGCCCATGGAATGTGGCACTGGGTGGTTGAGTAATCACCTACCTTGTCATCTTGAGTGATGAGGACACGAGGAGACGGTTTGTAACAGATGTAGCATGCCTTAGCGGAGCTGTTTGCCACGCTCCGGAGATGCCATACATTCGGAAGAGACATGGCAATCTAGACCACCGAAAATGATGTCAATTATCATCTGCTAGTAAATAGAAACACTCGAAACAACAAGGTCCTAATTCAAAAACCGTTTTCGCTTTGATCTAGGAAAGATAAAGGATCTGCGGGCGAAAAAGATCGACTGACGTTCAGCCCTATGCTACGCTATCTATGGCTAGCGCATTTATTATCGATAAGAGACCAGGCGTCCTTTTTTCTGCATTTCAAACATCGTGGCTTATTTTGCCAAGAAGCACTGTTCAATCAACTTCTCAACCATATTTACGCAGAGTGCAGCCGAGTAGCTTCTCAACTCAATCTTTGCTCTCCCTCTGGCCGCGATATCCCTTCCAGCTCAAGCACATTCTCCCTGAAAACGGGTGGCTGACTTGGTGAAGAAGCACATAAGACCAACAAAGAAGAACACCATTCTATATCAATAACCCATGCTTCGTTCTACCCGTCTCGATTTTCGAGTATTTGTGGTCAAAGAACTGCACTCTTCAAAGTTCAATTGTCTTTGCAAGAGGGTATCTCCCACACAATCTTGAACCCCTACTCTCATGCCCAGCTACTCTCCGCTCCGACGAACCTAGCCATTTTGGCAGTTACATTTTTCTTTTCCGATGTTATGGCTCTACGATGGTCTTCTTATGACTGACGAACTTGGCTTTGAAGGCTTTATCATATATCACCCGTCTGTTGTCTCTATCCGTGACTTCGTCCGTGAAACGCCTCTCCATGCTCATAAGCCACATCTAACGCACGGTCGAGACTCTGATGATCAACTTTTCCCCTAAAGCCCGAATTGATACGGCTTACTCACTTGTATTCCAGAGGGGCTAGCTCGTCCCCAAAAAGAAGAATCTGGACGCTCTAAAGCTAGCCTGAGTGAGATGGAGCTTACTCCAGAGAAGGTAGAGTCTCTCAATACTTTAGAGAGCCGTAACATGACATCGAGAAGCAGGCAGGGCAACGCAGCAGGATCCGAAGCCCGTGTCTACTCCATCATAGAACGTTCTACCGCCTGCTAGAGCTATTGCGAATAGTGAAGGCGCAGATGATGGTACTACTTACTATTCAGGGATGTGGTCCCCGCGTTCTAATACGCAATAACGCAACATTGCGCCACATATTGGCGTAGAACACGTTCCATTCCCGTCGGATCAGAGGCAGAAGCGTTTTGCATCTTTATGGCGTCAATTGAAAGCATCTTGAAGACTTTCGGCGTATGTAAGGTGTTGATTTGTCGCGTTTGCCTTCTTGAATGCCATATTGGAGTCGATACGGACTGCATCCAAATCGGCTAGAGATATGATCAGGACCTAAAAGCCAGAGAATTTGAGGACTTTGCGCAGATTTAAGTCTCTTTTCGCACCAGGAGCAACTGCCGATCAATCCTGAGAATGCGGCACTGAAAGTGTCAGTCAGCGATGTCTTCCCTCGCTCCATTTTCTTACCCTCACAGAAATCTACTCTGTCATTCTATGTCGATGGTCGTCAGTCTCTGTGCCCTCCGAGAATCGTGTCTTGGCATGGGCTCTAATGCTGGCAGCGGCTTGCTGCACTCTCCGGCGACCGTCCAGCCAGTCCATATACTCGCCAAAAGAAGTCGGTCTTATAGATATTGGCTTATCGACGTTGAAGGTGTAATAGAACGTGCCTGTGTATTTTCGCTCTTCATGCTCCACATTACGCACCTGCGTTCGAACGGAGACCTGCAGCCTTGTGCCGCCGGATTCGAGAGGCTCGCTATAAATCACCTCCGCAGAGGAATATAAAACGCTGCCAACGGGCACTGGCTCATAGAAAGTGCTTGGATCTAGAGACACAAAAATAGGCCGTGCATGGGATGCCCCTGCAGCACATGTGAAAGCCAGCTCGAAGGTAGTACGAAGCAAGTAGCCTCCAAACACCATAAAATTGTGTCGATTTCGGTACTGGGGCTGCATTATCGCCGCCGTCCTAAGCCTGGTTTCGTCAACACGTATCGAACGCCAAGGGCGGTGCTCCAGTTCTAAGTCTGGGGATCTTAGCCGATCTTCCATCCACATCTGGTGTATGAGGGCGCTTTCTTGTGCATCAGGAGCTTTTTCAGTAATTGTGCTCTTTCTCATAGCTTTTTTTGCCTTATAATTCTCCTCTCCCTGCGCAAATAGTCGCTTCTCCTCCTCCGACTCGACTTTGAGGGGTGCTATCGGCACAGGTTTCTTACTGACAGGGTCAAGAGACACCATCGTGAAAGTACACGTCAAAAGAACATCCTGCTCTTTGACTGCATTTCCGTCTTTTGGTGCTTTAGCGATTTGGCACGACACTTCCATGCTGGACCTTCCCGTGGCGTAGGTGACTTGACCGCTCAGCTCAAGGTCACAGATTCCTCTCCAAGGATTCTTGATTGTAATTCTATCCACGGCAGCTGTAACAGTGGTAACTCCTTCTCCAGTGTGCTTATAAGCTACAACACCGCAAAGCGCGTCAAGGTCCATGAGCAATGCTCCGAGCCTGCACTGACAATTAGCCATGCATTAAGCTTCGCTTCGATTGCATTCTAGCTGACCTAATCTGTCCGGATGCATTCCCATAGGTGTCCAGCATCCAAGGATCTTGAGCCAGAGGCAGCGCCACCTGCGTGTAGCTATCAGACATTTTTCTTGGTGTCAAGCCCGGTTTCACGGGCGGCTCTGGTCTTGAGAAGGGCTGGGTGCCAGTCTCCAAACTCTTGCGATAAGCCTCGATCCACGGCGTTCGCACGCGCATGTCTGTGAGGGCTTTGTAGACTCCATCTGTGTACGCGGGTATGGTCTTTGAGAAGCTTCGGCATGCTTGGAGCTGAAGAGCGATAGAGGTGGCAGATCTAGTGGTTGTACGGAGAAAGAAAGAGCATCTTGCTGCGGTTGCCATCGCCATAATATCTTCAAGTACAAGCCATCATTATGAAAGTGGCATCATGCTGATCCTGTTGGTTCCAATTCGAAGCGCAGTCCAGGCTTTTGGAGATGAATTGATACATGTCATTTGAAATTTAGAGGTCTATGTATGTCATTTGATACACCATGGATATCTCTAGAGCCTAGCACAACCTCCCTTCAGCACAGCATAGCACGAAAGCAAGCGGCAGCCAAAAAAACATGACTTTTCTTACTCAACTATGACATGATCAGGCTCGGTGAGCTTACTTTCAAGAGTAAGAAGTCATGTGTCCAAGCCAGCGCAACTGTCACGATCACTCTAGCTGACAAGCATGCCGTGGGACAATCTCTCCTCGACTCTCTATACGATTTGCGGTCCCATCGCTTCTGGGTGGACAAAGGTCAAGTTCTTCTCTTCCAATTCTCAATTCTTCAAAATGATCAGAGCTTTCTGAATGAGTACGGGCACTCCGGATTGCAGAAATCCATTGAAAGATCACTTGAATCAGCCCACGCAAGCCTTCCTACCTAAACATCTGTATTGGTCACCACTTACCGCAATGTAGATTTGGAGACAGCTGGGCTTGGTCGCAAATCTGTGTAGCGCTTCTGACTGGGATGAAGCGAAACCGACCGTTCACAGCGATTTTTCTCTTCGTCTCCGCCGTGAGGATGAAAGTGCCCGCAATTTGAGAAGCTCGGTCTGCGCTACAAAGTCACTTCGCCCGTTTAATGGAGTTCCGGATTTCGAACCACCTGACAATGTTCGGCAAATTGTTCTAAAGTCCGTCTTTCTGTCTGTCAATGTCGAAAAATCTCTAGATTTATCACCAAGCGCCACATGCAATGATAATCCAAGATCGCTTCTTCACCCTGAGACAAGATCTGATATGGCCGGTGATGAAAATCAGCACGATTCTCCAATAATCGACTCTTGTCAACTTTTCTTTCAAGATCATGGATTGGAAGAGGAACATCAGGACTATGCCTCGGTGTACTCATCAGAAAGCCACTTCTCGGGCCTTTTTGACCAGCCGGTGCTCTCTCAAGAATCTCAGTTAACAATGTACCATTCCAGTCAAGAATCTTCAAGGAAGCCCGAGGACACCATTCCAAGTGCGAGCCCCAACGCTACGTCGTATTTGTTTCCCTTAGATGCAGCGACTTGCGTTTCGGTTTTTGATTTCGCTTTGAGATGTGCAATCAACCAAAATCCTCTCCAGGCCGACACAAGGTTCAAAGTAAGAAATGACCGTCTACTTACAAGGCTTGCAGAGCTATGTCCAGCAGTATTTAGCCCAGGATATTACCAGGCAATGACGACACATGCTAATCATCTCCCTATGCTTGTTTCCTCGATCAGTGATATATTAAAGGATGCGAGACATTCACCTTTGCTCCCGTTAAAGACTGAACTTGCGGAGCAAGGACGACAACACCACACTAATTCTGATGGCATAGTTATTAGCAGGGTGCCAGAAGCAGAGACGACGGAGCTAGCGCTACGCTCAAACACGTGGAATCTTCTACGGCATTGTCTTCATCGTCCAGATGCTTCAAAGAGACTGGCTCCCATCGTCATTATGGATAAAGACGCCAGAGCGACCATGGATCTCGAGGCTCGCCATAGCTATTCCGACGAAGAGGAATTCCTGGAGTTCTCTGATGATAATTTCCCGCATTTTAGATCATGTGCCTGGTCGGAACCAGACAGCAGGTGGTACATTGAGGACAACCTTGGGTGCAAGGAGAGCATTAGTGACTCCGAGTCAATTCTCTCCGGAGTATCTTTCTCGACTTGGCGGCAGACGCCCTTTGGCGCGCTGGGCCAGCAGCCTAACGCTGCTCTATCTTCTTCCATGGACAACGGCACTAGCATGCTTCAGCCACAAACAATCTTAACACATGGCCAACATAAGGATCACACAAATGTAACACAACATGGTCTAGATGCTGGCAGTCAAGAAGTAGGAGAGTCTAATTTAGCATTGAGTTCCTTTACTGCTCTTATTCAGAATTCTGAACTATTCGATGACGATATGGATGTACATGAACAAGACATCATGCTACCCTCAATCGAGGACGATCTGAAGCGTCTTCAAGAGAGACAGATCGATGATCAACAGCACGTCTTTGCTCATTCTAGCCTATCAAGGCCAGACTTTAGCGTTGTGAGCGAAGAGACCATAGATGACGAAGGCCTTGCTGAAATGAGGAGAGAAGGGGAGCTAATCATGCATGATGCCGAATTTTGGGACGCTTCTGGCCAGGATGTCGGTGGGGGAGAAATCGGCGGCATGCTGCTGGAAGCTGCCATCGACGATGGAGATTTTACAATGTTGGTGTGAATTAGTAAGCCCACTTCCCGCCAGTCTATCATGTAATGATTTCTTGGAAGCCAGAAGGCACGTTGACAGAACTGACACATTCATAAGTTCCATTTCGTGTATCGGGGTGTCTACTTGATTTAGACCCTGCTTAGAAAGAACACTTGATAGTCTGTGATTGATAGAGCCTTACTAAGGTCAGGTTCAGGCCCGACGGAGAGCCGCTTGGAAGTTCTTCTCTTTCTTGATAATGGTGGACCCCTGGGGAGATCAAATTCCCGTTAATTCCTTAAAATACACAATGGGTCCACAATCACCCTTTGTCTAAAGTCTTAGGGTCGTCACTCCCCGGGAGATTTGCGACCTTTAGGACAACGCATCGTCCCTGAAATGCGCCCAAAATGGCTGTTGCTGGACCTACACCACCATGAGAAACCGATCTGTAACGCTGGCCGACTAGCACCAAGCCACGGCATATTGCAGCAACGGGTCGATGGTAAGAATAGCCGCTCCGGCGCTTCCTGGCCGTGCCTCTGTGATTCGACCCTTTTCCGCTTTCGCCTCGATCAACGTCCGAAAAGCCGCCCATGCTATGCACGAAGCCATTCAGCACATCTGAGTACACTCACACTGCTGGGTGACTGGGTCAGGCAGAACGGCATATAAACAGACCATGTCCGCTGTCCGCATGATACCAACGAGTCTCGCGTCCTTTTTTTCTCAAGGCATTCCCAAACTAGCAAGCGGACGCTATGAGGTCCCAAGAGCCCGAGACAGGTCTCGGATCAACCGTCGTGGGGACCAGCATGGGGGCCGTTGGCCCCATAAAGCCTTTCGAGGCACATCATCCTTGCCCTAACCGGCCTTGCCGGGCTGCATTAGCCTCTCTCCCTACTACGCGGTTGAAAATTTGTTCACTTAATTTGCTTTTAACCCACATCGTCGGCAAACTTGGATAGACGCTAATGTCACGGGCGTCAGGATTTTGTTTGGCGGGATCGTAAAAGACGCGGCGTGGCCGGCTATTCGCCGTTCTTGCCCGAAGGGGGAGCTTGGGGCCGGTTGGTGGATGCTGTCGTTTTAATGCCTGAGCTTTACGGCGTCAATTCTGGACGAGCTGGCGGTAATGGTAGTTACGATCGTGAAAGTAACGTCTTGTAAGGGGACTGTATCTGTAGAATCGAGTAAACGTCAGGAACTAACGGGATTGCTGGGGCAAAAAAACTTTGAATCAGCAGGCCTTGGTAGAGAATCGCAAGGCTAGCCATCCACGTCAAAGTTCAAGAAGGGGAGAATGTAGTTAGTTGGTCTCGACAGGCGCAGGTTGGGCACTATCGACATCCTACCCCGATTCCGGCCATACAAATCCCCCAGTTTCGTAGTCGTTTGAAATTGCTAGCATGGAAGCCATTTATCACGTAAGATGTGAGGAAAGTGCTTCCAATGTCCAGATAACAGAGAAGCACCTGCCAATCGTCAGACGTCCATAAGGCCTCGTCGACCCTCCCAGGGTCAATCCGAACTGGAGCCTGACTAGGTACCGCCTCAGAATTCCTTTACTTTTGTGAGCGAGGCAATGTACGAAAGGACGGATCGACTAGCCGATCGGTGTTTGATCCCTGGGAGGGGTGGGCAGACTTCCCTTGTTCGTTGCGGTGATAACAATTGTTCTATCAACAGTGAACCGAGGTTTCTATCAGGCGGAATACGAAAGACTCTCGACACAAGCGATCCCTTCTCTCAACAGCGTAGAGACAGCAGGAGCACGTATATTTCCTCCATATATTTTTAGACATCAGAAGACCTTAGGAGACGTCGTCGTCGTTGTTCTGCCGGCGCTATCAACTGAGTTCACACGAGAAGAGGTTCTCTATCTCTCGGAAGTTAAATTTGGGGAAATTGGCTCGGCGGCTTCCCAAGTGACATTTCATCCAAGAGAATATACGCTGAAATTGAAAGAATTACGATATCTCTTATAGCTCTTTTGGGGGGGGGGGGGGGCTTGAACAATGCCCTGACGCTCTAGAGCCTCCCGAGTCGCTTCATATCGTTCACGGCGACGCCGTGCATTCTCTTTCCGCTCTTATGCTAAGTTCTCTTGTCTACCTTAAGTGCCGTCTCTCCTACTGTACTCTTTCTTCCTGCTACTTCTGGATCCTCCGCTAATATGCTGCTCTTCCGCGTTGCGCTCGCTCACGTTGCTGCGTTTCGAATGCGCTCATTTCTTCCTCAAACTTCCGCCGGCGTCCCGCAAGTTCAGCATCCTGTCTCTCTCGCTGCCCTCTATCGAAGTCTTAGCGCTCTTGTTCAGCTCGTCTCTGTGCATCTTCCAAAACATGTGTCTCCTCGAGCTCTCGCAAATCAAGGGCTTACCATATGCTCCTGGACTCCATTGCCTCCGTCGAGAGGCACTTGCAGGAGCTAAAGCAGAATGAGGACTGCACCTTCAACGGCACTAAAAGAATGGTCCTGTAGGAACATTGGGCCTAGATATCGTCGCTTCCTACAACCTGTCCCATTAAGAAACACTAAGCCATGATCTAGCTGAACACATATTGATGCTGTAGCTGGTCACCTGATACAACATCCCCGAGCTACAACCTATCGCAGGACTTGACGGCTTTGTCGACGGGCTCTAACTGGTTGCTGTCACAGCGAAGATCTCAGTTGGTCTTTTCCTCATTGTGTCTGTTGATTTCGCCGCGGTTGGTTTCATCCTAGCCTGGTAAGACTTCCCTAACTAGGATTTATGCCAGTCCTGGGATTGATGCGCGGGCTGCGTAAAGTAACTTTTCTAGAGTGTCGATGATATTGATATCGCCGACCCAGGTCCTGGTGATCCGAAGGCGCGATGTGGGAAGGAATGATGGCGTATGTGCATTCCCAGAGGAGGAAACTTGACAAAACGTGCGAAGGAGAACGAGATATCGCTTGTCCAGTGGCCGGAGGCAACATCTCGGAGGTTCTCACCACTTAGCCGTCCCAGGAGCTTGTGCAATTGCGGAAAAAATGGTTCATTTTCAGAAGGTGGTTCGAAGAACAGAGCATGGCGGAATGTGATGTTATGAGAGACACAATCTTGGCGCCAAGACAATATACTGACCCGATTAGATTAGAGCTACTGCTCTTCCACATCTCTCCTCAGCGTTCGATAAAATGGCTGAAACGATTCCGAAGTGAAAATTGCTCGTATCAGTGGGTCTTGAGATAGTATCACGTGATATGTTTATCGATAAGCAGCCTCGCGCGTTTGATGGCTGCCTCTATTTGAATTCTCAATCTTACCATGTGTTTGCCCTGTTCTGTCCCAAGGTAATTCCTCCATCTATCATCACGCGGTACCTGTCATAGCGCCTTTGATAAAACGTCTTGATCTTAGTAATATAAAGTAAGGACTACTAGTAGTTACAGTGGATGACAGCGTGGAAGATGGATTCAAATGTACTTATTCAGAATGGTGTGAGATTGACTATCCAGGAAAAATATGGGCGAAGTCATGCAAAATCGCGCTGATTAGTATATAGTACTCTTAAAAAACATTAAGGGCTTGCAAACGGTGTGAAATCTGCGAATATTACCAAACCTGCGCAACACTGGCCCCGCGCGCCCTGCGCTGCCGGCGAACGCCAGCGTACTTACACACTACAGTACTAGTAGTACTAACGTAATCCACCACCGAGTTGCGCAAACCACCGAGTTGCACAGCCCCACCAAGTAGCCATATTTCAAATACAAATATATTGTTGAAAAATGAAGCTATTTAAGGCGGAGCAAGTTTATTCTAATCTACGGAGCCGGCGTTACCTATCGGAGGCACTTTACAAGTCTTAATTCGGTGGCCTGGCTGTCAGCAGCGCCTGTAGCGTCGCTATCGCCGCAATAAGGCTGTAATTGAGGCCTCATTTAAAGCGATAGCCTGCTGATTTTGCAATTTCAGAGCGTCAGTGACTGATATTAAAGTGACGCCTTTTAAGACCTTCCGTTTACGTGATTTGCGCTTCGATAGTAGCGCATTTGCTGCTTAAAGTCTCTCTAATTTAACCTGCATCACTGACGCACTATGTACCAGCAAGGTAACACCCTTTTTAAGCCTGTCAAGGCCCTCAAATATTGACGTCGGTAAGCTATTTTGGTGTCTCTGAATGCGCTCTTTGACGTGTAACGATTAAGACGCTATCTGGGCGCTCGTTTGTGGTGTTTGTGATTCCCATTGAGGCATTTCGGGCGACGACAGCGTCGGAGTACGTAGTTGGATATCAAGCTTTAATAGGACGGCGTTTTCATCGTGAGGAATAAGCCCTGCACCTTTGAAGCTCCCGATTATGTTATCTTTAACAATAGCCTTATTATAAGCCGCCTTAAAGGCAGGCAGAAATTCCTTCTTCGTGATGTGATTAACCCGATATCGCACGAGGTTTTCAATCTCTGTGCTGTAAGCCTGTTTTAAAGGCCTAAAGCAGATGATTCTTGGTCCCCAATGTCTCGCTCACCCAGTTACCTATACGCTACTAGGCCGTGATGGGACTGGATCGCACGCCATCTTATCACCCGATAAGGGTGATGAGGTGATAGGTTAGTAACCCACCATAGATAGGGGGCTAATAATCCTGCCAGCCTTGATCCAGGTGGTCCACCTGAAAAAGAGGGCACCCGAAGAGAAGGGCATCTAAAAAAGAAGAAACCTAAAAATGGAGGCACCTGAAAAAGAGAGGCACCTGCACAATAGCATAGGAAAATATTGCACTTGCAAAGTTGCAGCGAATTATCTAAGGTCTCTGCTTGTGTCGAGTACCCAGTCGCCAACAGACGAGGTTATATCGAAGTTATTATTCCCACGACTGCTGTGATTTGTCCTGGATAAGTCAATGGAAGATTGCCGCACCACGGTTCTTCATACACTTGTCTCGAGTGTTGCCGTTTCTCATACTGGCAATAGAACGTCGGCAATTACGGTCTCAGTACCCGCTTTGATGCATCGTGCCAGCAACGAAGGCAAGAAGTCGCACCGAGAGACAGCATCTCGACTTCTGGAGCTGGCTGTAGTCGATCAGCTAGCCTTCCGAAGTTCCGAGTAGTTGTGAGTGCGCTGGACCAAGAGCAGTGGCCACTACTGGAGGAGATTTTGAAGAGTGATGACAAAGCGCGCAAGCAAGCCGCATCAGGTAGTCAGGAAGCTAATGTCAAACCGAGCATCAAGTTGCGGATGGATTTCTAGGTAATGATAAAGTTACATAAGGCAACGGCCTCTCAGCAGTCAATCGACACAAAAATTAAATAATTGTTGGTACCATAGTCCATGTTTGTCGCCATATCTGCTATCTCAACATTTCAGAGTCTATACTACGTCTCTTCGGAATTCCCACTGTCTGACCACGATCCCTGTGTGCCAGTGCGGCATGACCTTGTTGAAAAACTTGAGCCAAAAGGACGAAGATTCTTTCGATAAGCGCATTGCAGAATATGTTTTCAACAGACCTGTCGTTGTCCGCTGCGCTACCAAGACGCCAGAGTTGAAACACCGATTGACCTAAAACGCAAAGGCAGCAGTATGAGCTTATGAGATTAGAGGTGAAGGCAGGAATGCTTGTTCTGATACATGGAAACCTAGTCCATGCGAGTGATGCCAATTGCAGTCAGAAGAGCAGAGTCGCCTGGAACTTTGGAGTTGTGGAGGGTGATCTGCCATGACCGCCGGATGATTACCTACAGCCTTATGAGGGATGAGCGGAATTTGAGAAGATGGGGCCTAAGGTGTTATTGTTGTAATGGTGTGGTGTGTCAGAATAATGGACCTTGTGCAACAGCTATTCCTTCCAAAGGCGGGCTGTGATGCCTAGCTTGTCGGTCCAACAGCGGTTAAAGGACCTCTGTACGCAATCTGGTTAGTCTCTAATTTGTAATTTCAAGGACCATAGCGCAGCTTTCCCTCCCTGTCCTGGCTAGTAGTCTCAAATAGGATGCTACCGGATGGGTCTTACTGTAGGGGCTGAAGTTTCATCGTCGGTGTCTCCAGCAACACAGCCCAAATAAAGAGAGACAAGTCTCTTCGTTGATAGACCACAACGATGATGTAAGCAAGGCCTCGATGTTCTCGTCATCGTTTCACGTTTGCATATTTGCACACTCAAAGCAGCATGGAATATTGATGTCTGGGATGACAAAGCAGCATTTGGATTGTCTGCAACTGGCGATCCACGGCCGAATTTCGTACACGCCGACAACGGGCCTTATTGTCTTAAATCGACGTCTCGGCTAATCCTGATTCGGATTTAATGTCCCGGTAAGCCACAACGCAAAAGCGTGCAGTTCCTGGCAACGCTTGTGAAACTGTCACTCAAAGGTGCTGCGATCTCCACGCGTTTGGTTGATGAAGAGCACGACATTAATAGCATGCGGTTTTCAGATGTCACCCCGGTGGTCATTGCTTATTTTCACTTTGACATCCATTGGTTCTCGCCAAAATGAAAGGCTCTGTCCAAGTTTTGCTGAGGATCTCCATCATCCCTCGTCATGAAACCATGAGCCCTTCTCCCAGATCAGTTCCAGCCTCGCATATGAGGAACCTACGACGGCCAGACGCACATGTGCGCCGGGCTTGAGTAATCGTTTGCTGCACTGCCTGAAAGCGCGTTAATCGAATTTCAGGAGTGTACCTAATCCACTATTCTATATGAAACTCAGCTGAATTGTAATCACCGTGGGGTCCGTCGCTTGCACAGAGTGTGCATTGAAATGTGCCACAAGCTGAGCGCGTTATGACTGCCATCTACCGCTGTCAGAGCTAAATGCTACTTATTCCACCCATCAGTTGTCTTGAAAGTGTTGGAGGAACTCGAGCCCTCGATTTTCTATTTGGCCCTCATTCCGCACCTTCAGCAGGTGAAGCTCTTCTCATCTGCCCGCACCCTCGACCTTGACTAATGGCACCAGAACACTCCGGCTATCTGACAGACTTGCATCAGCCGCAGTGCGCCTTTTCCTTGCGCTTCTTTGACACTGGCTCATGCCTTTATGAGCCTTTGAATCATCTACCACAATGAGCGGCGCTGCTGTGAATGGCATCTCAGACTCTTTAATCCACGTTGGATTATGGACTAATTGGTCGTATGGCGCTATCAGGTACCAAATACTCCTTTAAGCAGTCCTCCATCTCGAATGCTCTTCCATTTACTTTCATTATGTCGTAATGCAATTCGCCCCAACGACAAAGCCAGATTTCATGCTTACAGAAACAACAGAGGTGCTACGCTCACTCTCACAAAGCGTAATGTTGGTCTACTCACTGCATTTCTGGCGTTATTTGTCACTATAGTCGGCAGAAGTTTCTGGCGGTTATTCTGCTTCGCTGCGCACTTTACTCTTTCTAAAAACTCCTCAAGAGACGCCGTCTACCATCAACAACAAGCCATTTTACGAAATTCAGACACCAGCTTCGTCGGCTTCAGATACTTCTCACAACTGGCTTGGTGCCACCGACGCGACTTCAGAACCCTACTGAGCATAAGTCTCTTTGTTGTAGTCACGACCATTTTGACAGCTGGCTTTTCTGTCGCATCCATCTTCTCTTCCAAGGTAACCTTGCAAGTCATTTTGCTTTCTTCAAGGTGATATTGGCAATTCTCCAACCCCAAATATTGCGCTTGCAGAAAAACACCGTTGATGCTGAGCCAGTAGGAATTAATACTACAACTTGCCTCAACCGCGACAAGTCAGGCCCGCTCTCATGCTCTTGTCATCTTCCTGCTAAGAGATCGAAATATTGGCCATATCTAATCAAATCATTCTTCTGACCACTGGGCTAATGTTGACAGATTTCTACAGTACCGGCCGACGAGGTCTTAGTATACAGTCCCGAGTGTGGGCTTGTATCGGACAATACGAGCACAGAGACGTTCATTGCAACTATCCAGCCATATTCATCAGAATTGACGACGGCGAGCGCAGCATATGCTCAACAATGCTATGGCAGTACAGTCGCAACGCAAGAATGCTCCCTTTTTGTGAAAAAAGAGCTTACCCAAAGTATATCACGCAACTTAAGCTGTCCGTTCCCTGGAAAAAGCAGAATTTGCTTAGAGAATTCTTCAAATCTTCGTATCGATTCTGGGATGGTGGACTCTCACGTGCATCTTGGTATCAATTCACCACCAAAAGATCGTTTCTCCTACCGTAATATTCTCGAGTGCGGGCCGTTGCGCACGGAACAATTCACGCGAATCACACAGGGTACAGGCTTTGGGGGGAATGTGACCTTCGCCACCATATTCTATGGCAACAACAGTCAACCAGATCTGAACAGCTCTCTCACTTTTGGGTGGCCAACAGTTGTACCAGCTCAACTACGAGATTACGATGTCGAGCAAGTTTGATTTTCCAGACAGAATACCTTTCCACTAACTAGGACCCAGTGTGGCATATCATCAACTCGCGAATGCTTTGGAGAGTTCCTTTGAACCTATCAGCGAGCTTTTTCGCGATGACGCCGATATATTGTTGGTCTTTTTAATGACCAATGCAGTCAATTTTATTCAGCCGGTTGACGATGCACTTTTTTCCGCTCACCGGCCTTTCAATCAGCGTGGAAGTGATCTGGGCGAAAGCGGAATGAAGACGTATTTGAGTGATGCCCCAATCCATGTTCTTGGTTGTGCGCTTCAAAACCAAGTCTGCTTAGGGAAGAACAATTGCACACCCTTGACAGGCTATAAGCCTCTGGAGAACTATTTACTCAACATGACCCTTACGGACAGACAAAATAGCACGCTCCTCTATTGGTTAGATATGGTAGGGGTGCTTGACGTTACGTTGGTCGGTGCGCTCGACACGCTTGGACCAAGTGCGCTTATTGCACGCAATTCGCTGAATGGCGGCCTTCAGGGTCCTCTTCCGGCGGACCAGTGGCAGCGAGAAGTAGAGCATTGGCAGTCGACAAATATGGCCAAATTGCAAAGATCTACCGTTGAATTTGCGACGGGTCCTTCGGACGCCGCGGTAAAACAGTATATCAGGACGCCTCCAACAAAGACGGTCAGTTCCTGGTGTAAAAATCAGGTGAGTGTTTTTATCCCTTGAATTAAAAGGCTCCTATATACCTCACAAAGATTCGGGTTTCATGGTACCCGTACCATTTCAGTCCAAGCTCTCTAACCTAAGCAGAAAGTGCGAAGCGCGTCGCACACATCCTTCAGCGTCCTTGGCCTCGGCATCACTCTCACCCTTGGGTCCATTGTTATCATTCTGGAAACGACTATTGAGTCTCTAGTCGCGTTGATCCAGCGACGCCGAAATAATGGCTTATATCGGCGACTTGCGTGGATGACGAACGAGACCCTGCAGCTGCAGCGCATGGCGCACGAAGGCATAGGAGCCGGCACATGGATCGGGGCCACTTCAACCATTCCAAAAACCGAGGAAGGCCAGACTCTCGCAACGTTGGACGTGTCCAACGCAAAGCATCCGCGCCTAATCTACAGAAATGGAAGCACGTCAAGCTCTCCAGACCCTCGGCATTCCCCAAGTCCACAATCAACCAACGCCGAAAGCTCAGGCCAGTCTCACGCCCAACACTCCTCGCTCCAAAACCCACCAGGCTTCAACGATTCGTCATCTACCATCACCAACATCACCCTGGATACGCCCATAAGTTCACGAGTCAGCCCTGAAATGGCTCCTACTCAATCACACGCGCAACATCCGGTCGAAAATTCAGAACCTGATCATCTTCCTCGCGCAAGTCCCTTCAGCCCTCAACATCCCCACCAACTGACACCAGCCCCTAACAACCAGACCGAACTCTCTCCATCTTCGGTCACTACGTACCGACTGAGTGCCCCGCCTCCACTTGATCTGGAGAATTGCTTGCTCAATTGTCGTCCGCTCTCTGGCGATTGTGACTACTTCTGATGAAAGAAAAAGGCACGTTGGTCTTTCATCTTCCAGGCTCTTCGAATCATTCAATTCGGAATCGGACAGGCTCTTGATGCAAATATATATGTATTTGACGCCGTTCTGGAGTGGCTCATTTCCTTTTGATTTCGGTGGATGGAATTGTCGATTGGATGATGTATTGCACGGGATCTTGATGCAAACAAACTTCTACTCCTGGCTGGTCTGACATCTCTTAGAGCACACGATCGTTTTCGTTTCCCCCAAACGGTTCTTAACGGCTGAGCGAGGATTTTCGAACGCACAGAAAGGGCGTGGCGGGACGGTGTGCTGTCCGTACAAGGGATGTCGAAGGAGGTCCTAGCTCAGCACCGAGAGGATACACATCATTTTTCGGCATTTGATCTTATCTTGATTGGTATTGAGTACGCTTTTAAATCAGTCCTTCAGACTTCACAGGCCTGGGCTCGCCATATATGGTGCGAAATATATCTTCCTAGAAGAAGAGGCGCTCATTAGTAGTCCCTACGTCGAGCCATTTATTTGAACGGTCAGGATAAGCGGAATAGTTCCGGGAATAAAATTGGATGGAATACCGAGCGTAACGGATAGAAACGCAGGCGGATCTTCTCTTTTACATTCTTTCCGTTAGCCTTAGTGGCTATAACTTCTATGGACTATTCCATCCTCGAGTTTTTCAAAAATGGGTGCAGGAAGGTGGCCGGGAGGATGCTTGAAAAGGTCGCGGTGTTTTGATAGTGTAACCTTGTTTTGAGATGACATTGTAGATCCAATTAAGGTATTCAAATTGCATGACCTCAGGGTACTTACCTTATTTTTTATCTCGTGCAAGAACCGCCCTAAAAGAGGCATTGTTCATTGATGGGATATCAGGATGGGATCTGTCGCCCACGAACCTCTCCCTCGCCATCTATAGTAACATCTCTCTCGCGTATCACCAACGAGACCAAAATCCAAGTCTCCCTCTCCGTCGACGGTGGTACTCTCTTAGCCTTTAAAGCTTCGTCACACTTCTCCAGCGATACCGTCAATCAGCCAGGGTACGATTATCTCCCTATCAGTCTCCCTACTCATCGCCATACAACCCAGATCACCCCTACCCAGCAGATCATCATCGATGAATTTAAAATTGATCTATCTTCACATTGACACTCTTGCGTCTGGAGAAAGGTAGACCTTTCGGGCCAAACTCGGGCTACAGTGGCTCGGGGTCAGGGCCAACCTCATTATAAAATCCACAATCGCAGGGTTCGTACTATACTAGTACGTAAGAAGCCGCTCGGAGTACTACAAGCGACGAACAGTATAGTAGTACTATAGATTTAGATCTATTCTTTACTTGAAGGAAAAATTTTACCGACCCGAGAGCCAGTTTAAAAAAAAGACCCTAGAATCTCTACACGCAGGGTCAGATCTGTGCACCCGGGGCCAACTCCGACTACGCAGGATCTGCGCTCGCAGAGATCTTAGATTCTACCATGCCACACACTCAGGTGTCGATCGACTTAAAGTTGAATGGAAATCGTGAAGCTACTCAGAGAAATTGATTCGGAGTGACCTTTAGTCAATTTGAAGTTAACTTAAGATTGATTACTGACTTTAAGTCAACCACGAATCGACACCTGAGCGTGTGGCACGGTAGTTCTAGGGTCTTTCCCAAGTCGATAAATTTTTTTCAGACGTGGAAGACAGCAAATCGACAATAGTATCTGAAAAGGCCCTTGAGGCTACAGTGGCTGGTTTTGAAATCATCTCAAGGGTGCGCGGAGGGAATTTACACGGAGTCACCCACTGATCGATGGAAGGGCATTAACATCGGCGTAGGTAACGAGTATAGGCCAGAACCACGAGTTGACAGTGAAGGTGCGCGTCTGTCCGAGAGGAGTGGTTTAATCGCACGGAATTTGGATGTGGCAATGATTCTTATTGGGCCCGTCAGGAAAATCGCGACCCCCTAGGCCAATCGTGCCAATCGTGCCAATCGTGCCAATCGTGTCAAATAAGCCCCCGGGGCCTACCCCTGGGGCTACCGGGGCCTTTATAGAGTCTACCCCGGGGGCTTATTTAACACGATTGGCACGATTGGCCTAGGGGTATGACATTTTCCTGACGCCGAGACTGTATCAATTGGTCCCAGATGCTTGTCCATAAAGCCACGGGTAACGAGGGAGAGTACTTAAAGACAACAAATATAATCCTTTGAGGGAGTTAACTATTTCTAGTATGAAGTAATTCGTTAGTATACTCATGAATGGAATAACGGACCGTTTAACGGCCTAATTGACGGTGAGCTTAGTATACGGAAAATAGAAGACCTTTAAGGCTATATGGCTAAAGGAAGGTTAAAAAATACTTAAAAAAGTTTAAATCACTATTAGAAATTATATATTTAAAGAATTAAAGGAGATAGTAAATTTAAATAATAAGAGATTTACTAAAATAAATTTAACTTTAAACGATTTTTTATTACTATTATAGTGACTATAGGTAAATAATTAATATTAATTCTTATATAAACGCTTACAAATAGGACTAACAGCGGTCCTACTTATTGGGGTAATAACCTCTTCCTATATTAGAGAAGTTCTAAGGGATAGGGCAGAAATAGGATCTATA
This sequence comes from Pyrenula aspistea, assembly GCA_021030945.1. Classification (NCBI taxonomy): domain Eukaryota; kingdom Fungi; phylum Ascomycota; class Eurotiomycetes; order Pyrenulales; family Pyrenulaceae; genus Pyrenula; species Pyrenula aspistea. Next base: position 389,842 of record JAGFML010000030.1, read on the forward strand.
TCTACTAACTATACTTTACCTAAATTAATTTAACTATAAAGTGTTTATAATATATTAAAATTATTCGTTAAATTATAATAATAAAATTTAAGAGGTTTTAAGATATTTAAAAGAGGTAAATTTAATAACTATTTATTAATCCCTTTTAAATTTAATAGATCTTTTTTTTTTTAAGTTAATAGTTTATATAATTAAATATTAGTAAATATTATATAATAATAAATAATGCTTACTTCTTATTACGTTTTAAAGGAGTGTAAATTAGACTATATTAGAGCTATATAGAAACGGAAAGAACTTTTTTAAGAGTGTATTTAAATATAGGCTTAAATGGAACTAATAAATATAAAGAGAGGAATTATTTAGAAAAGAGATTCCTCAAGATCTATATACCTAAATAAATGTATGGATAGTGAGTGCTAGCTGTTAGTATAAACTGTCACCTATGTGACTACTCCCGAGTGCTAGCGCCTAGCACAAACTGTCAGTTACATGACCCATTCAGGTAGGGAAGGTGGTCTGCCGGTCCTTGGGGCGGTCACGACCCTGGGTCATAACACGCCTCTTCTAGTTAAGTTATTAGGAGAAACCTTTTATAGTAGTGCCATTAAAGACACCTATAATTATAATAGACCTTCTTTAAGTCGTCATATCTCCAATTTATTAATTAATATTTCCGATAATACTCCCTGGTAATCTTATAACAGCTTTAAAATTATCTGTTATTGTAATTTTACTAATCTCTTAACCTGTACAGTTAAAATATACCTGCAAGAATACTACTCTAAATAAAACTTAATTAAATTTAAATAAACGTAATTACTTCTTGACCTCTTTAATAGCAAGAATTTATTCAGCATTATTATCCTCTTCATCTTTTAACTCTTTCTGAAATTATTCTTTACACTATTAAATTTCACCTTGTTACTCTTTTATAAAATTAATATATACTTAGATCTTTATTTTAAAGTTTTATAGTTGCTATTTAATATTCTTATAATTAATCTTAAACAGCCTCTTAAAATATAATTAAATAATTCTTTTAAAATGTAAATATATATCCTCCTAAGATATTATATCTTCTATATTAAAACTCGCTTATAATTATATACTCTTAATAATAAATTAAATAATAACTTAATAAGACTAAATTTATATTTTAAATATATAAATCTTTTCTTTATTTTATATATTAACCGATAAGTAATCTCTAAAAGAGATTTTCACACTGTTAAAATACTTTATCTATTTTTTAAACTTTTTAATAAAATTATCGCACTTATAACCGCAGTTATTTATTATTTTATTTAAACCTGTCTTCCTTAAATCCTCTTAAATTATATGAGAAATTTCTTTATTAGAAATTCTAAAAGCTTAAAACGCATTCAGCGGACGCCGTATACCGTCTAAATTTAAAATAAGGTTATATAATCAATTAATCATTAATACTTCTTCAGCCTGAATAAGGCTATTAATAAAGTTATAAAATTAAATAATATTAGATACGGTAAAATCGTTAATATTAAGAGCACTAATAGTTATATTAAAGGGATCTATATTATTTAATATTTAAGATTTAAATTTTTTAAAAGTATAGCTCTTTCTTTCTATAAAAATGGAAATCCGTATTACCGTAATTTAAATATTTAAGGTAAAAGAAATTAATTAAATTTTATAAACGTTTAACTATTTTTAATAACTTAATCTCCGTAATAAAGAAGCTCACAACCTTATAACTACAAGCTATAATTAAAGCGATCTTTATACCTCTATATAATATAAATAGTAACTTGAATAATCCTTTTAATATTAAATTATAAAAAGAATAGATTTAAATATTAACGCTGTTAATATTTTTTAATAAAGAATATACTCCAGGAGCTTTTCAAGGAGCTAGCCTCCAGCTAAAATTATTACTCCAATAATACCTAATCCACGGGTTACTATATACTACAGCTACATTAAACCGTTTAACCTTACTCTTCACTTATTATATCTAATATCTAATAGAAGCTATAAACGTATTAAAAGAGGTAGTACTAAAATTACTCTTATTTTAAATATAATAATAATATTATTGAATAAATTAATTCTTATTTAAAATATTGGCGACATTACTACAAATTGAGGGATTAATTTAACCGGAATATTCCTTAATTTAAAGATATTAATTATCTTATATATTAAAGATCATAAAAGTTTATCTCTTTATTTAATTAATAAGATATATATTAAGTTAAAACTTTATATTATTACTAAATTAACTTAAAATTCCGCCCTCTCTATCCTATTTTATTCCCTTTTAACGTAACCTATATTTTATAAACTGTGAAATATTAGTTATTAAAATATAATAAAAGTATATTATATAAGTATCTTAAATAATATTAATTAATTTAAATAGAATAAGGTAAATCAGCCTTAAAAAAAGTATCTTTATATAGCTAATTTATTTTTAAAAGAAAATTATAACTTATTATTAAATATACCTACTAATATTATAAAGAATCTCTTAAAAAGTAGGTTTTCTAGGTTTATATAAATAATATAGCCTGATTTTAATAAAGTTATTAGGATCTAACAGACTACTTGAAATTAGCTAATCGTAAGGATCTAATGACCAATATTTTCAATCTTATTTATACTTAACTAAACAATGAGAAAAATAGTTTATAAATACTTATCCTTAATAATCTTAATAATACCAATTTCTTTCTTAAATATCTTATTATAATTCAAGAAACTTATTATAGTAATAAAAAGAATATTACTTCTTAATAATTTACTAATTACCTCCCTTAAAATTATAATAGGTCAATTCTTATTATAACTAGGAATTAAGATATAATAAGATAACTTATAAAAGAAGATAATATTATTAAAATTAAATTAATAAATAAAGTATATACTATTTTACTCTTAAAGAAAAAGCTAACAACGTTAATTAAAAAGATAAAAATAGCTTAACTTATTATAGCGCTTAAATATATACCTCTTATACTTATTTAAGCGGCTATATATATCTCTTAAAGAGTACCTCACTATTTAATAGAACAATATCTCAAGAAATTTTAAAAGAGTGATAAAAGTAAATCAAGTTTATTAAATTATATAGATAATTATCTCCGTCAAAATTATAAAGTTAAAAATTCTATTATTATAATATTATAAATATTATTTAAGCGGATCTATTATCTTTAACTATTAATAGTTAATCTACTTTCTTTAATAAACTTCTTTAATCATTAAGGGATTCTTAATAAATTATTTTAAAATTATATAAATAATAAAGGCGGGTAGAGATACCTATAACCCGGAAATATAACTTATAGTAATAATAAAGAGGGAGAGGGGGAGGAGGATATTAATATTTAATTAAAGTTAAATAAAAATAATAAATTTAAAAAAGATATATAAATATTTCAAAATTATATATTAATCTACATTAATATTAACGGTATTACCTTTAAAATATATAAATTTATATAACTTGTAATTAGAGAGTAGTTAAAAGCTAATAAATAGGTTAATAAATAGAAATAAAAGTATATTAAAATTCTTTATAAGGCTTTCTTAACAGGGAATTATAAGAATTAACTTACTTATTAACGGCTCTTTGCGTATATAAAGGCTGTCTTAGTATAACATTTAAAGGAAAGAGATTTACTAATTAAATAGGCTTTATTATTATATAATACGGTATAATATATTTAAATGAAAGGTAATATATTAAATATAGAGAACCTATCATAGAAGGGATTAAAAATAAGGATAAAATTACTTAAAGTAAAGAATAATGACACATTAAATAATATAGTTATAGTAGCATTAATAAATATGTTAGCGGGTCGCTAGAAGAAGGTGGAGGAGCTCTTTATGCAGGTAATAGAGACGAGAAAACGCGTGTTCGGCGAGGAGCATCCCGGTACCTTGACCAGCCAGGCCAACCTGGCATCAACGTACCGGAATTAAGGTCGCTGGAAGGAGGCGGAGGAGCTCGAGGTACAGGTGATGGAGACGAGTTTACGCGTGCTCAGCGAGGAGCATCCCGGTACCTTGACTAGCCAGGCCAACCTGGCATCAACGTACCGGAATTAAGGTCGCTGGAAGGAGGCGGAGCAGCTCGAGGTACAGGTAATGGAGACAAGAAAATACGTGCTCGGCGAGGAGCATCCCGATACCTTGACCAGCTAGGCCAACCTGGCATGAATATATCAATCGCAAGGCTATATACTAGGAGCTATCGATCTAATAAAGCAGAGTGCTTAAATATCTGTCCGCAAGCTAGGAAAAGAGCATCCTGATATGTTGGATAGAGATATGACTTTGAGAGTATAGGTGAAAGAGATAAACGATAATTAAGAGGTGAAATAAACTATGTCGGTCCGCTACAGTATACACTATGAAATAAAATAAATCTTTAAGAAGCTTTAATATAATCTGACCTTAAAAGTGATAAATTAATTATCTATATATCTCATTATATAATATTTCAAGTATTTTTACCATTTTCTCGTAATTTTAATACTACTATTAACTTAAAAATAGAATAGTACAGAAAGAATTACGAGTTATCTTTATCTGTAGAAATATTTAAATAGAGATTCTTTAGAACACTAATTTTGTAATAGATTATATAAAGAGTAAAATATTTAAGTGTTACTTTTATCCCTTATTAAACGCGCTGATACCCATTTAATAATTTTTACTTACTTTTATACTATTATACGCGTCCAATCTTAAAATAGGCGGAATTAATAGTATCCTATTTACTTAATATTTATTAAATACGTGCAAATCGTAATTAAATAATTTTAATAACCCGTTTTCCCTCTAAAGTCTTAGTCTATTAGCTTCCTCCTATTAAATAACCTAAACGCGTTTTAACGCGTTCAAATTACCTTTAAATTAATAATATCACGGACCCGCGATAGCGACAATTTATTAAAAATATTAACGCTAGAAACTATAAGAAGGTTATCTGAGATTATCCTATCTAATTTTTACTAAAGCTTAGCGTACTCACTAAGAGCCCTGATTAATACAATAATAAGGTTAGCACTTTATATTATTAAAATAGTCTTTAAAAGATAATCTTACTAAAAGATGTTAAAAAAAGGGATCCCGTTTAAGCAAGGCGTATAATTTGGGGGTCGAACCTCTAGGTGAAGGGGGCCCCCCGTTTAAATAAAGTGTGCAATAAGTTAGCCCCTAACCTCTAGGTGAATGATAGCCTATCACCCTATTACCTGATAAAGCAGCAGGCACTCCAACACCATCGCGGTCTAGTGATGCAACGGCAATTATACGATCGGGCGATTGGGGACCAAGAATCTGTTGTAATAAAGATTTCAGTCTTTTAATAGTCCTTAATTGTGAGGTCTATATTAGAGACAACAGGCAGAAAGCTAAAGAACCGAATATATAGCCATAGCCACAAGAAAAGGA